>VZTG01001938.1:49694-67993 GCA_013397845.1 Melanocharis versteri | reverse complement strand
CGCCCCGGCTCCGCCCCGGCTCCGCCCGCTCCCGGCCGCGCTCCCAGGAGCGCAGCAGCCCCACCGCTTCCCGCTGCCTCTCCGCTTTTCATCGCCCCGCCCCACCCCGCCGCCGCCAGCCCGGCCCGGCCCCGCCCCGCCGGGCCTGCAGGTCTTGTATCCCGGTGTCCAGCTCTGTCCCGGCACCGTGCACCGGCACCGAGACGATCTGGGTCATGAGCACGGTGCTCTGGGGAGGCAAAGCCCCAGCATGTCAAAGAAAAAGCCTCCATAGAAGCAGTACTGGCTGCAGGATGAGATCCACCTCCCTGGGCTGGCTGGAGACCAGGAACCCACCACCGCTCCTGGGGCTCCATCTCAGATCAGAGACCTCGGCTGGGACATGGCAGAGCTGGAGCACTGGCAGGATGGGAGACACCCTGACCACCCACCCCCAAACCTCTGGATGGGTGGTCCGTTGGCCCCGACATTACCCCACGAGAAGCAAGTGAGCTCCTCAGCTCGAACCCCGGGCAGGTCTGCGTGTCGTCACTCAGAGCTGGCTGAGGGTGGCAAGACAGGAGGCTCAGCTGGGGCAGCCCCCGTGCCGATCCACGGCACAGCTCCAACTTCCCGCCGGCATCCCGACTCTTTCCTGTTCCAGCAGACCTGCCTTCTCGGCTGACTCAGCTTCCTGCTGCGACCATTCGCCATCGCTGGCCCGGGCCACCCCGGCTCAACCCCCGGGGCAGCCAGCACAGCCCTAGCCCCGGGCCGGGGATCCCTGGGGTTACCCAAAACCGGGCAGTTGTAGGGGCTTCCCTGGACACCAGCCCCGGCTAAGTATCCTAAGTCCCGTCTTCGAAACACGGAGGCTCTCGTCCTCCAGAGCCCACCGGCCGCGGCAGCGCACGACTGCGGCTCTCACTCCTGGGGCAGTGCTCCGGCCGGTGCTCCAGAAGCCGCCGCGCAGGAGGGGATGGGATGCAAAGCCACGAGAGCAGAGCCCTGGAAGTGCTCCTGGCACCGCGCCAGCCCCCGGCAGAGCGGGAGCCCGCAACGGGAGGGCGGGGAGCAGGGAACTAAGCCAGCATCGGAGAACGACTCCCCGGGACCCGCCAGCCGAGAAGATACAGCCGGGCGCGGTTGCGAGCGAAGGGCCAAGCGCGGCCAGAGCAGCGGGGCCAGAGCCTTCGGAACCATCGGAGTAGAGCGGGAGCTTGTGCTGGAGCTCACCCTGGCCCAGAGCCCGACCCGGGCCAGCGCGGGTCCCTTCAGGGGCTACCGCCGGGGACCAGCGCTGGGTCTCCAGCGCTACATCCGCTCCCAGACATGGCTCTGGAATCCCCCGGCCGAGCGACAGACCCGAGGCCCGCCCGGTCCCGTTCTGCCCGCGCCTGGGACAGCAGCCCCCGGCCCGGGGACTTCAAGGAGCCGAGGCACCTCCAGGCACGATCCGCCCCCGGAGCCCCCGCGGGCGCGCACCGTACCCCGGGCCCCAGAGCAGCCGCGGGACTCACCAGCTTCCGCAGCGCTCCCTCGTCCATCCCGAGAAGNGCCGTGCCGTGCCGTGCCGCGCCGCGGGGACCCGGACTCACTCCCGTCCCGGTCCCCAGCCGGTGCCGGTGTAGCGGAACTCGGGCCTGGCCCGCTTGGGGTGGCACCCCAGGGTGTATCGCTGCCCGCAGAGTGTCCCCGCGCCCAGCGCGGGCTCATAGACTCCCCACCCGCAGGAGCTGCTGCGCCCCCCGGCTTGCGGGATGCGGGGCAGAGAGCCACCAGCACCTCCTGCCCAGAGGCCCTCCCCACCAGGCTCGGGGGATCACACCATGGGATGCCCCTGCATGCCCTGGGGAGCTCTTGGAGCTGCTCCCTGATACCGCTGCAGGGTATTGCCCAGGGCACCCCCAAAAACCTGCGGGGGCTCCCTGGGGATGTGTTGTTCCCCCGACATGGTCTCACTGCTCGCTCCAACTCAGAAGCTGCTTGTGGTGTCCTTGTCCTTACATCCTGTCCCAGGTCCCAGAAGGCAGTGCCAGGACAGCCAAGCCATGATGTCTTGCTGTCAAGAGGTTCTGTGGGAGACCCCAAGCTCCTTACCCACACCTGAAGTGCAGCCCTGCTCTGCAGAGGACAAACTTGTTGGGACTCAATCTTGTTTCTGGGCAAAGGCCAGACGTATTCTCTAGAGAGGAGTAAGTACCTGACGTAACCTGGAGGTGCTGTGGGCTCTGCAAAGCAAGCAGCTACCATCTGTTTCCAGCTTCTAGGTGAGGGGGAGAGGTGCTGCTCCCTGCCTTGACAGGCAACCCAGAGACCAAGGGGCTTCTCCAGAGCAGGTCACTGAGATTAAGTTCATTGCCTTTCTGGGAGTTCCCAGATGGGAAGATGGATGGGATGGAGCAATACCACAGCATCTGACACAGGGAAGGACCCACCACTGTAGGCCAGAAAGATGGGGTGTGATAGAGGTGCTTAGAAGATCCAGCAGTTTCCATACTGGGAGTATGTCAGATGTCTCACTTCAGGCCTGTTTGGCAGGGTGGGTCTCCAGCTGCACTGGCATCCCAGAGCCTTCTGCTCCCCTAGGTTCCTCAGCAGCTCTCCACTCTCCAGGCCTGAGCGGCATCGGACTCCACTGGAGCATGACAGCCCGTGCCCAAACAACTCTGCTAAAGCCAACCCCTCCAAGCACTGTGCCCTCTAACATAACATCACCCTCTGCCAGTCTCAGCAGCAATATTGTCTTCACTTGCTGGATGATTCCTGCCACATGTGCCACAGAGCTGCCACACAGGGGTCTGGGGTCTGCCCTGCCCTGCATCTCTGCTGTCACACAGCCCCTCAGGGAGCAGGCACCAGCACACTCAGGGGTCTGCATCACTTGCAGCTCTGCTGTCACATGGGAGCAAGCACTGCCACATACCCAGCTCCTGGCCTTCAGGCAGCACAGCGGGCAGCAGCTCATCTGCCCTTGGGGTATGGGGGGACCCCACTGCCAACCTTCAGCTGTTGAAGGTACATCAAGTTTGTTCCCCAGCCCCTCTGCCAGCAGCAGCACTGGGCAGGGCAATGGATACTAGTACGTGGCTGGCAGCGTGGATGGTGGCCTTCCCACAATGGAGAACCCAGAAGCAGAAGCATGCTGAGCTGTGTGGATAAAGTAGCCTTGGGTGCACAGCTCCCAGCATGTGCAGCGGCACTTATCCTGCCTGTGCTCCCACAGGTCTGCACCACTCCTGGCTCCATCTCCCCAGGTAGTGATCCTGTCACATCCTCACTGACCCACTGCCACATCCCCAGGATCACCGCCCACCACACAGCATATGCAGGGCTCCCCAGGGGTGAGGTGGGCATGCAGCCAGCCAAGCACAGACTCCAAGCAGATCTCCGTATTCCATGAAGTGGACAAAGGAGAGATTTACAAACCCCATGGAGAGCCCAGGGCTCCAGCTCCAGCTCCAGGCCTGGCTCTGGGAGGGCTGTGGGGTAGCTGCTCTGTGCATTGGTGCAGGGGAGGTGAGGGAGTGATCTCACCAGTTTGCAGCAATCACAGAGAGCTGTTGTGTGTTCTGTGCTGACAAAGGCGGTCATATTGCCCAGTAGACGAGATGAACCTGCATCAGGAGGCAGAGGCCTGGATGGGTGCACAGGTCGTGGAGGCTCCCCCAGCCGGGGGAAAAGTGCAGCAAAGGGAGGAGGGGCAAGAATCCTTTGGGTTCCCTTTGGGGATGCTAAACATAATGTTAAATACCAGTGATGGAATTTTATTGTGCCAGCACATGTCTGGAACTGGTCTGGGCACCTGCCTGACTCAGGGATGGGACAATACAGACAGGGGTAGAGATGTGACTGTAGTGCCAGGCATAGAGAATTCAATCTCCTTTGGGGCATGGCCCTTCCTCTGGGCACAGGAGCACAGTGTGGGGCCAGCATTACCCTGCTGTTCTGGCAGCACAGACCCACTGGCAATGCAGGGCCACACAGGCTGCAGCAGGCAGAGGAGGGTCCTCGCACCCATCTCTTCTTCCTCCTGAAGCTTTCCTGGTTTCATGCCTCCTCTCCTGGGAACTTCTGGCACCCACAGACCTTTGTCCATCCCACTGTCCACACACCCAATACTTTGTGACTGCTCCCAAAATCACAAATTGGCTTGACCTGGCTGGCCTCATTCCCAGAGGAAGCCAGGGAGGGGGGGAACCTGTCACACCAGGTGGATGTTTGGGCCAGGCACCCACTCCTGGTTTACCAAAGCAGCAGGATGAGCTCAGGGAGGAGGAGGAGAAGGAGGAAGAAAAAGGGGAGGAGAAGAAGGATAGTTCTTGGCTTCACTGCCCTGTGCTGTTTGCCCATGGCATGCACACATGAAGCCTGATGCTGCCACTCCTCTGTATGCTGACAGCAGGGCAGCTCCCACAGAACACCATGCTATTATCAACAGTGACATCGTGGTGGTTGAGTTTTGGAGCTCTCAGACCTACTTCCCAGGGCTCCCCAAAGCAGAGTACCCGCGTGGTGCCCAGCTCCTCTGGGCAGGAGGGAAGCTCCTCCAGCTGTGTTGGGCTGCAGGAGAAGTTGGGCTCTCCCTGCCTCCTCTTCCTCCTCTCGCTCCTGAGGATTGCAGCCTTGCGTGTGATGATGTGCCAAGATCCTCCTGGACAGTAAGTCCCTGGGAACTATGCAGCTTGTTTAGTTCAGAGGCTGGCATAAAGAGAGGCCAGAGCAGCAAGACCTGGGGTGGATGTAGTGCTGTGCCCCCTAAGAAGTGGCAGAACCTGGGCATGGGCACACCCCAGAGATGGGGCAGGACAGGGGATGGGTTAAGGGCTGCCCTTGGGTGTGGATGGAGGCTGGGCAGCACAGAGTGGCCACGGTGATGCACAGGAAGGTGTCTTGGGACACGTAGTGCAGCTGGAGGGAAGCAGCAGCTGGAGGGCAGCAGTATGGCAGCTCTGCTGCAGCCAGACCGGCCACAGGGACTACCTGCCTGCACAGAACTGGTGCCACTTGCTTAGGACAGGGCACTGCCCAAACACATCCCCATTTCTCAGGCATGATTCACATCCTGCTGGGAGCCAGGGCAGGATCAGGTGTGATGGATCCCTCACATCCTACTGCTGGCAGGGTCACTGGGCAGCCTCCTACCTGCCTGGGGGTGCTGCTTCATCTGGGATAGGAAGGAGCCATGTGACAAGGAAGGTCCCACTTTTGGGGTGCTACATTGCCCAAGGAGGATCGGTGCTGCCACATACACTGAGGGCTCCTGTTGTCCCACTTGGCTGGCCTGTATCGAGGACTAGCATGTGGAAAGCACACACTGCTTCCCTATGAGCTAGAAGCAATTTGCCCCAGGTGCGGATCTCGAGGGCTGGATCTCTGTTGTGCCTCTTTACCTGCGTAGAGGAGGAGAATGGGCAGGCCTATCCATCTGTCTGCAGGCTCTTGTCTGTTGCTCATGCTGGTACAGGAGCAATGCTGGTGAGTACCCAGGAGCTCAGCCTGCTCAGGGCATGCACCTCGTGGAGCCTCTCCAGAGGGTAGATCCACACACAAGGTGCTGGGTTAGCGCCCTTCCCGCCCATGCCCACCTCCGTCCAGCTCAATTCCTGCTGTGGGGGTTGCAGCACTGGGGCACTGAGCTCCTGCCCCATCACAGCCTTGGCTTGCAGGAGTTAAAGCCCAGATAAGTGAATCCATTTCCCTCTGCTGACCTTTGGCTCCTGTCCTGCGCAGAATCCCCCAAGGATCCTGTGAAGTGAGCACATGGGACACACAGTCTGTCCCATTCCCTGCCCTGCCACAGGAGTCAGCGGGTCTATCCTGCAGCACCACATCCGCCATGGGAGTCTGGATCTGCTTCTGCTGCAGTGCCTCTGACACAGCCTGCTGCTACCTGGGCACCTCTTGGCCATGAGCCCACCTTGCGTGCGCTCCATGAAGATGGGGAGAGGGAAACACTCTCAGTACCCAGCACTACAGGAGCCCAGAAGCCCAGGGCACTGCACAGCACCCCACAGTGCAGGATGCAGCCACAAGCAGGGCATCATGTCCGCCAGAAGCAGAGGGAGCCCGCAGGCAGAGGCTGCCGTGGAGCATCTGCTCAGGACATGACTCCCCAGGCTGCAGCCTGCTCCCTGGCAGTGGGCCCAGAGGACTAAAGTGCTTGAAAACTGTTAGGGCCTTGGTGTCAGCATCTCCAGTGACCACAGGGCCGCCAGCCTGCAAAGAAGAGTGGGAACCTCCCTTCTCTGCTGTATGCTGGCATTTCCAGACAGATCTGTGCATGGCAACACGTGTACCTAGGCTGACCACATGGTTCCTGTCCTGCTGCACAGCCGCTGCTGCCAGGGCCTGCAGAGGCGTTCTGTGGCATCTGAACTTCCCATGGAGCTGTGCCCCTGCTTAGATGGCACTGGTAGGCTGCAGAGGTTCCCCTCCAGCCTGCCCAGACCTCCAAATGTCCCTTGTCTGACTCTCCTTCCTCCAAGGGGTTGTATCCCTCCGGCCGTGCTGACCCACAGGACTCTTATCCTGCTTTTCTCTGCACCTTGAGCAGTGGTAAGAAACAGGGTCCCAGGGGGACCTCAGCTCCTGGCCATGTCAGAAGCCCCACCTGGAGCTGGAGAGAAATATCTTTGTGCTATCAGAACAGAGGGAGGCTCCAGCTCAGCTGCAGCTCTGAGAGCTCACATGAAGCCTTGGCAGTGTGCTACACTAAGGAAGGCTGCTTCAGTATTTCCACAGACAGGACATTCCTGAGAGATGACCTTACAGCACTCTCTCCTCCTGCCTTTCCAATTTCTTTGTCACACTGAATGAACACAACTCTTTTTTTCCCTTTTTGAGACACCTCAAAAGCCCATAAATCACAATGTTGAGATCTGCTGTGGCCAAGAAAGGAAGGATTTGGAGAAAGAACAGAGGTTCAGGAAAGATGCCACTCCTAAAACCCAGGCTCCAGACATCTCCAAATACTGTTCAGCCTGGAGAAGAAAAGGCTCTGGGGAGACCTCATTGCAGCCTTCCAGTACTTAGGGGGGCAGATAGTGATAAGATAAGGGGGAATGGTTTTAAACTGACAGAGGAGAGATCTAGATAGATAAGATATTAGGAAGAAATTCTTCCCTGTGAGGATGGTATAGCACTGGCATGTTGCCTAGAGAAGCTGTGGCTGCCCCATTTCTGTAAGTGTTCTGGGTCAGGTTGGACAGGCCTTGGAGCAACCTGGGATAGTGGAAGGTGTTCCTGCCCATGACAGGGGAATGAAATGACCTTTGAGGTCCTTTCCAGCCCGAACTATTCTATGAAACATGCCAACCCTTTCAGGGCTTTCCCAGAAGACTAGATCAGCCACCTCCATCTCCAAGAATCCGGCCTGTCAGTTAGGGGTTTTGACCACCAGTATGCTGGGAGGCAATCAAGGAATTGTTTTCCAGACTGCCCTAAAAATGGCTTTATTCACAAGCTGTATGTCAACAGCAAAATGACTCTTCTTGCAGGGATGGGTTTGAGGAAGGTCCCCCAAACCACTGGGACTAGAGAACAAAGTGGCACTACTGTGCCACAAGCAAGGCCGAATAGATCTGGGTAGAGGTGGCCAAACCCCCTGGACTGCCCAGGTCCTCTCTGCAGCCTTGTGCCAAGGCAAACAGACTGCTTGTTCTGGAGCTGCGACACTGCCTGCATGGAGGGAGACACAGCCCCAAGGGCAGGGTTTTCAGCATGACCCACACTCACAGGCTGGCTGCAGGCAGCCCTGGCTATGGGCAGCCCTGGCTACAGGCACTATTTCTCCTCCAAGACTGAGGAGCTGGGGACAAATATACATCAGCACTCAGGGATTGCTTTCTTGTGGTCATTGGCAGCGTGGAAAACGCATCACAGGTACAAGTGCCATATGATTCCAAGAAATCTGGAAGCTGTAATGTTATGGAGCACCTGTACATGACCAGACCTGGTATTTGCTAACAAGCCACATCACATGCTGACAAAAGACAGTCGAGTGTGCCGCTCCCAATGGGTCATGTCCTACCAACTGGTGGAGGGCCTGGCTGTGTGTCACACCTCTTGGCTTTCTGCTGCCTGTGGTCGGCGATGGCTGCCCCACGCCCCAGGACTACCACGTCCTTATGGATCAAGAGTATGAGCTTTCATCTGCTACTCTCTGGTGACAGCTCTGTTTGCCTCAGTACCTGTCCCAGGCAGGTCTCTGTCTCATTTACCAGGTGAACTATTTCAAGACCAGACTCTTTTCTGAATGTATTTTCTCCTTATAGACACTTGATTTTCCCCTGGCACAGTCACAAGGAATTAAGAAGACTTGGAAAAAATATTCCTGAGTATGCTTTTCAGGGCTGCTCCTCCCCAGGACCATCCTTCTCCTTGCCTGCAGCTCCATGCTGTGTCCCCTTGAACTACCTGAGGTTTGTGGGCTCACCATGAGGAGATATTTCTTGGCAATGCTGCACCTTCTGTGTGCAAAACATCAGAGGTTTTCCTAGCTGTAATAAATCTCACTAGTTACTGTTCTTTTCCATTATTTTTATAGCGGTTTGTAGACTTTTCTCTGATGCATAGCCGGCTGCACTACCAACATCCTTTTTCTGTACCCTCCTTGCTTTGCCCAAGCTCACATATGAAAGCTGTAGACTTGAGACCATCTGTGTAGGGAGCAATACTCTCATGCCCAGGGCATTGCTTCTTCTTGTCTTCTTGTCTAGATGGCTTATGTAAGAAAGAACCGAACAGCCACCTTGTTGGGAGTCTTCCCTGCCCAGCTGTGACTCTGCCAACTCTTGCACTGGACTCCTAATCCTTGCTGCTATGCCCAATATACTGCAGGCAGGCTGAGCTGTTGCACTAAAATGCCCTGTCCACACACAATGAGATTCACAGAGCTTTTCAAAGAATCACAGAATAGTCTGAGATGGAAGGGACCCAGAAGGATCATCAAGTCCAACACTTAAGTGAATGGCCCATAGGGGGGTCAAACCCGCAGCCTTGGAGTTACTAGCACCATGCTCTGACCAACTGAGATTGCTAGTACTCCATTCAGCATTTCACATGTGGTCTCCAATTAACTTTGGAGATGGAAGATTAATTTATCCACTGCAAAGCCAGTATGAACAAGTCCTTATCCTGCAGCAAAAGCTCCCACCAGCATCCCATGATACTCTGCTGGCTCCCTGGGAAGTGCTTTCCCACCCTTCCCTTTTCTCGAGGTTATTCTCTTAAGTCCCAACTTCAGTCACTGAACTAGGGCCAGCTGCAGCTCCATCATGTATGGAGGTCACAAACCAGCACTTTGCTCCTTTTGATTCCTTTACAGCTGTCAGGTGCATCCCAATCCAGCTATCTCCTTCCATGATATTCCTTCTCCCTCCTCAGTGGTACGATGGCACACAGAGAAATCTTAAAATAACCTTTCACAAAAATTCTGTCATTCCTCACAAGTCATGCCTGCATTTGGGCGTCTCTTATGCTGTGTTTCATGCCAAAAGAAGCTGCTCTGCCTGCCACCCAAACCGTGCCCCATTCCTGTCCCCACTCCAGCAGCTGTGATGCAGGACACAAAAACCAGCTGTCACAAAACAAAGCTTCTCCCAATCACCTCACAGCATTTATGTTTTGTTCTTAACACCCACGCACCTTTAACATCCTGCATATCAGCAGGTGGTTGTTAAAAGGCTCCTTATCTTCTCCCAGTACCTGTTAAGATGTTTCCTGGCCCCAGGTACAAATGGTAAAGTGAACCATCAGGATAATGCTGGTTCATCAACATCTACCAAGATAATAAAATGGATCAAGTCTCCATCTGATGTTACAAAAATTCCTCACAATTCTTGAGATGCTCCTACAGTGGACTTCTCAAACCACCGCATGGAAACACAGCAGGTACTGCCAGACTGGTCACAGAGGAAACACCACAGAACACACCCTGTATCTGCCAAACTTCCCACTGAAAGCAAAAAGAGCAGGCAGCTTGTCCCACCAACTACCATGTGTGACAGACACCATTGCTCCAGGTTCCCTTGACAACCACATTCTATGTCTAGCCTTGTGGCTCAGCCTCAGTGGCAGCAGGAGCCTCCAGCTGGTCCAAAACTCATCAGCTACAGCTCAACACCAGGCTGGGGTGGTGGGCTCCCAGCTGAATGTGCTTCCCTGTGCTGGGCAGAACTTGCACCAACCTGCTGCATGCTGTTACTTCTGCTCTTGAATCTTTTGGCCTCCAGTCCTCTCATCTTTCTCCTTGTTTCAGGGAAGCGCTTGCTCAAGAGACACCCAGCTCCTATCAGTTACTGGCATCCCAAAAGGAAGTTGGGCTACACCTGTCTGCATACCTGAAAGCTGGTGCCTGCTCATTCCAACAGCTACAGCCCAGCAGCTCTGACCTCAGCTCTGCCACAAACTTGGGAGAGGGGAGAGCATAGCCAACCACTTGTGTGCTCTGATGGCAGTCCTGCCAAGATGCCTCCTTCAGTGCAGGCTCACACTCCTCTCTGCCTGGTGCATCTCCAGACCATGAATCCAGCAGACACATGTGAACACTGCAGAGCCCTGGGAGCAGAGCAGGATGTTTCTCCACAGCAGGGACCATGTGGTGTGCCTAAAACCCTTTCCGCACTATGAAACTGGGCAACACCTTTGCCATCTAGAGGGAAGGCAAGCCCCTCAACAAGGAAAGGCTTTGGAGAACCTCAGGGAGGAGCTGGCAGGGTCAAGTTCCAGTTGTGGTACTTGACCCACACTGCCTGCTCTTCACCATGCTGTGACCTCCGGGGATCCCACAAGCTCTGAGATCCCATGGCCTCTCTTGCAAGGGCTCCCCATTTCTGGCAAGTGCCTCCTTCCCTGCACAGTTGATGCAGGGGGGCAGAGAGGCTTGGCTTCTGCCCCACAATTGTCCCATCCTCTTCCCATGTGTGTTCTTTCATACTCCTCATTCTCAGTGGCTGAGTCTGTCAGACGGAAAGCTGTTCCCAGGATTAACTAAGGATAAATTCTTTTCTCCCCCTTGCTATGACAGTGGCTGTATTAAGACCTTAGCTACATGCAAACAGTGGAGGGAAGCCCTCATCATGGCCAGAACCTGAGCCACATAATGAGCAAAGAATTAAATCTCTATGATGCGGGGGAAGGAAGTATTGTCTTAGAGCAAAATATTTAGATTCTGTGGAATATTGGCAAATTACAATATTTTTCTTCAAATAGAACACCCAAAAGAAAACTGAAATAAATATTTGAGAACACTATATACCAAAGCCTTGAGTAATTCCTAATGCAAAAGTGTTCCCTCACTTTTTAGGCAGGTTCCCCATTTAGTGTTTGGAGTTGGGATGGCTTCTGGCGGGACTGAGTTGCACTGACAGGTCTTGTGGCTTGTCCCCCTGCTGCCTGGAAAGGTGAAGCCCTCCTGGCAAGGGTCACCTCCCAGCTTGAACCAAATGGCTGCGTGTGCTGGAGTGTGAGATGTGCTGTCAACTTCAAAGACCCTGCCAGCAGCAGCTTGGGAAAGGACCTGCAGGCAGCTCTTCCTGTGAAGTGGGAGGGCAGTCTGTGACCTTCCTCTGTCTTTCAGTCCTGTGTGGAGGGCTGCAGAGGGATGTGGACACAAATGAGATTCCTTAAATGGCCTTTTCTGAGATTCTGATGAACTGAGCTGCTAATTTAAGTCACACTCACTGCTGCCATGTCAGGGGACTTGTTCAGTGATGCTGGGGGTCACATCCCACTGCCGTGGCTGCAGAAGCAAGGCAAACCCACCCACAGTGCCCTAGCAGATTTGGTGTCATGCTCCTGAGCTGATGCCCACCCTGGCCCCGAACAGCCCCATCACATGCTTTGTCTTCTATTTTGCCTCCATTTCCCCCTGCCATATGAATAACCTAGCCCAGTTCTTTCTCCCTCAGGCTCAATTTTTGCTGATTTTGCACCCTTGTTCAGTGATTGTAGCCTTGGTGAGTGATACCAGTCAGGCAGCACTGCTGATACTCTCTCTCACCCCTCTGTCTGGCTGTTTCTTGCTTTTTGCTCAGCCCCTGGACATGACTGGCCCCTCTTTAGCCTGGCAGTCACCCCTCCATTTAACCTCAGCCCAGAGCCAGACATCTCCTTGCAATTTTGCACTACTGTCATTAATGCTGGTATTTTCCTACATTCCAGCCACTGCCACCTGATGCAACATCAAAACTGACTTTCAACACAGACTGGAGTCTCTCTTCACTGGCTTTCACATACCAGTTATCCCACATGCCAGTAGGAAACAAGCCACCACCACACTCCTTGTGAGCCTATGAAGGCTCTGCTCTTCCTTACGTTAGGTGGGGTGGGGTTAGGGAAAGAGTTTGGGAGAGGCACACAGGCAAAACCACTTTTGCAAAACAAAATCCTTTGTCTTTTTAAAATAAAATGCACATTATGTATTATGCAGATCACCGATCTAGGACAAAGAAGCAGGGCTTAGGATGTATTGAACAAGCATGATGACATCTCCACACATCCTCCGAACCGATGGGATTATAGGATTGATGAGGACTGATCAAACCATCATGAAGTGATCCAACTGTGCTGATAAAACATTTCCTGAGTTTGTTTCTCTTAAAGAAAATAACTAGGTTTGGATGGCAGATCTGAGTGACAAGAAGTAACTTCAGTAACTTTCAACTTGAAGTTGCTGAAAAAAATGACACTGCCTCACAGATTCTTCTTTTTTGGCCTCCCAAGAACTTCCCAGCTTCCCGACAGCTGCAGCTCAGGCTAGGGGCAGTCTCTGGAGCTGTGTACTGACAGAGTGCTGACAGCTTTTTGCTACAGTATTTTTGCTCCTCACACCATCTCTTGACTGCCAGACTGACCAGCTTCCTGCAAACCATGACATTCCAGGGAATATATTACATATCTGTGAAGTTCCCCTCATTCTCTCCCACCAAGGCAGTCAGGCCTTCATGTTGATTTCAGATTCCTGTAAGGCAGAAGGGCAGCCCAGGGTTCTGGTGCACCTTGAACTTGTCTAGAGCTAAAGCTAGGGGAGGTGAATGCCTTCAGAGATGACAAAAGACATTTGATCCATGGTGGCATTCCCAGCACATGCTAGAGGAGCAGTTATCTAGTCACCAGTGAGAGATGCTTTGATGAGAATGACCGGCAAAGCCCTGCCTTCTCCATAGCACTCCCCAAGCATGTTCTGCACCAGATGTGGTGATACATTTGTGTTCATCTCTTCATTGGTATCACAGCTCAATCTACTTGGATGCTGCTTCCATGAAGCACCCAAGAGATTTCCGTAAGCTTTTCACTGTAAGAGTATGTTTTCAGTTGCTTTCAAATTGCCAGAGCGAAATTACCTGCACTGCCCATGTCAGGCACACATCCATCAGCCTGGGTTAAACAGACACTCTGAATTGGATCAAACCCACAAGAAACACAGTCCACATATTTCAAATAATGAGACTGGGAAAAGTATTTATTCATGAAAAGAATTGTACTAGTTACCTTTTTAAGAAGCCTGCACACCTTCTTACGTTGGTCAAAGGCACTAGAAACATCATACAGTTACAGTTCAGAGCAGAAAGCCTCCAGGCTTGGGTCCTTTTCAGCATCCCTGTGGAAAACCATCCAACCTAGACCAAACTATCAATTTCTGACAATGAATCCATGCCATCCATAACTCTTTCAAGTTTGTGAGGAAAATTCTTTTAAGACACCACCATCGCTCCATTTCTACCATCTCCTCGTAGGCTCTTCTGCCTGTCTTTCCTGACAAGGCACAGACTGTTTCCTGCGGTAGGCCTGAGGTGGTGACATAATGCTGTAACAGCTGTGAAATTTTTTTCATGTTGTTAATTCATTAATCAAACTTGGGCTCAGGACAGCAGGAGCCTGACTGGCAGTGGAGGATCCTCTTTGTTCACCATTCCGCTGACAATTCACTCCAAGATGTCTCCCTGCTCTCACCTAATCTAACCCTTTCCACTCTTCTGCAAACTCATTTACAAAGTAATTTCTGGCAACCAGTGTCTCACTGAGAATGGTACCTACACTGAAATAAGGAATTTAAATCCATGATGTGACTTTCCCTGAAAACAAAGCATTGAGAGGCTGACACTTGGCACTACAAAAAAGGTCTGTGAACTGTTATGCTAGTACCTTCCACACGTTTAGGCACTCATCTTTGAACATCTTGCTCTGCATGTCTTCTAAGGACTGACACACCGAGTGTTCATAAAACTACCATTCCAGAGAAGAACCACAGGATTTAGGCTTCCCAACATAGGAGAAAAAGACTTCCATGACAAGAGGTCCAACTTCATGACACATTTAGTCAGCAAATTGCTCTGCTACTTGATGCAAACGATGGAGAGGCTGGGCAGATGTGGCTATGAACACAAGAAATAGGACTGCCCGAGGTCATACAGAGAATAACTCCTTACCAGGAGAAGCCAGGAGGAAAGCACTTCCTTCTAAATGCTTGACTTCAGGGTTGTGTTCTCAGATTGTATTGAATCGACATGGAGATGCAACTCATGCCCAAGAAAAGGCGGAATGCTTTGATGCTTTTTGACGCAGCTCTTCTCTGTGAGTGAGACTGGCATGCTGTGTCTAAAGGAAAACACCCCACATTGGAGACAGCAGCGTATTTCACGGCAGAAGTTCCCATTCTGTACAGGGAGACAATGAGAACTCATCCCACAGCAGAGGCAGCATATGGCATGACACGAAAGAATGAACCAAAAAGCTGTGAGGCAACACGATTTCAAGCCCATTAAAGGAAGCTGCTTTGAAATTCTTCCTCCAAACTCAGGGCAATGGAAAAGAGATCCATGCCAACTTGGTTACTGGGACTTGCAACTGCACCCAGCCTTCTTAGAAGTACCAAGGTGAACGTTCAGTAGAACAGCACTGACCAAGAACTTCAGCAGCTTCTGTCATGACGTAGACAGAGGACCTCGCATCCAAAGGCAATGCCACTTTTTCCTTCCAGAAAAACGAAGGATAAAGGAAGGACCAGTAAACCCCTAAGGATTACTGGTGATGTCTCAGATTTATTTTTCACTGCCTGCTTATTTCACTCTGACACTGAAAATCTCATTTCTACAATGTAAAGGTTTACATTTCTTCATGTACATAAACACAGAATAAAGCTACAAACAGTTAACTTGGGAGACCTCACAGGTGTGTGGAAAAGACACTTTGCTGCACTCATGGCACTTGTCTGGTGCAGAATCTAGTACTTACCACTATGATGACTCATGCATTAAGTACTGGCTTGGAAATCTAGCTTCTTAAAAAATAGGGGAGAAAAAGAATAATTGCTGACTCAAGGCCCACACAGGTGTAGAAGCAGTTACCTTCAACTTGCAGAACAATAGCCACATAAATAAACTCTTCAATGACCTCAGGCTATGGCCTGGACTCCAGTGGAAAGAGGCTTAACAAAATGCTACGCCAGAATAAGGACCCAGCAAACACCACACGGGACTGTATGGGAACTCACACCACAGCCCAGAAACATAGATTTTTATTTTAAGAAAAGAAAAGCCACAGTCTGGGGAATTTCTCTGCTTCAGCTAGCTAAAAAACCACCTAACTAAAAGCAAAAGAGAACTCTCTCTTGTTGTCCATGCTGCAATACTCACCGAGAGAGAGCAAAGGAATGCCGGGAGAGTGAAAACGAAGGTTCTGCACACACAAACTGCGTGCCATGTCTTTTTTCCCTTCACTCTCGGAACCATTTATAAAGGCACAGAACTCAATATCTAGCAGTAAAACAGAACAGATGATTGGGGATACTGGGCCATACAGTCACCCTAGGACAACAGAGTGGAATCAAAAGACTAGTTTTACCAGGGGACTTGGGGATTATTTCTGAGTAAGAAACTCAGCCTTAGGGTTAAGAGCAGTACAGTTTGCCCCAGGCTCCACTGGTAGAGGCTGGACAAACCACCAACCCCATTTATGAGGAAAGTTATGTGCACCAGAGCAAACTGCTGCCTTTTGAAGCAGAGACTTCAAAATGAGAGGGTACTGCCTGTGACACCTGAGCAGCCAGACTTGTTTTGCCCATTACTGTAAGATGCAGAGATCCTGGGACTGAACGGAAACTCAGGGAAATGGTACTGGTAGAAGAAGAAAAAAAAAGGGAGGTTGCCTGTCATAATCAGTATAACTGAAAGAACTAGAACTATTTAAACAAAGTTTAGGGAGAGAGTTTCCAAGAAAAAACAGCTGCCCCGAAAGAGGATAAATGTGAATTTCCAGTGGGAAGATTTTAATCTCTAAAGTACTGAGATATTCAGCAGTTTGCAGCAGTGGTATACAGGCCAAACAAGCCTATTATGTCTCCATCCATGGACAAAGAGGTTCCCATCAAAGCATAGCTCTGCTGTGGCCAAGGCAGAGCTGTGATGTAATCCAAATGCTGCTTTGCAAAAGGTGAATTCATTTCATGACACCTTGGGCCAATGTCTGGCAGCTCAGAGAGCTAGCAAACGAAAGTATAAATCTTTCAAGACTTGGGCAAGAGAGACCAAAGAGCAGAAGTCAGGAGCATGTCTGAAACCTACTGCAGAACAGCTAGGGAAAGTGTACGAATTAAATTCTCAATTCACTCTTGTCAAAATGAAAAAGATTGTGGAATTGATCATCACCAAATGGCGAGATGGTAATGAGCAATTTCCTGCCTGGGCTGGCCAAATGAAATGGAACTGCAAGGTACTGGTCTTCTACCAAGGGCCAGATGGAAAGGTCTGCCAGGCAGCCAGCCCATCCTCAGAACAGAACAGATCCCATAGGAGCAGCAGGAAGGTACTCAACTGCTCTGTCCACAGCGCTGCAGTACTCAGACCTCTCCAACACCAGGAAAAAACATTGGTTCCTCCCTGAAGGTAAGATGATGAGACAAAGTTCCTGGTAGGCACAGAGACACTCTGATACCTAAGAGGACAAGGTTGATATGATGCATAAGTTCAGGTTCATGTTCCTCAGGAACACACGTTTGGGTCATTACCTTGCCCTTTCACTGACAGGATTTATATTGCTTTTGAACATCTGCTGCTGATTTTGACTACAATGTGACAAAATAAAAGCTGAGCACAACAGAGGATGCTACAATCTTTAATAGACACATTGATTGTCACAAACCTAATACACCTAAACACAGTTCTCGACAGTAATTTTCCTAATTCTTTCATGCAGTTTGATGTCCTGCTGCGCACAGCTTTTCAGAGATAAGGCCTAAAAGAGCCACTGCACACACATGCAGAGTGATTTTTTGATGCCTTCACAAGAACACACATAGAAATCCCTGCCAGGAGGAATGATACAACTTGCTGGCCTGAACAGGCCAAACAGAGCGTAAACAGAGCTAAATGCTGTTTTGGGAAGTGAAGTTCTCAGGCCAAAGCTGCAGACTTGTTAGCTCAGGCTCACACACCACTGGGGATGGGGGTCAAACAACTCAAATATGAAACTCAGGTTTTAGCCATCTACCAATCATGAGTAACAGATTTAAATTTAACTTTTCACCACCTAGCTTGGATACCATAGAATCACAGAATGGTTTGGGTTGGAAAGGATCTTAAAACTCATCTTGTCATACCCCCTGTCATGGGCAGGGACACCTTCCACTAGGCCAGGTTGCTTCAAAAGCCCCGTCTAACCTGGCCTTGCACACTTCAAGGGATGGAACAGCCACAGCTTCTCTGGGCACCCTGTGCCAGGGCCTGCCACCCTCACAGGGAAGTTCTCAGTATCGCATTAACCCTGCCCTCTGGCAATGAGAAGCCATTACCCCTCGACCAAAGTCCCTCTCCAGCTCCCTTGGAGCCCCTTCAGGTACTGAAAAGCTGCAGTAAGGTCACCCTGGGTGCTTCTCTTCCCCACATTGAATAACCCCAACTCCCATAGCCTTTTTCTTTTTTTCTCTGATGAATTAGATTTTATTGTTGGAAAATTATTAGACAAAACTAAAGTGCTTCAAGTGCTTCTTTTTTTTTTAAACAAAACCCTTACCTCTTCCTTGTGGTGCCCTATAAATAAAGTATCAAATAATGTTTATCCTTTTAAAATCTGCAATCTTGCATGTTTCATTCTTGTTGTACATTCTTCAAGAAGAAATATGCCACACTAATTTCTGCACATAATTAATTCCTTCAGATTTCGGATATTTAGTTCAGATTCCTATTATCTGAGACACAGCAGACACAGCCACGCTGTTTCAGTGTCCATTTCGGAAGGACAGTTGGGGGTGTTTTTCCACTGGACAACTCAGGTGCTCAGACAAGTATTCCTGGCCTTCAGGCTGCATTTTGGGGGGGGGG
>VZTG01001938.1:0-49666 GCA_013397845.1 Melanocharis versteri | reverse complement strand
TGGTGGGGGGGGGGGGGGGGGGTGTGGTGTGTGCAGGACAGAGGTAGGACAACCCCTGAGCTCAATCCTTTCACATTTCAAGACGAACCATAGGCACAGAATTGAAGCAAGAATATTAAAGATTTTATATACCCTTTACATTAATGTTTTTTGGTAAGTACGGGCACATTCAAGAGCTTCTCCTCGGTGACTTCCCAGAGCCTTCACCAGCGCAGCAGACCGGCACGCGCTAAATCCACGCAGTAGCCTCCGTAAGAGTTCAGCGGCAGGATTCTTCCACCCAGCTGCGTCCCGGAGCCGCTCCCGACGTTCGGGACCGGCGGGCCCCCCCCGTTCCAACCTGGCACCCAGCAGTCACCGCCAGCTGGCGGCACCGCGGCGATCGGGCCCCCCGGCTCCGGCGGGTTCGCCCAGGGCCGGACGGGGCTCCTGCTGCCGAGCGGCCTCACCGCGCAGCCCTGCCCCACCACAGCCACTTTCCCGCCCTAGGAGGCCGCGGCGGCCGCTCCCACGGCGCTGAGGCGCTCGGCTGCCACCGGGGCGGAGCGTGAGGGAAAAAGGGGGCCCCGCGAAGGATCCCAGAGGGCCTCGTACCCGCCGCGCGCGCCGCACTCACCCACCTCCGCCGTTCCCTCCCGGCCGCGCGCACCCGTCACGCGGCGGCGCAGAGCCCACATTGGCCGCGCCGGGGCACTTGCATCACGTGCCTCTTCTTGGCCAATGGGTGGCAGCCGCGTGGCTCCGCCCCGCGGGGGCAGTTGCAGCGCTGGGTGCGATCCTAGCGCGGCGGAGATAAAGGAGGCCCGCACCGCACCGCACCGCACCGCACCGCACCGCACCGCACCGCACCGCACCGCACCGCACCGCGAGGGGGCGGCGGGGCGCGGCATAACTAAGTGCAGGGCAGCGCAGGGCAGCGCAGCGCAGCGCAGCGCAGCGCCGGCCGCTCACCCGGCGGGGGCCGTGACCGGCAGGGGGCGGGGAGGGCTCGAGGCGCGCGCGGCCGCCGGTGCATGCGGCACGGGTCTGGGCCCGATGGCGGTCACTGCCGCCATGTCCTTGGGCAATTACAGCAGCCTGAACCGGGCCCAGCTTACCTTCGAGTACCTGCACACCAACTCGTGAGTACCAGCTGGGGTGGGGTGGGCCCGCGGCATCCGGCCTGCTCGGGGCCCCGGCTCACTGCCATGGGCTTGGCCGAAGCCACGCGGGCCGGTGGGGCTGACGGGCCCCTGCCCCCGGCCCGGCTGCCTCGTGATCCTTCCAGGGATTGACTGTTGTACCACGGGCGGGTCCGCGGGTCACGGAGGGCCGGTGCGTGGGGACAAGAGGCCCCGGGAGCAGCGGGGCAGCCTCTTGGGCAACCAGACCCCCACGGCTGCACCTCTGCGGAGCAGTGTGTGTGCTGCCATGCCGGCCACCATCCCTCTGCAGCATCTGTCTTTGTGTGTGACTGAGTGTTTTGCAGGTTTATTTTTAACAGGATTATGATACTCTTCTTCCAGTCTGATTTTTGCATGTCACCAGTGAATCCCTCAAAATAACACCTCTTGAGAAGAGGCAAAGCCATTATTTAAAATGAGTTTCTTCTGAACGCATATCTAAAAAATGAGAAGCACCATCAGGAAGCAGCGCTTAGCAGGGTCAGGCACCTGCCTGCTGCTCCTAAGCCTTGTAATGCCATGTATACAGGAAATGAAAGAGCTTGTTCTGCACGAACTGGAAGAACTCCATGGAACCACTTGGCTTGCTTCATTTTGATCAGCTGGTCACCGGCGTAAGATTGTCTTCTGATGTTCTGCGGAAGAGCTGACTTACTGTTATCCATCAATAGAAGAACAAATAAAGTGCAGGTTTATCTTTTTGTTTCCCTTTTCAACCTGTGAAGGATCACAGTGGTCTGCAGCAGTCTAAAGATGGCACAGAAACATGGGCGACTTGGTTTCTTTTTGTCTGGTTCTGTTGGTAATGAAATACCTCTGCAAGAGCAGTTAAGACTAATCTCACTTTCATATGCCAAGAGTATTACAGTCCATTTATTTTCGGAATCAGGAAAGGAGTGGGCTTTGAACAGGGGAATAAACCTAGTAATGGCTCCATGTCACATTTGAGTCTGCTCTCTAGCATGGCTGGTAGCAGTTGTATGTGGAATGAACAGTCTGGTGCCTGAAGATGGACAACACTGAGTCATGTTGTGGTGCTGTTGTTGATTTGTGAAATTCTCATGTCCAGCTCCAGAAAACAATTTTTTTTTATGGATTAGAAGACCATGCAGATGATGGCAGTGCTCTGTCAGCAGGTTGTGTTTGCCTGCAAAGCTCCAGAACTCTGTCCATCTTCAGAAGAAGATAAAGCCTGTGCTGTAGGAAAGAGTTGTTGCTGCTGCCCTCAAGTATATTGAAGCTACTTCATGTTGCCAGTGTGCTTACGCTGCTGGTCTGATTGTGGTGTGCTGCATGTCTACAGTGATACCTGCATTACTGAATTGTTGGGAGGAGCTGGAAGCTAATGCTTGGATAAGTCAAAGCCAGGGCTTCTTGCCCATCTTGAACAAAGAGCCTTTTGAGGTTTTGGGAATCAGTGCGTAAGTCAAATACAAGAATGGCAATGGGAGTAATGGAAGTCATTATAAAAACAAAGAAAGCACCAAACTAACCTGTGACAAACAACCTCTCTTGCTCCTCCAGTAAAAAAATGAGCAAAAAAAAAAAAGAACCAATCCCCAAATCAACCCAAGGCCAGCCTGGGGCTTTTGGTAGAGGAGACTGGTCTTTTGGACTGTTCTCTCTCTCTTGCCGCGGAAGACCATCCCATCTTAGATAAATTCTAGTTCTGTGCTAAGGGTGTTCTCATAGTCAAGGAGGTGGAAATTCTTTAAATTGCAATGAAAGACCAGCCATCTGGCTGTGGGGTTTTTTTCATCCTTTTTAAGACCTTCTTTCAGAAAAGTTTCCATATGTCTAACTCAGAGCACTCTGAAGTGCTTTACAGGAGACAGTTGATCAGGTCCCTGAGCTTGAGGACCTGCAGCAGATCTTTCCAATAGCAGCTTAATGTTTACGTGTCTGATGGCATGTTGAGTTGAGCCTCCAGCATCTACATGAATCGATTCAGTTGCCATATTTTTTTAAAAGTAAGAATACCACCGTGCTTTTCCAAGTGCTTTACTTGATGAATAGTTGAGTGGAGACAGACTTTTTAGTAAGTTCCGTAGTGATAAGACAGAGGGTAATGGCTTTAACCTAAGAGTGTAGATTCAGACTAGATACAAGGAAGGCATTCTTCCCTGTGAGGGTGCGGAGGCCCTGGCACAGAGTGCCCAGAGAAGCTGTGGCTGCCCCATCCCTCAAAGTGCCAAGGCCAGGTTGAGTGGGGCTTGGAGCAACCTGACCTGCTCATGGCTGGAGGTTGGACCAGATGACCTTTAAAGGTCTTTTTTAACCCTTATGTTTCTGTGTTAAAGTTCTTTTAGATCCAAGAATGAAAATCAGTGTGAAAATTACATGTGCACTGTTTTATGACTTTCCAGAGTCACCTGCTTGCCTTCACTTTGGTTTTCCTTAACAATTAAATGCTGTTACATTAAGATACTTCAAAAGTTATTCATTGAGATGATGCCAAAAACATAACAGAGACCAGCCGATTTGTATTTGCATATTTTGAATATTTATAATAAAAAGTTGAAGGAGTTTGTTAAAAGTTGAGGACTTGAAATTGTCTTCTAGCAGTAGGTAGCCTTTACCTTGTAACTTGAGTGTTGTTGTGTAACTGGAATTGTCCTGGTGAATACAGTTGGAGTGGAAGAAGGTTACTCAAATAGACTTCAAGATGACTAAATGATGGACTTGAGGAAAACTAGTGATAACAGACCAACAATATCTCCCCATCCCCCCCAATTCCATCTTCCTCTTGTGCTTTTTGTCTGTTTTGGCCTGAAACAGAGTGCATTACTTAGAGAATGGCTGTTGTTCCTGACGCACGTGCCAAGATAAAACATTTTCCCAGGTGTGCCCTCCTTCAGAACAAAAGTGAAGTCTTACGTCTCTCATTAGTAATTAGGTACTTGTCTGCAGGGTCTGGAGACCAACTAGGTTCAAGCAGGAGGTTCCTGTAGGAACTGCTCACAAAACAAGCTTTTCTTCCCTTGGGACATTACTCCAAATGATTCTTTGTGGAGTTGTTTGAAGTTGGTCGTGTTTCAGAACCGTCTAACTTGACCTTTTGTCACCTATGTTTCAATAAATTGCCCATGTTGGACTCCCCTGTTCTGTTCCTTGTCAAGTTTCCAGTTCTGCATGGAGCTGGCTCAAATGGAAGTTGCACTTTGTGGGATGGTCCAGGCCAGTCTGTGTCTACCAAGATGAGCTGTTGTTGAGACTATGGATTTTGATAATACTTTCCTCCCTTCTGTGTTTCACCCATTGTATGGCAGTAATAGTTGTATTTTGAATGCTCCGATGCAGGTTGTTGTTGCCTCTGATGATGACTGTCTAAAATAAGCTCACTGTGTTTGCAGGTTACTTGCAAGCTCTGATAGACTTCATTTTGCCAACAGCTTGTCTTGTTTTTTAAAAGTTGTGTTGCAAGTAAAATATTCCCAAACTTTTTTGGGGAGGTGTGAGAAATGGTCACTGGTTGATCATGATGGATGTGAAGTATTTCAGGCACTTTTAACTGTAAGGCAAGACCATGGAGTTTGTTTGAGATTAGTTGATTGAATCAGGCCAAAGCACTTCATGTGACTTTAGTTAGATATTGACAAGTGTGTTCAAATTCATAAATTGAATAGAAGACTTTTATAGTGTGTATTCATTTCTGTTAGTGAGAAATAGCTGGAGTGAATTTCATTGGCTTGTAGCAAGGTTTCCCTTTGCTTGTGTCAGCACGAAAGGTTGTAGTTTTGGGAGATGGTCGAGATCAGTACAGTGTCGGGCTATGTGGAGATGTTTTGTCTTGCCTTTCTTATCATCTATAGCTATGTTATCAGTTGTTTCATTCCAGCATCTTTCTTTAGAAATCCTTATTTGTATCTTATTTGCATCTTTTCTTCCTTTGAAATATTCCTAAAATTGTGGAGTAAAAGGTGCTCACGAAGCATAGTTACTAGTGCTAAAACATCCGTTTGCTTACGGGTTGCTTCCTAAATAAGCTTCTGTGGTGTTGACCTGTGGAGCTGAATGGACAATTGTAAACTCAAGAGAACACTTGAAATCTGTAATCATCTTGCATATCTGCTCCCTCACCTCCCCAGTGGGATGTACAAGGCTAAAACCCATGGGCTGCGATAAGAGCAGTTCAAAAATTGGACTAAAGAAAGATACAATACTAATAGGAAAAAGAGAGAGAGGAATAAACCCCAAAAGTCAGGTGATGCTCAATACAATTGCTCAGCACCCACTGACCCATGCCCAGCCTGTCCCCCAGCAGCAATTGGCCCCTCCTGGGCCAGCTGCCTTGGTTTGTAGACTGAGCAGAGCATTCTGTGGTATGGAATATTCCTCTGGCTGGTTTGGGTCAGCTGCCCTGGCCATGTTCCCCTCCAGCTTCTTGTATAGCTGACTAGTGTGGGACACTGAAAAGTCCTTGACTTAGGGGTATGCATGCCTTTGCACCAGACATCAGTGTGTTATCAACATTATTCTCACACTAAATCCAAAACACAACTCTGTAACACCTACTGAGAAGAAAGTTAACTCTATCCCTGCTGCAGCCAGGACAGCAGGAAATCCTGTTCAAAGGAAGGAACACCCAGATTGTATTTCTGTGAAAGCTTTCTGATTGGGTAGATAGTCTTCCAAACACTGTTCCCATTGGTCTTGTCTCTGCAGGGGGGTGGAGATACAGAAATCTCTGTTCCTGTGGTTTTAGTGATAACTTTGAAGGCTGATGTGTTTTCCTCTGACTGGAGCTGTGTTAATGGGTTCAGTGTGATCACCCTGAAGATGGATATGAAAGCTTGTTTTGTGGTTATTAGCAGTGTGGACAGCTGTATATTTTGTGTATGGGAAGTACCTATGTGTCTGTTCTTGGAAGGCTGAAAATATGAACAAATATCTTCTCTTTGGTCACCTGTTGGCCTTTTTGTGTAGTGGTGACAACAGGTTGTATGTGAGGGTTTTGTGCAAACTGAAACATGTTGATAAAACCAGTTGCTGAGGTCTTGGTCTCTTCATTGAACAACCTAGAGGAGCAACAAATCCCATCAACTGTTTCTCCACATTTTTGCTGTTATCATTATGGAGGATGTGGCTCATCTGTGTTTGAAATAATTGTTAGATTTTAAAGTTATGTTGCCAGCTTAGGCATGAAGTGGAGATATGGCATTAATGTTGACAAACAATGTATTAGAATGATTTTTATTAGCTTCTGAAGTTTTTCTCACCATCTATATTCTTTCAGTGTTGAGGCATGTAACTAATGGCTTCCAAATGGGAGCTGCTTATAAAAGGTGGCAGTTAAGAGGCTGAAAACTAAACATGTCTCTTGAGATTATGCTGAAGTGGTAGCTGGGTTCATGATTTTAGCATTAAGTTGGGAAGGTGGTGTGGTACAGTGGTGTCAGAAGACTCTTTCTCTGGATTAGTAGCAGTTGCACCTGCTGGACGTTAGCTGGGATCTGGAAGCTTTTTTCTGTCACTACTAACTTCTGCAATGGGACTGTGTGCATGGAGGAGACTCACCTTGCTCGTAATGTTGTTCATGTCTTGTTGCCCAGAACATCTGTGGCTACCGCATCCCCAGAAGTGTTCAAGGCCAGGTTGGACAGGGCTTGGAGCAAGGTGTCCCTACCCGTGGCAGGAGGATTGGAATGAGATGAGCTTTAAGGTCTCTTCCAACTCAAACTGTTCTGTGATTCTATGAGAATCCTCATCTGGCCATGTTTACTTATAGGCACTATTTAGTTGCTGTGAAAAGACCTGTCAGTGTGGTGAATAAGGACTTCCATGAACTGTTGACTGGGTCATAGGCTGGTTCATTGGATCATCATGTTCTCTATCGTGCGATATGTTTTAGACTATAGTGAGCTGCAGTTTGGGGCAGACTGTCTGCTGCATGGCTGCCTCTGGCAGACAGTAAATCACTTGTTCCCGGTCTGCTGTCAGCCAGACCATAGTGTTGTACCTGTTTGACTGGATTTGTTTAAAATGTACTCAAGATTCTCATTTACCTAATGGTCTCTCTTTTTTTAAGTGTTGGTGTAACTCTGCTGACTTCTGTGTTTCATTGCAGAACTACCCATGAGTTCTTGTTTGGTGCCCTTGCTGAACTTGTAGATAACGCCAGGTATGTACCTGGGACCGCCTAATTCCCAAGGTAACTTTGGTCAAGATTTAATTCACCTATGTATTACTTGATCTTAAGCAGTTTTCACTTCTAGTAGACTTTACAAGAAAATAGAAGACATTGCTGCAATTTAGTATGAATATTTCACTTACTCCTCTTACGCTGCCACATCAAACCCCTAAAAAAAATTATTCCTGGTAAGAGAGGTTTGAGTGAATCCTGGAACGACTCATATTGGAAAGGAAATTGATAGCAGACACAAGATAGATTTAAAGAAAAAGCCAGTCTGCCTTTTTGTGTAAAGAAATTGCTAAAATAAATATTACAGGAGCTGTGACTCTTCTGATATCTAAATAATCGTAGTATCAAACATGGCAATGAAGATCAAATCAGAAGTAGGATGCTGAAAAATAGAGCAAGAACAGCTGAAGGAATTTTGACACTTGAGGAGACATGGTCTTTGGAAATTGCAGGTGTTGAGCCACCTGTCTCTCCTGTCTGTGGGGAATCCATGCTATAGCAGCCTCCCAAGCCTTGCGTGCTTTTCTCTTGAGCTGCAGGAAGTGTTGTCATGAAGCATTATGGAAATCTTTTGGGATTGTTTTCTCTCAAATGTGATTTGCCACAGTGTGCAGTTTGTGATGTAAGGAGCTGAAACTGGGGCATTTTTGAGCAGGAAGGCTTCTGTTTAGGGAATCAGCGCTGTGTGTGTGTGTGGGCGTGCGCATGCGAGCTGGTGCTGTGTTCTCTGTTGCTACAAGACAATAAAAAGTAGGGTCTTTGGGTGTGGTTTTCCCTTCACGTCTTGGTTCCCCTCTGGCTATAGAGAGGTTGTCTTCTGGGAAGAAGGTAGCTGGGCTGGAGGTACAGAATTGAAACAAAGCGGCTGTGCCATTTGTCAAGTGGGGTTGTGTTACAGCACTACAGCTGCACGCCTCTAGTCAGCAAACCAAGGTTGGTTTGAGAAGAGGGCAGTAGTGCTGTAAATGCTGTACTTTCAAATACGGAGGGGGATGCAGTGTGTGAAGGGCCTCACT
This sequence comes from Melanocharis versteri, assembly GCA_013397845.1. Classification (NCBI taxonomy): domain Eukaryota; kingdom Metazoa; phylum Chordata; class Aves; order Passeriformes; family Melanocharitidae; genus Melanocharis; species Melanocharis versteri. The sequence continues at coordinate 41,345 of VZTG01001938.1, read as the reverse complement.
TCAGTGATCTTGTAATGACAGTTTCCTGTAACAACCTTGAATGTATTGGGATGAAGCTTTATGTGGAGTTACTAAACATTTTGTAGGCAGCTTGACAGAAAAACTATAGGCGTTGTTTGTTTTGTACAGGAGGGAGCTCAGAAGTGTGTACTCATTTGATTCCCAGCCCCAGAATGACTTTTGTTAGAATGCCAGTGATACTTTCTGTCACCAAATGTGTTTGTGTGCCAGCAATGTCTTATGCTGGAGTTTAGGTTCAAATAGACAAAAAGTAGGATGATGTTTTCTGTCAGTGATGACTATGGGGCCCCTGTGGACTTTGATCTGTGTAGCCAGTTATTTTGGAAATGATTGTGTGTGCCTGGATTTTTAGCTTCATTTCTGTTTAACATTTGAATAACAATTGTGGTTTTTTTCCGTTATAGAGATGCAGATGCCACAAGAATAGACATTTATACTGGTAAGTCATTCCTGCTGCTTCCTTGCATGTTAGCAATTAAGTCAGTAGTTAACTTGGATTTAGGCTGCAAATGTGTGTTATCCTTCACAGAATAAGAGTGAGGGTACTTATGCCCAATCCAGTCAGTACTGGGTCAGTACTGGGCCCCTCCAGACAAGGAAGACATTGAGGGGCTGGAGCATGTCCAGAGAAGGGCAAGGGAGCTGCAGAAAGGACTGAACCACAAGTCTGATGAGAAGTGGCTAAGGAAGCTGGGAGGGCTCAGCCTGGAGAAAAGGAGGCTCAGGGAGGCCGCCTTGCTCTACAACTCCCTGACAGGAGGGTGCAGCCAGGTGGGGGTTGGGCTATTCTCCCAGGTAAGAAGTGACAGGAACAAGAGAAAACAGCCTCAAGTTGTGCCAGGAGAAGTTTGGATTGGATATTAGGGAAAATTTCTTCACTGAAAGTGTAGTCAGACACTGGAACAGGCTGCCCAGTTCAGTGGGGGAGTCACTATCTACCCATATTTAAAAGATGTGTAGATCTGGTGTTTAGCGACATGGTTTAGTGAACTCAGCTGTGTTACATTTGTGGTTGGACTTGATGATCTTAAGGGTCTTTTCCAACTTGAATAATTCTATTGTTCTACCATTTCTTCTGTGCCGTAGTGCCTGTTGCCTTTCAAAAAGGAGTACCTTTATAATTACATTGGGGAAGCAATTAAGTCAGCCTTCACCTGGAGTCAGGTGAAGTGAGTCGCTGTTTGTACTAGATGCTTAAAAACTCCGCTGTCAAAATACAGTTTTGTAGCACATACTTACATACAGTATGAAGTGAAGAAGTTCTTAGTCATTCTGTAACAAAAATCTGGTGCTCCTTCTTACAGCTTAGCCATATTGCAGGTGTAGAAGTCCCATTTGTTGTCTTACTTTTGTTGTTAACACCGATCCCATTTTATGGAACTTCTAACTTTTGATTATGGGAGCAGTGAATAACCATTCTCTTGCAGAGCGACGAGAGGACTTACAAGGTGGATTCATGCTATGTTTTTTGGATGATGGAACAGGAATGGATTCAAGTAAGTGACAGAAAGTTATACTTGCATTTGCAAGCTGAGGTTTCATGTTATGGTTTAAGTTGAATTAACAGCTTAGTTCCATTGAAAAGGGCATGTTCCATGCCTGTATACGTGTTCCTGCCTCTCCACTGGCTCTTTCACACCATATTACATATCAAACCATTTACCTCTTCCATTGCAGAACACTAATCTGGTCAAAAGAAAATTGTTTTGCTGCATCATAGTTGGGTCAGCCTGGCCTGAAGTCAGTACACTGAAGTTGGCCTTGGGGCTGAAGGGAGAACAGTGGAGCAAGAAGGGGAACAAGCACAAGGTTTGATGGCACAAGCCTTTTCCCCATATGGCTGCCAGGTGGTCATTGTATCTCAGCTCTAACCAGAAGGTGTGCCATGGCAGACATTAAAGGCTCTGCTTTGAAAACAGTTTGCCGTTGTTTCATCATGGATGTTGTGTCTGAGATCAATACTGGACAATATAAAATCTTAGTAATATGAGAAGAATATAACAAATGTATTTCTGCCTTGTAAGTATTGATTTGATCAGTGTTGTATCTAGCAGGAGAAAGCTAAAAGCTTTTCTGCTTTACTTTAGCATCAATAAGCAGCACTGTCAACCCACCTTCTTTCACTCTTGAAGACTGGTAAATTGTTCTGTGAGGAGCTCTCTACAGGGCAGAAAAATTGGGTGAAATTGGGAGGTGAATTTGGAGAAGATAAAGGAAATGGGTAAATAAGCAACAACTAACATTTTTGAACTGATTCCTCAGTACTTTAAGTTCTTCTTGTGATGTCATAGTTTAATCCCAGCTGGCAACTCAGCCCCACACAGCTGCTTACTCCTCCTCCAGTGGAATGGTGGAGAGAATCTGAAGGGTAAAAAGTGAGGAAACTTCAGGGGTTGAGTTAAAGACAGTTCAATAGGGAAAGCAAAAGCCGTGCACACAAGCACAGCAAGCCAAGGAATTCCACTTCCCATGGGTAGGCGAATGTTCAGCCATCCCCAGGAGAGCAGGCCTCCATCATGTGAAACAATGACTTGGGAAGGTAAATGCCATAAGGCCACACATGCCTCTCTTCCTCCTACTTCCTCAGCTTTATCTGGTGAGCACTACACCAAGTTGCATGAGGCTTGGAGCAACCTGGTCTAGTGGAAGGTGTCCCTGCCCATGGCAGGGGGTGGAACGAGATGGTCTTTAAGACCCCTTCTAATCCAAAACATTCTGGGATTTTATGATATTTTCTGGAATATCTCTGGGGTTAGTTGGGATCAGCCATCCCAGACTTGTCCCCTCCCAACTCCTCATGCAACCCAGCCTACTTGCTGGTGGTGCAGTTCAAGGAGCAGAAAAGGCCTTGATGCTGTGTAAGCTGTGCTCAGTACTAATGAAAACATCCCTGTATTAGCAACACTCTTCTCTAAAACACAGTCCCATGCAAGTTAGCATGGAGAGATGTAGCTCTATCCCAGCCCAAACCAGTATAGACATGAAGCATTTCATTCGATTTATTTGTGCTTTGATACACAAATTTGTGACCTGCATAAAGGAATTTGGTTTTGGAATCTAGGTACCTTCTGTATATTCTTTGGAATACAATTAAGGATGCTAAACAGGTCTCCCAAGGGTACTTTTCTGCCACCAATGTAACTGAAGGAAACAATCATATCCATAAAAAAAAGCTCTGAGATTGAAGTGTGGCCTTCTCGCAATCGTTAGGGTCAGGGGGAGGAAATACAACCTTCTCTGCCTCTGTTGAAAACTGTGTGTTTCTGTGGAAAGTGCCAGATGTCTGTTCTAATGTCACAGAATTTCACGGCAGCTTTTATACTGTTGCTGCTTCTGTATTGCTGTCTTTGTGACAAAATGGGATTTGAGTATTGGCTACTGTCTTGGTTTAAAACAGTTTAAGGGGGATGCTCTGAAATGAGTTAAGTCTCCTTAGTTTTAACCCTTTTAATCCCTTTCCACAGGAAATGAATATGAGTAAATACAAGTGAAAAAATAACAGTTTACTAACAAGCAAAACAGCAACAGGCACAAAATAACAGTAAATAATCACTAGATACAAAATTTCTAAATCTCATGGACTCCCTGGGAACAAAGAGAAACTCGAAATGGTGGAGTGACCCTTTCCCCAAGATGCTGCTTGCCATGGGCGACCACGTGTGGGGAGACAGAGGGAAAATGGCAGCAGCCCTCCCTCTTACCTCTGTGGTGGCGGCAGCTCCATCAGTATATGCGACTGACACGCTCCAGCGGCTGGTACTCTGTCAAGGACTAAAACCTGTGGAAGGGCTCTGCCTTCCTCTTGGCAGGGATGGCAAGGCAGCCAAAGGCAGCTCAGACTCTGTGCCTTCTCGCGTTGGCCGGGTGCTGCTGGCGGCTGCAGCAACTGCAGGGAGCAGGGCCTCTTTACTCCTCTCAGTGCCACACTACAACTGCAGACAGGTGTTGCAAAATTCACTCTGAAACAGTTTTTGGTTGTGAAATGCAGCTTCTCATTTTATAGCAACAGTTGCTACTGTTGCGGGCACAGAAAACCTGCCTGAAACAACTCCCTCTGGAGGTCAGAGAGGAATGGAGGGAAAAAAAATCCCAAAGCAGAGCCTCTGCCTTGAGGAAAAGCTATGAGGGGAGAGAGAAAGCTCTGCCTGAGTGCCTCAGCTTTAAAGAGCTTGACACTCGCCTACCCCCACCACCAACCCTGTGGTTCTGATTCTGGCTGCATCGCCGGGTCTTAAAGAGACTAATAATTTTGGGCACAGATGAATATGGAATACAGTAATATTTGGGTTACCCGGGACAGCTATTAAGTGACTTCTTTTGACTAATCTTTCAGCTAGATACTGAACAATTTTATCCTGATAGTCTGAGATGCTCAGTAAAGAAGATTGGCAGATACTGTGTGTTGCAGGGGTATTTCACAGCATTATGCATTGTATACAGTAAATACCATGTAAATCATGTCCTTTGACTGTCTTGATGCTTGACCGAGGGCAGCCAGGTGGAAGCTCCATGTGCTGCACCATTTTACTGTCAGCATGGACAGAAGCAGCTGAGGAGAGTCTTCCATTCAAGCTTCCTGCATGGGGCTCTCTGGTTCCATCCCTGGCTGTGGGGATCTGAGCTTTAATTTCCCGTAATGCAGGGTCTACCAGTTTGAAAGCTATCCTGAAGATCTCCTATCTGACTTTAACAGATGTCAGCAGAAAACCTTTTATTGGACTTTTCTCCCTTTATACAGACCTTTCTTCAACAGAAATCATGGATCTTGGGAGTGTTTTATTTTTGTGTGTGATAACTTCAATTAAGAATTGTTTTTATTGTACATAAAGCTGACATGTTAAAAAAAATTATTCCAAGACTTGCTGTAGTGCTGTTGGAGCCCATGCTAGCGTGGGATCTTCCCAAGTCAGCTGAAAGAACGGCTTGTGAGGCTGGATGAGGCACCATCTGGGGATGATGAGTGAATAAACCTTGGGCACTTCTAAATGGAGGGAAGAGCTGAAGAGCTCAAGTTAACTGTTCCAGTAACACATTCTCTATGTTACTCTGTCCTGTTGCTGTTCTCATCAGTCTTGTTCTGTCTTGGACAATTCTAGATTTGGCTGGCAGGCTCTGAAAATAGAAGGGTATAGGGAGGCAGTTGGTCAGATTTGAGTACTCTGTCTGATGGCTTCTGATTAGCAAGCCAAATGGCAACTCTTCATTTCTAAAAATTAGGGGTGTTTGTCAAGTGATTTGTGCTGCAGTTGCATTCAATACTCACTGCATTGGCTCTCTTAATGATCACTCTGAGTTGTGTGGTCTCAAGATCAAAATACGTTTGTACTCAAGCTGCAAACATCTCACACTGTAGAGTCATAAGTTGTTAAAAGGTCCAAGGATTCAGTGATGTCACAGGACAGCTCTTTTCAAAAGAGCCATCATGTCCTGCAGGGAGGTATCAGAATTATAGAATCTTCTGAGTTGGAAGGAACCCGCAAGGATCGTGGAGTCTGGCTCCTTACCCTGCACAGGACACTCCAAAATCCCACCATGCCCAAATGCTCCTGGAGCTCTGTCAGGCTTGGGACCATGACCACAGCCCTGGTGAGCCTGTTCCTGTGCCCGACCACCCTTTTGGTGAAAAACCTTTTCTTAATTTCCAATATTAGAAAATATATTATTATCCAATAAATACCCTCTGCCCCCAGCACAGAGAATAATAGTACTGGCCCAAAAGTTTGGCTTTTTCATAAGGAACTAGATAGGAGTCCATTAGAAAAACCAAACAATAGATCTCATGCAGCCCATCAGATTTCTCATACTATCAGTGAAATCACTGCTGGGAATACTCAGGCTTGAAATTTTACCTAGTGCCTGGTTCTGAAAGTGCTGCGTGAATTTAATGAATCAAAATACAGGTTGAATGATTCATTGGATCAACTTGCTGGTTGAGAAAGTATAACAACTAGTTTAGGAAGTGACCTGCAGTTTTATTCTTAAGCAATTGAAGAAAATAAGTCTCTATCTGGCATTTTCATCTTAGAAGTGCTCAGGTTGGAAAGTACCTCAAAGATCGTTTGTTCCAGCTTTTCATGGGATAGGGAGGAGATGATTTAGCACCCTGCCTCTCCAGTGATGGGGACTCCACCACATACCTAGGGAGGTTGTTCCAGTGATTGATTAAATGACTGATTGACCTCTAAAAAATTTCTTACTCATTTTAAGAATAAACCTCTCCTGGTGCAACTTGTATCTATTGCCTCTTTTTCATGTGGCTCTTAGGAAAGGGAGAGCCTCCATCCTCTTTGTAGCTACCCTTCAAGTACTGTAATACTGTGATGAGATGCCCTCTGGGCCCTCTCTTCTCAAGGAAGGAGACCTAGTTCTCCTCATAGGGCAGATTCTGCAGCCCTCTGATCATCTCCTTTGCACCCTGTGCAGTTTGTCTGCATCTTTCCTGAATCGAGGAGATAGAACTGGACACAGTACTGCAGGTGGGACCTGACAAACACGGAGTTGAGTGAGATAATCACATCTCCATCTCTTTGGTAATGTCCCTGTGGATACAGTCCAGGATCCTGTTTGCCTCAGTTGCTGCTGTGGGACACTGCTGGATCATACTCAGCTTGTTGTCCACCAGGACTCTTCCAGCAAGGCTGCTCCTCCCAACCTGCAGATTCCAGTCTGTGGTGGGCTCTTGGGTTTTTTAATCTCAGGTGCAGGACTTTATGCTTCCCTTGAACTTCAGACACATCTTGCTTGCCCACTATTCCAGCCTAAGAAAGCACTCCTTATGCGCCCAGTTTACCCCCATCAACAAAGCTGGTGAGGGTGCAAAAGCCCATCAGCATCCAGATCCTGTATGGAGATGTTGAGCAATGTGGGGCATAACGTCAGTCCCCGGGGTCTCTGCTTGTGACAGGCTGCCAGCCAAAGTGAAAACCATTGATGATCGCTTCTGAGCATGATCCATGAGCCAGTTCCCTACTTGTTTTGTGTATCACTTGCCTGGTCTGTGTCTCCCCAGTTTGTCCAGGAGCAGGCTGTGTTAAACTGTGTCCAACACTTTGCTGAAGTCCAGCCAAACAACACCCTCTCTCCATATGGACAGAAAGTGCTGCCTTGTAGAAGGTGACCAAATCAGTCAGATGTGACTTGCCTTGGTAAATCTCTGCAGACTTAGCCCTGTCACCTGCCTCGTCTGGCTTCTAATACTTTTTAAGAGGACTTGTTCCATTGCTTTTTGAGAGATTGAAACAAATATACCAGGTCTTGCTTTTTTCAACTGTATTTTTGAAGTTTGGAAGCTCAAAACAGCTTTTGTTTTAATGGAAGCAGTTAATTAAATGGTAGTGTCTTGGTTGCTTTATTAGATCTTGTATTTTAAAAATACTGTTATCCAAGGCTCACAATGGTGAGGAACAGTGGAACTCCAACTCCTGCTTTAGAGTGGGTACACATTTGTGTGTGCAGACAGTGACTCTTGGGGGCCACTTTCAGGGGAGCAGTCTACACAATTCTCAGGAGAAAATGTCTCTTTAACCTTGTTTAAGGTTAAATCTTTAACCTAAACATTGATATTTCCTCTAAAGTTAACAAATTTTTGAAATAAATTACTGGAACATATATCAAAGTGATTTGTCAATCACTGGCTGTTTCCAGTCATTGCCCCATGTGGGGTTGGTGTCCTGTGTTTGTTACAGTGACAAAGGACCACACAGCTTCTCCCTTGTTCCCCTATCCCCGGGAAAGTTCGACTTGGCTTTAGGCTTATTTCCCCCAGGCAGTGAACTAAATTCTTTAGCTCTGGGATATCTTTTGAGGATACTGTTGAGTCCACTGCAAATATTCCACCTAATGTGAATATAGCAGATGAATTTGTGGGGAAGGCAGGAAGTATAATTTTTTCTACTCAGATTGGGACCTTCTTTAATGCATTCTCAGCTGAAGAACTTGGAGATACAAGAGGACTCTGCTCAACGAGCAAAGAGGGGTCTGACTTCAGGAACACTCAGGAACTGAACAGCTCCATCCACCAATTCCTTCAGCCCAGGTGTCCAGTGTTTCTTATGAAGAATCTTTTTATATGTGCCCTTGATTTCTTGGGCTTTGAATATCAACCTGCTATCTTGACCATCTTGAATGAATTTCTTCAGCTTGGTTTTTCTCTTCTTTGTTTTGCGCAGATCTCACTCCCCCGTTTTTCTTGCCAGAGAGTTTGGCTTTTTTTTTATCCAGTAACTCTGAGACACAACAAAACAAAAATAGTGTGACTGAAATAGCCTTAAGTGAAACACCCTCCAGAGCCTTAAAAGAGCTGGAAAAAAATTAATTTGTATCTTGATTCTTGGTGGTATATAAGTATTAAATCTCTCCCAAAGACAGCCTGGACATAGATGCTACCTCACAGTCCCCTCTGCTCAGCATCACCTTCATCCCTCTGCCCTGAAAGAAGAGTCATAATAGGGTGGTTTCAGACATCCAGCGTTGAGTGATAAACCATCTGGTCACCTTTCCTGAGAGGGGAAATGCTTTGGATAATTACTCTTTACCCTTTTTAGGCTTCCTAAAGGTTTCTTAAAAATAGTTACTGAAAAATGTTTGTAGAGCAAAAATGTTCCAATAGGCCTTCTCTTTTTAGAATATCCCCTATCCGCTTTCCACACCAGGCTTTAAAAATAACACAGTAGTTAGAGTAATAATAATAATGTCATCATCATAATCACCAATATCCTTACCCAAATAGCAAATACAAGACATTCCAGTGTTTTCTTTCTTTGGCTAGAAAATACTACAGTAGGCTGAAGGGAAGGCAGAGGTACCCATATCCAGTCCAAAGTTTTTTCTGGAATAGCTGTAGTGCTCCATTGAGAACAACTGCAGTTGAAGCAGCGAGCTGTTTGCACAGTCGTTCTCCTGTATTTGTGTCTTTAAATCTGAATATAATTTCAACTAAAAATGGCATTCTGACACCAGCTCAGTGATGTCATGTCAGACAAATGGTGTTGGTACTGAATATTTTACTGTAAGACTGGTCAGTGCTGCTAGGCCCATGTGAGTCTCCTGTGTGCTGAAATCTAGCTTGTCCATGGGCTCAGCCTCCCCATGGCTGCCTGCTGCGGTGGGTGATGTCTTATGCTTCTTTATAGCTTGTGTATGCATTTGTTTTTAGCCCTCACGGTAAGGTTCTTTGTGTTCCTTGTCTCTGGAATTAAACTTTATTTCTCCCAGTCTCTCTCTGGTAAAATGATTGCTATCTCTTGGGGGAAGGGAAAGGAATCATTATGTCCTAGGGATGATGTTAAAAGGCTTTATCCCTTGAACAATAGAAAGGCTGGAACTAAAAATGACAGACCTTCTCAGCTGTAAAGCCATTGTGTCCTTTCATTTTGTGCTAATGAAATCCTCTGCTAATTGCTGTAGGACCTGCTTGTGTTGCCTTTCTCCCCAGCTGTCCTGCTGCCAGGGCTCCAGCAATCTGCTGCCAAAGTTAGCTTGTGTCTTACTAGTGCTTAAATTAACCAGAGTGTTCAGTTCAGCACTGTGAAGAAATAGCAGTGTTTATTCTGGATTCCTGACCTTTTTTATAGTCTTGACTTATGCTCTAGTGCCAAGGCTCTCAAGTGTGTGGTGTCAGTGGGACATGGGGTGCAACAGAGCCACTGCATCCTAGGGTCTTAATTTATGAGAATTGACAACTGTGGTGGACACAATAGACCATTTTTGTGGATTTATTTTTTTTGCAAAAAGAAACATCTTCATGCAGTTCAGATGGGACAGTGGACTAGACTGAAACTTAAAACTCTTTTTGTCAGCACCATGGCACCTGTACAAAGCTTCTGGTAACATCAGTGCACTCAAGCAGCATGTATCTCACAGAGTCTGTGAGGATGAAGGATTCAGGATGGAACTTCAGCTTGGGCTTCTGGCCTCTTTTCTGGCCTATTTCTGGTGGTGAAGGAGTTATCTTCCTTCTTTATCTAAAAGATATGTGTGTGTGTGTGTGTTTCTCTACACTGAAATAAGCCTTTTTTGTTCCCTGTCTCTTGTTGCAGATGAAGCTGCCAGTGTTATCCAGTTTGGTAAATCAGCCAAGCGATCACCTGAGTCCACTCAAATCGGGCAGTATGGGAACGGCTTGAAATCGTAGGTACAACAAGAGCCAGCCTCCTGAGGTTGGGGAGGTCATAGTCCGGGTGATCGATGTACTTTTTCCTCAGAGGTGTAAAGCTTTTTTCCCAGGGAAAAAAAAAAAAAAAAAAAGCAGATGAATTCTAGGATCCCCTGGTTTGATAGACAGGAGCTTTGTCAACATCTGATGTAGTTTTCCAGTGGCCAAGAAGGCTCTGTACAGCTGATGACAGTGGTTTGGCACTATGTTTGCATAAGGCAGAGGGTACAGGTCAGAGCTCGGGGAAAATAATAGAAGAGATGGAAACAAAATGGTAATCTCTCTGTTACAGTCAGGCAGTAAAATTAGAGCAAAATAGTGCTGCAGCCTCTCAACAGGAAAGTTGTCTGGTGCAATGCAGATGGACTTAAACCTTTTCTTTTTGTTCTTAAACCAAACAAATGCAGGGAGAAAGGGAATGATGGAAGCAATGAGAGAGGGGTGGGATTAAGTGGAGAGGAGCACAAGTGGGAAGGGAATCCTACCGGGTGGAATGGATTTGCTAGGAAAGAGGAAGAAGTTTGCTGTGTCTTTGGAAAAGTTACAGGGCTTTGTGACTTACTCTGACTGTTCTGCTTTGTGCTCACCCACGTGGCTTGATTATATGCATCCTACTGGGAAATCAGTGGGACTCCGTAACCTGGGGGGAAAAAATCCAGGATTAGGGGATCTTGAGACACTCTCGGTTCAGCTGCAGTGCAGGACAGATCCCAGATCCTGGCTGTGTGCTTCCAGGACAGATCTCTGTCCTTTCTTAACCTTGAGCAAGAGGTGTACTATATTACACCTGAGAAATGCTGCCTGAAACCAAAGAATACGAAAGGTAGGTTGTGGTATCGCTGTGGTAGGTTGTGGTATCGCTGTGGTATGGACTTAAGCCAGTCTGAAGTGAAATGTGCTGACGTAACACTAGTACTTCTTTCGATGCAATGTTAATTGTTATCTGTTAAGGTGTTTCGGATGAGTTTGGTAACAGGATAACTTGGTAGAGAAGATAATGAAGATGCAAAGACACTATTTGGGATAGGAGAGTGGGGAGGAAGAGGAGACTGTCCCTTTTTGTGACAACAAGCTGCTAAGCTGCCTTAGCTGAAGTGTCAGTGAGGCTTTAGTTAGGAAATGAATTTTCTGCCTCCAGACTGCTGCAGTTGATTCCAGGTACAGTGAAATGAGGAATGCACTTGCTTTCTCATTGGCATTTCTGCTCAGAGATTTGAAGGTTATTGTCACATCTCACCCCAGTTGTCTTCTTAAAATTTTTTTAAATTTTTGTTTAAACTTTCTACATAGTATGAGTCTGCAACACCGTGCACCTTTTAATTGTGACTGGTGTTAAATGTTTTGAAACATTGTGAAAATGCCCAGATTGATATGCTTTCTGAAAGGAATGAGATGTTTAGAGAGAAGTGGTAGTTGCTGTTTCAGCCCTTCTACCTAACCTGGTTTTGGCATCTCATAACTGAATATAAGGGGAAGAAAGCTCAGGAATGTGGCCTGCTTTCTGAACAGTGTGGTACATTAGGTGTAACACACAATCTGACCTCTGTCTACAGGGGTTCCATGCGGATTGGGAAGGATTTTATCCTGTTCACAAAGAAAGATAACACCATGACTTGCCTCCTCTTGTCACGGACGTTCCATGAGGAAGAAGGCATCGACGAGGTTTGCATGTGCTTCTTGTAATGAGCTAATACTGCCTCATCTGAACTTGCCCAGCTCTTACAGAAGAGTCTGTGTCAGGGCTGGTTGCTACTCGGGTGGGATCAATGTATGGTTTTCTTTTGGCATTATGCTTGTAGGGCTTCTGCAAAATCAACAAATTTTTTTTCCTTTTGGTTTTAATTCTAATTGAGAAGTCTCTCTAGAGAAGAGCAAGTTTGAAGGGCTTGTTTCAGTCACTTAAAGGTGTGCTTGTGCTAAGTTCAGGACATGCCCAGACATCTTGCGTTTTCCTTTTCCCACAAAATTTGAGTTTGAGATGTATTTAATTTTACTGCTCTGATTTTATTTTTGTGTAGAGAATTAAAGGTGTTTGAAGTTGCTACCCACAGGTCATTAACTGCAGGTGTGTCTCTTCTTTCATACATTTTTGATTTTTTTAAAAAAGTCAGTGTAGTTCTACCTATGAAAAACTTATATATTTTAATAGATAGCTCAGACGTTGTTGTTCCAGGCAAGGTTGATAATGAAAAGTTTTAAATTTGCACTAGGGGGCTATCTCAGAAAGCATCTTCCATTATGAGAAAGGGATTGAAAGGACCTGTGCAGAGAAGCTGGGGAGGGGCAATGCATGCTGGCAGCCAGCCCATGACTGAAGGAGGTTGGGAACAGTAAAGTAATTCTAATTCCCACAGCAGCTCTGGCTATTTTTTTGGCTTGACCACAGTTCTGGAATGGGTTTGGTGTCCTTGATGTGCAGCTGCAGTTTATAATTCTATCTGTATTTTTGCTCTAAATGGCAGAAACCACTTTGCTAGCATCCTTTAAAAACAGTAAAGACTGAGATCAGGATAAATATGAGTGAAGTATATCTGAGTTCAAGAGACAAATTAAGCCAGAGTGGTTTTTTTAGTATTACAAAAGTTGCTACATGGGAAGGGGAAAAAAGCCATTGAGCGTGCGAGTAGCCAGTGCCATATGTTTGACTTGGAAATGGTTCACTCTGAGACTGGTTTTGTAAGAAGGCAACTCAGAGGCTGGCAGAGAGGGTCTATGGGCATTTGACAGACATGCAAACCACTGAAAAGCTGGAAAGGACTCTCATGGTGACTTAGGGGGCTGTCAGGAGGGGTAAGTCACTGGACCGTGACCTGCAGGAGGGGCTGGCTGGAGTGGGAGAGCCTGAGTCACTCTCAATACAATGGGATTTGCAGGTCATTGTTCCTCTGCCCACCTGGAACGCACGGAGCCGTGAACCCGTGACGGACAACATGGAGAAATTTGCTATTGAGACGGAGCTCATTTACAAGTATTCCCCTTTCAAATCAGAACGGGAAGTGATGGACCAGTTCAATAAGATACGTGGTGAGAAAGGTACATGTGGATGGTGCAGGTCACAGGTGAGGTATTCGGGATTTGGCTGGGATTCACCTGGTCGACTTGTTACTTGCTCAGGCACCCTGGTGATCATCTTTAACCTCAAACTAATGGATAATGGAGAGCCAGAGCTGGATGTGACTTCTGACCCTCAAGATATTCAGATGGCAGAAACACCCCCAGAGGGAACGTAAGTGTGACTGGTGTAACAGGCCCTGATCAAATTTGATGTTGGGTTTGGCTATACACTGTGTTGCATGGGGTTTTTTTAAGCTTCTCTTTCTGTAGTGAATTAGAGGATTTAGAAGATCTGTAGTTTGTTCTTTAGCAGTTTGGGGTTCATGCATGTGTCAGCCCATGGGTGTTGTGGCTGTGTTTGGGGTGAACACCTGCGCTGGTCTCAGCCAAAGGAGCAGACTCAATGTCCTTTAGACACCATAGAAAAAGAAGCCCTAAGCTATATGTTTCATTTTCTACACCTATCAAAGATGTTTGCATCAGAATGAGAGCTGGTTGTGAGTCAGGGCTGCTCTCAAACGGCTGTTCAGTTTTGTGATTTTGTGGCAAAACACGAGGTGCTGCACAGGTCAACCTCTGGGTGGATGGTACAGGGGGCAGGTGGGGTGTATCATTACATCTGTCAGGGAGCAGGAGGCACTCCTCCCTGCAGAGGGGCAAGAAGGATATGCTCGGAGGGCAGCTGGAGGAGCAGAGGGCCCTGTTTAGAGAGAGCTGAGTGTTTGCTGAGTTGATCACCTGTAGCCTGAAAAAAAAAAATTGAGCTGAAATGAGCCAAATGCTTGATTAAATCCCAGAGCTCCATGGGCACACCTAGCAAGCTTTACCTTTGTGAAGAGATTACATGCTTCTTCCCTGAAGTGCTTGAATTTTCCATAGGAAGTTTCAGGCCCTGTAAAGCAGCTTTGTCTATGTATTAGAGTGATGATACTGAGCAAACTCCTTGGGGCCCTCCAAGGGATCTCAGCGTCTTTAATGCCTGTTTGTAAGGCAGGCGTAATTGCCACTGATCACTGCCTCTTCCTTCTGATGTGGTACCATGTGTGTGTCTGAGTAGTGCAGGTTCTGTGGTAGGGTACAGTGCTGACTCACTGAAGGATAAAAAAGCTCTGGTAGGTGGGCACACTTTTAGTGTTAAATAGTCCAGTTTAAAGCTTTGGCCATTACTATCCAGATGTATTCAAACTCCCTCTTCAGGCTGTAGTAACATGTGTTTCAGTGTCCTGTAGCAGTAGTTATGATGTACAGCTCAACAGAGAGTCTGGAGAAGACACAGGTTGAAAAAAAAATTAAAGAAAAGACTTGCTTAATGTAGCTTCATGGTAATTAAAATAGAAAGACCTTTTCTATCACCTGTCTGTTTTGATGAGGGTATCTCTTGGGCATCTTCTGAGGTAGATGGATCTCTTGCAGCAAGCCGGAGCGCCGCTCCTTCCGTGCCTATGCTGCTGTGCTTTATATTGATCCCAGGATGAGGATCTTCATCAACGGACACAAAGTACAAACCAAACGACTCTCATGCTGCCTCTACAAGCCAAGGTAAGTGTTGAATCCAAAATCTGCGGATGTGTGGGACCATTTGGAGTTAGAGAAAAGGTGTAGTGTTTTGCTCTCCAGGTGTATCCTGCATAATTCCATTCCTAACCCTAACTGTAACCCTAAAGCCACAGAATCAGACCATGAGAGAATGGCATGTGGTGTTGACATCATGGGAAAAGAGATACATAGAGGAAAATCTAATGCCTTTGAAAATTGCATGAGTCATTGGTGCAATTTGGCTCCCTTTCAGAGCAAACAAATTAATATCCTAGTTGTATAAAATGCCATATTCACACAAAACGGTTGGGTAACTGTTGTTTTTTGAGCAGATTAAGGAAATACATATGGTGGGTGTTAGGATTATTTCTAAAAAGAAACTAGACCGAGCGGTTTGAAACAGTTGCTTTTGTATGTAGCTAATCTAGGTTTGAATGAAGATTGAGAAAAAGCTTTCCCTGTATTCCTTTTAAATTTCCTTAAACAAAAAATGTGACAGTGAGCTGGGGTGTGCTGTCAGTTGGCTGAACAGAGACTGGAAAAGGTTACTGGGATGGGAGGGGAAGGGGAAGCCTTGAGTCTGCTTGAGGCAGACTCTCTCTGGGAGCACACAGTCTGCATTCTGGAGACCCTGGCATAATTTATTTGGATGAAATAGTAGTAATTCTATAGAGTATTTGTGGATTTTTTAGTATAGCATTTTGGGTTCACTCTTGGCCTACCAGATGCTGTTAGCAACCACAGGCCAGTGTCATGCCACTGACGGTGAAGAGCCTGGCTGGTTTTTAACTTAGGCTTCCTCAGCTCCTTAGGTGAGACTGTGTGAAATGGTATCAGAAACTGACCAAAATAAAAAAATTTTATACCCACTGCTCCTCATGCTGGCCAGGCCAGTTGTTTCCCTGCAGAAGGCAGGGAACTTGCCACTGTAAATCCTGATTTACTGTGTAGAGAATCTCTGGATTTCTGGATTTTTGACTGTGTTTTACCTACATGTGAGGGCCTTGTGTTGCTTTCTCTTGTGCTGCAGTCCATCAAAAGTACTAGGGAGAAAAATCAGAGGAGGACAGAGTTTTTATCTCATCGGAGAAATGCTTCTTGTGAGACTCATAGACAGAATGCCATCACTGCTGCCAGTTCCATGACAATATTAGGTGTCCCAGGTCACCCCAGATGTTCATCTACCTCGGTGTCTTCTTTTTCAAGTGGTCAGTAGTCTATTCTAAGGAGCCCCAAGCAGATAGTTAGTGCTGGTGGCAGGTGTATCTCACAGATCTGCTTGTGCCACATCTGAGCAGACTCCTATAGATCTGCTTATGGTGATAGGCCAGTACAAATTCCCGAACACTGTAAAGATGTTTACATTTAAAATCCCCATTCCTGCAACAGAGCAGTAAAGACTGTGCAAGGCCTTCCTGTAGAGCACAGTGTAAATCGTCTCAGACTTGTGGCAATTATTGTGGCTTTACTGGGCCTCTCTGGAGAGTGTCCAGGCTGCTCCCTTCTGGCTGGACTTCCTGGTACCAGCTTTGGGCTCCAGAAGCTGTGTGGCCATCAGGACAAGCCATCAAAGCCTTCGCTGTGGGTTCTGCGAGCCAGCACAGCTCTTGGGGTAGATGCCACACCGTGACCTGGGCAGGTTGAGGAAATTCAGTCTTTTTCCTGAGGAGAGCTCAAATCTGCCCTAGGTGGCTCTTTCCCAAGGGAAAACCAGTAAATCAGTCCATTCTGAAAGTGGAGTTACTCTGCTTTTTCCACCGTAGGTGTGGGGTTTTTTTGCATTTTTCTCCCTGAACCTGCTGAAAAGTGTTGCTTATGCCCTGGCTTTCCCTTTAGAGCTGGAACCAGAGTTCACCATGCCCATTTATCTACTAGGGTTTGAGTGCTCTGCAGGTTAATAGTGCATTAATCCCTTGCACTTGTACGGGCACTGTTTTGTGTGTGAGTGCACAGGGGAAGGGACCTCCATTATGGTGCTCCTTTGGGGTCAGCTGATGGAGCAGTGATGCTCAGCTCTTTAGCATGGCTGTGTTTCTGGCCCAGTAGCCTGGGCCAGGTAAGAGTTGAACCTTCCTGGTCAAGCAAAGGGATGGGGAACAGACGGTGGAGGTGCTGCTGCCTTACAGCCTGAATAGCTGGTGTGATTGTGTGGGATATCTGAAGGGCTCTTTTCTTTTAGAGGGGGCTCCCTCCTGCTGTCAGTCAGGTTGCCTCCATCTCTGAAGGAAAAGCCTGTACAGTGCAATGGCTTGTCTGCAGGTTCCAGTGTTGGTGCTAGTGAACAATGAATGGAAATCTGTTGTGGATTTAGGGTATATAAGTGCCTTTACTGAAAAAAAGGTTTTTCAGCCCTTGCACTGTTTTTCAGGAATAGCAGTGCATCTCCTGAGCAGGACACTTGTTTTCTGTTGGTCACCACTCATGTTTCTGGGGGGAGAGGCTTCTCTTCACTTTTCTGGATCAGGGGCAGGCTGGTTTTGTGCAGATCCTTCACCAGCATTTGCAGTTGCGTTACCACATTACCAGCTTCCCTGGGAATGGCTGTGNTGCCCTGCCCTGCCCTGCCTTCCCCAGTACCTGTCGGAGCTTGTTTAGAAATAGTCAAGCCACATGCAAGGCATGTGCCTCCCTGAGGACACTCCAAGGCAGTTGGAATGAGTGTCTTGAGGCTGGTGATAGCTCACAGTGCCATCATCTGGGACACTCTACAGTTGCTTGCAGTGCTCCCTATGGCAAAGGAGTGCTGTCCCTACAGTCCTCCCAAGTGCTGCCCTGCCATCTGAGCTGGGCACGGGGGAATAATTCAGCTTAACTCTGCTTCTGTGTCTTTTTTTTTTCCCCTTAGAAGTCAGGCAGATGTGAGTGAAGTAATGTAGTTATGCCAACATGTTGAAAGCAGCCTGGCTTTCAGAGTGTGCTGTCTCCTGGCCCCAGCTAGCTTTCATCAACCTTATATAGGTTAGAGATGGCGCCACCAAAATCCTGACTGTAGCTCCTGACATGATGGAATCACCAGCTGTGATTTCTGGGAGCATTAGCACCTCCCTGCTTTTTCCCCAGGGAGGAAATCCTTATGAATAGCAGAAAATGAGTTTGGCAAGATGTATTTCAGGGAACTGTGCTTGTAGTATGAATTTTCTGGATTTGGGAGCGAGGGATTCCTGTTGGTGAGACTATTTCTGATGTCAGTACCAACATCCATGTGTGCTCACCCACAGAAACAAACCTAAACAAAACTTTTCATCAGTACAAGGTTGCTTCTCATGAATCCTGACAGTTTATCTGCCATTTGGGGGGAATTTTATCTCTCATTAGGATCTAAGTGTGATTCCAGTCAGTTGGTCAGTGAAGCGTTACATCCCCATGTGGTTTTGCTGCTCTGTAAAAACAGCAATTCTAGTGGCTTTTGCTTTAGCTAAATGCTGGAAAAGTTTATCCAATCCATTTGGGACGGGATTTTCCTCTTGATATATCCACAACCTCGTGTCTTAACGTGATCTGAGTTCCTGCAGGCTCTGCTTGTCTTAGGTGTCATCTTTCCTCATGACGTGCTTGGAGGTGATACACACTCATGAGCTTCTGCCTCTCACACACTCATCTCTCACTCTGCAGCAGTCAGTGAATTTGGATCTGTATTTGGTATGTTTAGGATACAGGGAAGGTGAAAAAGCTGCTCCATCTCCAGCACAATTTACAAGGTTGTGAATCAGATGTGGAGCACACAAGTGTCCTGAAACTTGAAGTTCTGGTCAAATTGTTGCTCTGGTTTGAGCTAGCCCTGTGTGAGATGGACCTGTCAGACTACACCTGTGGACAGCTGTTCACAGGAAAGGTTATTTAGTTGTGCTGGGAGGGTTTTGGGAAGCTTTCCATATGTATACACTCCTCCTTTCCACTTTTGGAGAAATTATTTCTCTAAGTCTTGAGATTTGCTCCAAGGATATGGATATATTTCACACCCACTGGTTAATGCAGAAGAAGAGAGGATATTGTGGTTGCAGCCAGTACTAAGATATCTCTGACTTGAAAAGATTTTGCCTAGCTTCATCCAAAAATGTCCAGTTCATGATATGTAAACCTCCTCCATTTATTGAATCTGTTGGGAGGAGTAGAGTAGCATGTGGGGACCTTGTTCTTTCGTGCAGTGATGAAACCTTGGTTTGACCTTACTGTTGAGTTTGCTGATTAATAAATGTTGGTCATCACAGGATGTACAAATACACTTCAAATCGTTTCAAGACCCGTGCCGAGCAAGAGGTGAAGAAAGCAGAGCACATGGCGAGGATAGGTGAGTCCTCAGGGTATGCATGTGCCCTCATTCAGTTGTTACTAAGGGGAGGACCAAACCCTTGATTGGTGTGACCTGGAATTGCTTGCCTCTGGGATCATTGGGATTGCTCAGAAACTGAATTATTGCAGCAACTACAGATGACACGGATTTAGGTTCATGCAATGGAAGGAATGTACATTGTTCCCAGAGACCATTTCATCTGAGTAGCAGATGTACAGGATAACCCTTGGAGTCCCAGCAGTTTGCCCCAACTCCAGCTGAAGCCTGGCTGAGCCCTGTCACCCTGCAGTTCTTCTCTCACCTTTGACATATTATGAGCTTTTGGTTGTGTTTTCGTTCTGTGCCTTTCCTGTTAAGGCAGCCAAAAAAGTAGATTTTTATTCTGTCACTTAATGTAAAGGAGTTGGTCTGGGTGTACAAGGGAGCCCTGGTTTGTTTGGTTTTAGCCCTTTCAGGCATACCGTTTGCCCATCTAATCTTCCTTTCCTGTTAAGTCCTGTAATCCTCAGGGAAAACTCAGTTTGTCATTATCGGATATTCAGCATATAGAAATCACACAAACATATAAACACAGCATTGAACTGCATTATAACTGCATTAAATCTCCAGAAATTTAACACACGAAGCAGCATCCCTCCCTAACCCTTGATGGAAAAGTGCTGTAGTGAAGGAAGAATCTTGGAAGTTGTAAGTGATCTATATGTGACCTGTATCTTCTGATAGGTTTCATAAATCAACTACATAAATCACTTAGAGGCATGTGTCCTCTGTCTCTGTGTCAGAGCTGCTTTAGGCACGTCTGTGTTTGGCTGCAGGTCAGATGCACGAGGGACGGAGCTACATTCAGCCTGTGTAGCATCACAGAGGGCAGTGTGACTGTGACCCTGCCCCAAAGCAAAGCAGCAGAGTGAAATGGTGTGAATTGCTGTGTTCCTTGTTCCTCCTTTAGGAAGTACAGCCTGGCAAGATAGACTTGATAAGATGAAGTTTAAGCAGATTTTATTGTGTGCCTCAATCCTCATAGGTGAATTTATTTTTAGATTGAGTCCTATAGCCAGGGCAGGTCTTGAGCACACACTCCCATTGCTTTTCAAGAAGATGCAAAGAGCAGGATTTAGAGAGGCTTCTTCCCTGAAGCAGTCTATGAGGCTTTCACGACACTTAAAAGTGGGGTTTAACATCTGCACTGAAAAATGGTGCCCATTGGTGTCCCAGTGCTGAGAACAGGTCCCATTGGCACTAAAATGTCACACATTTGCATCACCAAACCACCCTGGTGCCTTTGGGTGTGCAGGGATCACTGAACCTGCAGTGTGCCCAGGTGGCCAAGAAGGCCAATGGCATCCTGGCCTGTGCTAGAAATAGTGTGGCCAGTAGGACCAGGGAAGTGATTCTTCCCCCCCCGCCTGGTACTCAGCACTGTCGAGGCCACATCTCAAGTAGTGTCAATTTCTGGGCCCCTCGTTTCAAGAAGGACATTGAGATGTTAGAGCAAGTCCAGAGAAGGGCAACAGAGCTGATGAAGGGTCTGGAGTGCATGTGCTGTGAGGAGAGGCTGAGGGAGCTGGAGTGGCTTAGCTTAGAGAGAAGGAGGTTCAGGTAAAACTGCCTGAAAGGAGGCTGTAGCCAGGTGGGGGTAGGTCTCTGCTCCCAGACGACTAGTCACAGGATGAGAAGACAGTCTGAAGGTGCTCCAGGAGAGATTTAAGTTGGACATTAGGATTAATTTCTTCACAGAAAGGGTCATTAGATACTGGAATGGACTGCCCAGGGAGGTGGTGGACTCACCATCCCTGGAGGTGTTTAAGGAAGGACTGAATGTGGCACTTAATGCGGTGGTCTAGTTGACATGGTGGTGTTGGTCACAGGTTGGACTCCATGATCTCAGAGGTCTTTTCCAACCTAATTGATTCTGTGATTCTGTGAACTGGCCCAGTGCTTCTGGTGTGCAGGGATCACCGAAATGGCCTGGTGCCTCTGGGGGAAAGAGGGTGCTGAGCAAAGGGCTTAGGACACTGTGGTGAAAACTCCCAGCTGACCTCAGACTGTTACTGCAAGATTGGGTCACATGGAGCCTCCAGGACTAAAACATGCTCGGGGCATTATCCTCAGGGGCATACATCTCATTGCTTTGCTTGTAGGAGAATAGATTTAATCTGTAGCACCAAGCTTTCTTGTTCTCCTGCTGGTAGAAACTATTAATTTCTCATGGTCTCCAGTACTCCAGAGGGATCCTCACCCAGGAATGATTTGCAGTTTGCTCTTTGAAACCCAGGAGTACATTGTGAGAAATGGTGGGTCTGAGCTAAGCAAACAGCAGTTCCAGAATGCCAGAGATGCCTGCCTGCGAGGAATGTGTTGGAATCAGTCAGACTGAGAGATTGCTGAGTCTCTGGAAGTAGCTTATGAGCTTGTGGAATCAAAACAGGATAACCAAAAAATAGGTGGAGGGGGAAGATGTATATATGAACAGCAGTGATTATTGGTGACATGGCTTTGGCATATCTGAAAAGAGCCACGGCTCAGGAGTGAAGACATACATATATTTAAGATGAGGAAAAGCCACTTTACATTCCCCAGGAACTAACTTCCTGCCTCATGCAATAAGTTGTAGTATCCAGATCCCTAAGTGAGTGGGTGGACCTAGGAAAAAAGTACCATTCCTGGGCAAGGTGGCTGTGAAAGACCATCACCTGCTTTCTGTGTTCTTCTGAACTGAGACTGAGTACTGCACTGAGGCACCTTGGCATTGCCATTGCTTGGCTTCTGGAAGTCCTCTTCCAAAGTTTGGAAAGCAAACAAATGGAAGAGATGAGGAGTCATGCAGGTGTCAAGTACTGGAAGCTAACAGCTCTGTGCTGCTCTAGGTGTTATTTCAGATTATTTTGGTGTGTTCAGTGATCTGCTTAACAATGCCATGCCTGTTGTCCCCTGGGAGAATGTGTATATGGGTTCCAGCTGCTGTGTGCTCACTGTCCTGCATAGGACATGCATCTTTAGGCCTTGGGGCCTCAGCTCTGTAACTGTATCAGTCCCTGTCAGCTGTCTCAGCTATCACTGCACTAGCGGAACAGGTTTGACCTGTGCCCTTCTGGGTTACCACTGTGTTCCTTCCACTAGCCACACATATATTTAGCCTCCTAGCAACTTCCCTACAAGCTCTGATTGAAGTGGACAAAGTGCTTTAAGCAGCCTCCAGCCTTCTGTTGGCTTGATTTAGCCAAGCTGTCTCTTAATGATGCCTAGTCACACAGCACAGTCCTTGGTAAGCAGCTGTGAACCCCAGAGCTTGCTGCTGGGGGAATGAAGTGAACAAAGCTCCAGTGGGACACTGCGTAGAAAGGAAGAAGGATTTCTCTTGTAGTGGTCTAAGTGAACTGACTGGCTACAGACTCTGATTTCCTTCTGACTGGCAACCGAGTGCTGCTTTTTGGGAAGATGTCGGTAATCCTTAGGAGCCAATTGCTAGCCTGTCATCTTCTTGCTTACCTCATCCTATGTAAATCTTAGGCAAGCTCGCTCTTCCACTGGTGTGTTTCCTTGTTTTGGGTGTCTCATAGCCACAGTTTATCTCCCTGTGAGGAGAGAAGGGTGGGAGATGGCTTTTGTGTGTGCTGTAACCAGGCTGCTGTGCCTCCAGGTGTGGGGGTGCAGGCCTTGTTTGCCTTGGTGTGAGCTACACCATCCCTCAGCGTGCACCCATTGTATTGTGAAATTACAGAATCACAGGATGACTTGGATTGGAAGGGACCTTGAAGCTAATTTTGTCTGAAGTCTCCCTGGAGCCTTCTCCAGCTGAACACCCCCAGCTCTCCCAGCCTGTCTCCCGAGCAGAGGTGCTCCAGGCCTTGGAGCATCTCCGTGGCCTCCTCTGGACTGGCTCCGGCAGCTCCATGTCCTTCCTGTGCTGGGCCCCAGGGCTGGAGGCAGCTCTGCAGGTGGGGTCTCACCTGAGCGGGGCAGAGGGGCAGAATCCCCCTTCCCCTGCTACCCATGCCGTGGGATCAGCCCAGGGCATGGGGAGTTTCTGGGGGCCAGTGCAAACAGCTGGGGCACTGCCAGCTCTCACCCACCAGCACCCCCTAGTCTTTCTACTCAGGGCTGCTCTCAGTCCATTCTTCTTGCAGAAAATGAGGTTTATTGAATGACTCTTAAGTAATACAAGGATGGTGTGTGCCTATCGTCAGCATTCCTGTTTGTCTAGGAGAAAGGCAAAAAAGAGAGTTCCTTTTATGTGGTAAGTTTCTTGCATGCAAGGATCGCATGCAGGGTAGGTTTTCAGAATGCTGGGTCCTGTTTAATGTGTAGCACCGATTTGTCTTTTTTCCAGGCAAAATTAAGCAATTTTCAGAGATAAAAGTGTTTCTGGGAGTAGTCCTTTCCCTTAATCTCTGCAAGAAAATTACCTCTTTGGAGCTCCTTTTCAAGCCTGAACTTAGTCCTGGTTTTGTGAGAGCCTTTCTCTGAATCACATTACCAGGCAGAGCAGGCAGGGCCCCGGGCATCCTTATACTTTCCAGTTCCTTGTTGACTTCCTCATGGAAGTTTATCCCTGCTATTGTGCCAGTGTTGACTGTGACCTCTGAGCACGTTTAAGATGCCGTGTCAGTGGGGCCCTCTCGTGTAAGGTTTGATTTTTGTACATTTTTGTGTTGCCTTTGTACCCTTGTACACATCAGTGCAGCAAAGGCTCTCTGGAATTGCTCTCCTTGGATGAATGCCTGACGATGTCTGTCTGGACCAAATGGTTGACATCATTCTTGTCCCCATATGTTTCAGCGGAAGAGAAGGCTCGTGAGGCGGAGAGCAAAGCACGTGCCCTCGAGCTACGCCTCGGAGGGGATCTCACACGGGAGTCCAGGGTGAGCCTTGTGCTTTTGGCAGCTTGTCATGTTTTGGGTACCAAGGGATGGTTCGGAGCACTGGTGGTGGAGTGATGCTGACTGGGCAGCACCTCATGGCAGCATACCATGTGCTGGTTAAGCAGGTGGTGCCTCCAGTCAGCAGTGAACTTCCAGCAGCATTTAGGCATGTCCATGGCCTCATCACCACTGGATGTGCTTCACCGTCTTCACATGGTGTCCAGCCCAAGTGAGAAGTGTGCTGGCATTCCCTTGCCTACACCACCGGTATATCCTGCATGGGAAGGTGACCTCCAGACTCCAGGTGCTGTTTGCTGACAGCCTCTGTGGAGGCAGCTTAGGGAACAGGACTAGAACTACGGGCTTTTTGGCTGTTCCCTGCTGCCTGTGGAGCTGACTCTGAGGCATTTGGGCAGAGGCTTTTTTGGAGAGGGGCTCTTCACTTCCTTCCGGTGGGACTGTGGTTTTGAGAGGGGCAAGGCTGAGCCCTGGTGCCACGGGTTGGGAGGAGGGCTGGCAGGGACACCAGGAAGGTCAGCAAGTAACACCAGTTTAAAATCACTGAGCTTCCTATTGGTATGTGATGGGAACAACAGTATCCGAGTGCCCTGGATGTTTCCTTGTGCTCCATTGCTACTGGTTTCAGTTTCCTTGGTCCTTTTTTTACATGTAGACGTTTTCCACCAAGCAACTGTGTAGCTGCTTAAACAACCTAGCATAAGCGTACCCTACATGAGGAGTCACACTCCAGGGTGACAACCCTCTACCGGTTGTGACTTCTTTACATTTAAAACATTTCTCAGCTCTTCCTGAAGGAGCAAAAATCATAAATTGAGTGAATTTTATTAATTTCCCAGCTTGACTATGCAATGCTTGTTTGCAGGTGACACTGCGTCAGGTCCAGAACGCGGCCATCACCATGCGGCGGGAGGCTGACGTCAAGAAAAGGATTAAGGATGCAAAGCAGCGGTGAGTGCAGTGGCTTCCAAACTCTGGAGTTCCTATGCTGTTTGCTCCTGGTGCTCATATATCCCTCCTGCTTTGCATGTGTGTTTGGTTCAGCTCAAAGTTTAAATATCCATGAGCATCTTATATGCCTGGGCTGTTAAACCGAGCAGCTGGGAAACTATTCTGGTTACCTCTGCTATTCCCCTCTTACCTGCTGAAAGACATGTGTGTCTCTGGGTTGGGTTGTTTCCTGTAGATGTTTACCTGGTTTTCACATCAGTTTTTTTCACTCTTTTGCTTTTTCACCTGCAGATAAGATTCAGGCTGATAAACAAATGTTCACAAGTTACAGTGAAACAGCTTTAGGAATTCTAGGGATGTTTTCTAAAAACAGGCTGAGTTTTGGTGTAGTCAGTGCTGTGAAATCCCAAGGCATTCTTCTAGCTTAGCTCTGGTGGCAATTAACTTTAGTTTTTGATGTACTCACAGGAATATTTCACTCTTCATATACGTTTGTTTTGCATTTCTCAAATTAAGTGATAACCAGAAACAAACGCTCTTAAATCAAATGCTGAGTCTGAGGAAGTCGGGGATTTGGATACAGCACGTCTCCATTCCCACCTATCTGTGTGCATGCTCATTTACGTGGCTGCTTAGGTAGAACTATCCCAGACTTGTTGCCAGAGATAGATCTAATGCATCTTAAGATGCTAAAAAGAAATAAATGAATACAGCTTTAATTTACAAGTGCTAGAGCTAGGATCTGAATGATACAGAAGCTTGTGAGAGAAGCTGTTTTCTTTAGCTTCCACATACTTTTCCATCTACACTTTGTCCTTTAATTCTTGAGTTTGGTGACATTAGTGTGCAATGAAAAATTATGTGAATAGTCTTCTGCCCTTCCTGCCCGTGGGCAAAATACTTCTTCCTGTTAATAAGCTGACCAGCAAAAAAATGCTCTGGGCAAGGTACATGGCTTTCCCTGTGTCCCTGCATTCATCACTGGTGATCAGAAGCAGTTCAGAGGATCATGCTTTTCCACAATATTGTATTTCATTCAGAAAACAGAAGAAAATCCTGAAAGATGTGTATAGATAGGATAGCTTCTGTACTAACCAATCCCTGTTGTCTTTTGGAAAATTCTCGAGTTACAGAGGATGTTCTAGGACAGTTTTCTGCTGTTTCCCCTGGTCCATCAATGAAAGAAGTGCTTTCTGGTTTCCAAAGGCTGTGTAAGATCAGGTTGGATCTGAATCCAGACAATAGGACAGATACTAAACTCCTAGTAATGAAATCCCTGGCTTTTGACCCACCACTTCATTTCCCACGGTTTGGATGATAATTTTACTCCCTGTCCTCTCTGATAAAAACGAGGAGATGCCCTTCTTGTTTTGTAGGTGAGTACATGCTGCTACTTGAAGTGTAAGGCTCTACATTCTTTTCCAGAAGTTAGAAAAAGAAAATGAATTCCTGAGATGGGTGTTTTGCCACACTTGCTTATGCTCTTGAATCACAGTTGTCCACCTCAGTGAGGTGAGACCAAAGGGTCACATTCCAGCCCAGCAGCTGGCAGTGTTCAAAACCCCTCTTGGCAAAGGTTCAGATTTAAAATTACTGAAAGCTGCTACTTCCGGTGTTTTCCTAGGAATGTACTACAGTCACCTGTTTTAAATGAAGGTGTGTCACAGGGTAACATTGCATCTGTGTGGGGGAGGATGGCCTTAAACAAAAAATGAATATGAATTTAATTTATTTGGGGGATTTATTTTGCAATGTTTCACCGTTAAGACAGACTCGGATCTCATATCTGCAGGTGGTCATTGTGTAGGGCTCATGCATGCATAGCTCAGGTCTTCCTAGTATCTGATAGTAGTAGACAGTCAACAGAACATTTTAAAGAATTCCACTATCTTCAGCTAACCATTTAAGCAGAAGTCAAATTCCTCATTAAGATAAAGCACGTAAGTGCGAAGTACTTGATGGGGGCGGGTGAGGAATATAAAGGAGGTCAAAATTGAGAGAGGTGGGCAGGACTGTGGTATAGGCTCTGCCTTGCAGTAGTTACTGGTTTGGACCTCGCATTGAGGATACCTTCATCGTGAAGCTGAGGATCCTTATGAAAAATCCTCAGCATGGATATCAGGGAAGCTGTGGAACCTGATTAGTATGTTGAAGAGCAGGACTTCTGTTTGTGAGACACAGGGATTTTGTTTCATTTATAGCTCAAAGAGATCAAAATCTCGAGGCTTTTGACCTTAATGGAGATAGAATTCCTGGTTACCAAAGATTCAGATTCAGAAATTCCTATGGACTCACAAACGTACTCGAGGCCAACTTCTGTTGGAGTCATCTGCTGCATAGGCAAGGGAGAAATCATGCAAATTGATATCCTGACATTTTAGGAAAAAAAAAGCTCCGCGTGGGCTGTGTGTTGTATCATCCAGCTTTCCAACTTAAGGAGCAGCCTTGTGAAACTTGGAATTAGGAGAACTTTCTAGAATCAGAATATCAAGATTGTAGTTTTGTATTGAAATCTGAATTTCCATGCTTTATCTAGATAGGGATCTATAGCTAGAAAATACTAACCAAAACAGCATGGGAAAGGACCAGTCTGGACACAACAGCACTCTCATAAAACTAGTTCACTGAATAAAAACATCTGAAGTAAAAACCAGAATACATTCTGAAGGAGAAAACATACTCAAATGAATAACTAAATTATCTGTCCAGCCTAAATTAGTATCTGTATTGCAAAGTTTTTGTATTTTGTTCATATTCGGTTGTAATGCCCTTTCAACAAATGTTTCATATTCTTCAGAAGTAGCAGATTACAGGATTAATTTAATGCTCAAGGGTGCTGGATTTCCATACCCTCTCTCTAACACCAGCAAATAATCGCTTTATTTTCAGCATCTCTTGAGGCTCTGTTTCGTCCCCTACAGGGCACTGAAGGAACCCAAAGAGCTGAATTTTATCTTTGGGGTGAACATTGAGCAGCGCGAGCTGGACGGCATGTTCATTTATAACTGCAGTCGGCTGATCAAGATGTACGAGAAGGTGGGCCCACAGCTGGAGGGTGGCATGTAAGTCCTGCAGATTTTTCTGCAATCTTTTTGCTTAAGCCTGGCACATTTCTACATCTGATTTAGGCTGTGCAATAACTGTGTTCTGCATTAATAATTCTTCAAGGGCCTGAGGCTTGCTCATTTTGTCAGCCTTCAGTTTGCATTCTGACAGATAAATTATATTTAATACTGCCTAGTATTTCCCTGGTTTCTTGATAGAGAGTTCTCTACACAAATTTTAGTCATCCCTGCAGCAGTATGAAGTGCTTGGCATTTGGTGCTGATGAGTGGTGGTAGTAATAGTTCCTCGTTCTAGAGACAGGCAGAATAGGTCTTGACAGCAAATACAAATATTTGAGCCCATCTTACATTTTGCATGATGGTTCAGGTTGCCATCCTGTCAGTTTAATGTTTGTGATTCTGTGTCCCTCTTCCAGGGCATGTGGAGGAGTGGTAGGTGTGGTGGATGTGCCCTATTTGGTTCTGGAGCCAACCCATAATAAACAAGACTTTGCTGATGCCAAGGAGTATCGACACTTGCTGAAGGCCATGGGAGAGCATTTGGCTCAGTATTGGAAGGATGTTGCAATAGGTAATGGAGCTTCATGATTACTAGGGTCTAGAAGGAGAAATTTGGGTGGCTGGAGGGCAGCCAAGAGTGCAGATGGTGATTTTGTGGTAATGGCTCCATATTGAGCAGGATGTGGTTTATTTTCCAGCCCAGAGAGGTATCATCAAGTTCTGGGATGAATTTGGTTATTTATCAGCAAACTGGAACCAGCCTCCGTCTAGTGAACTGCGCTACAAGCGCAGGAGAGCCATGGAGATCCCCACCACGATTCAGTGCGGTGCGTGTGATCCAGCTGCTTCTCCCTGGGGGAGGGGGGATGCTCCTGGCTGCAGCTGGGGACAGCTAAATGCATAGGATATTTGGGATGAACTATCATTATCCCCTCCTAGGGCCTATCTCCTCTGCAGGTTGTCTTTGTCTGCACTCAGTGGTACTCTGTGACATCCTAGCATAAGGCTCCTTTCCTACACAGTTCACTAACTAATCTTCAGGTGCCGTGACAGAGCAGGGCAGGTATGGCCAGCAGCAGCGTTGAGATCAGGCTTAGAAATGTCATATGAGCTGGAACTCACCAAAGGCACACATCCCAGCTCCAGAATAAGATCTGAAACATCCTCACAGGCAATGGGAAGTGGCCAAGTAATTTGTACCCTGATGCACTGGCCTGCACTGTGTGTCAGCACAGATGGAACCTTTTACAGTTACCTTGGAATTTAATGCAAGTTCTCTTCTGTGCACCTCTAAACAGCTCTGGCTAAGCCCTTGTTAAGGTAATGGGAAGCTCAACACCGTAACTTTGTCACCTGGTAGAAGGACACCAAACTCCCTTATTTTCTCCTCAGGACTTGAGGATGTAGTTGTAGGAAGGAATGTAAGGCCATTCTTGTGGAATTATTTGTTAGGCTCTTCTGCCTTGACTGTTATCTCAGTCTTTTCAAGGTTCCTCTGAAGGAGGAGGGGCTTTACTCTCCTTCTTCTTGTCTTCCGTTGTTGATATCCTTCCAGAGCCTGATTTAAGGACGTTTGGATTTTCCTGGCAGAACTTGATTTTATGAAGCTGCTGGTTTCCTGGTAGGCCAGTAATACTCTGGAAGACAAATTTGTGTTCCTGGTTCATCAAAAATTTAATAGATTATTATAATTTTTTTAAGTGGATAAGTCTCTGATTTGTGTTACTTTGGTTTTATTAAGAGACAGCCTGGCTGCTGGGCTGAGCTGTGATGTCAGGACTGGCTGTTCAATTCAGTTTGTATGTGTCATTGTTGCAGCAGGAGTGTGAGGTCCTCTGGTGTTGGTTGATGCCAGGCTTCATTGCATTCTTGTTAGGGTTGTCTTTGAGGGTTTCATTCAAGCGTTTTGTGAGCATGAAGAAAGAATTGACTCAATATATTCTGTGACTGTCTCACTTTTTTTTTGGCCACTAGTCTTACTGTTGTTGGATACACTTCGGTGTGGTCCTTGGGCATTAAATGAGCTATGGGAAAAAATGATGTGTCTCAGGCTGTGTATTTCTGACTTGCAAAGCATCTGTCTGACAGATGTCTGTCTGAAGTGGCGGACTCTCCCGTTCCAGCTGAGCTCAGTGGAGAAGAACTACCCTGATAGCTGGGTGTGCTCCATGAACCCTGATCCTGAACAAGACAGGTAAGAATCAATTAATATTAAGACTTTTCTGCAGGGTGCTTATCTGCACATTTGGAGCTTTTTTCTAGTCATCTGTTCTTTGAAAACAGTTGGAGGGATTCTGTACCTCTAAGTTGTGCTCACAGTCTGTGAAAAGGCAGCAATGGCAAGCGTATAGGGAACTGAATGCTGAGTGGGCATTTGCGATGTGCAAATGTGGACATCCTCAGCCAGTGACAGGTGACATCAAACTGGGAGGAGCAGCTGACAAACCAGGCAGTCATGAATCCCTCCAGAGGGACCTGCAGGTTGGAGAAATAGGCCAGCAGAAACCTCCTGACATTCAACCAGGAGAATGCAAAGTCCTGTCCTTGGGGACGACAGCCCCAGCACTGGTGTGTGCTGTCCATCCCAGAGCTGAGCTCACTCAGGGGGTTCTCGTCAATGTATACAAACATCTAAAGGCAGACTGCAAAGAGGACACAGCCTGGGTCTTCCCAATGGTGCCCAGTGGCAGGACCAGACACCATGGGCACAAACTGGAATGCTGGAGGGTCCCTCTGCACATCAGAAACACTGTTTTCCCTGCAAGGGTGACCAAATCCTCGCCCAGGTTGCTCAGGGAGATTGTGCAGTCTCCATCCTTGGAGATATTCCAGGATGTGGTCCTGGGCTCCTGGTGTTGGGTGCCCCTGCCTGAGCAGGGTGGAACCAGAGGGACCCCAGAGCTGCCTCTAGCCTATCAACCAGTGATATGGTGAAATTTGGATCCTTGGTGGTTTTTCTGCACTGGCACTGGAAATACTATTGTAGATTTAGGTTATATTAATTTTGCCATGGACAGAATAGATGGCAGTTGGAGAACTGTCATGGTGCAGGCTGGGAGTTAGGTGAGTTCAGGGGGGCTTTGCAGTTGTCTTTATTGCTCCTACTGCTCCCGCCCATGAGACACCAAACTGCAGCAACTCCACTTGGTTGGGGTGAGCCCAGGAGGAACATTTTGCATGCTTGAGGGAGCAGCACAATGGTTCACTCTCCAGTGATGTGTGTTACAAAATGTAGGTAGAATCTTGTCATTTATTTGAGTGAGGGAAATGATTGCTCTAGGCTGCTTCTCTGTGGAGAGCATCACTGCTGGAAGCCAGTTCTTGTCTGTATTGTGTAAGGAAGGGAAGCTGCTCCACTATAGCTCGGGTCCCTTGGCTCAGGGCCTAAAGACAAAGGGGATGTAAAAAAATTAAAATCTGTGGCTGAAAATTTTACAGAATATTGATGCTATTTCAAAGTATTGATTTTCTGGCTTCTTCCTTTTGGTACCTCCCAGTGGAAGAATACCTGTGCTAACTTCCCTGTTTGCTCCATGTGTATATAGAGCTCCTGCTGTAGAGCTCTGAGGAGTGTGGCATTGCTGGGGATATTCCTGGACAAAATGCTGGGGCAGGGCTGAGCCTGGAACCTAAGAAGGGGCTGCCACATCCCCAGCCATTCAGGTAGACACTGGTAGAAGTGAGGCTTGGAAGATGTTGCTTGTAGACACACACAACGCAGACAGACCATATATGTACACACATCCAGCCCCACAGATAGCACAGGTGGGCATGTGCAGCACTCACAGACCACACCAGCAGCTTCATCCTTTTCCCTCTTGGCTTGTCAGGATGAAAGACCACTGGTGGAAATACTCGTGTCCATACCTGGCCTCCAGATACTGTGCCCCTAGGTACTTGCACTGGGATTGATGGGCCCTGAGGCCTGCAGTCCCAGGGAGTGAGGGGTACAGACCTCCTTCTGTGGTTACACATAGCACACACACACTACAGACCTCCCAGTGTCTCACACTGGGCATCTCTCTGTCTTGATTGGATCAGGATCCTTGCTCTTCCCAGGTGCTTTCTGCCTAGAGACACCCACAGCTCCACCTACACCCCTATACCCATCTCCATCTGCTGGGCAGGACTCACCTGTGCCTCCAATAATCAGGTCCTGCAGGTCACCCTTAGACATCCCCTCTCCTGCTCCCAGGTCACCTCCTGGTTGGCTCCTCTGGCGTGACATTCCTGTGGCTCATTGTCATTCACTTGCCTGTAGTCACAGCAGCTGGTGGCACTCAGGCACATGGGCCACTATGACCAATGGTCCCACTCCGATTGCTGGCACTTGCACCCCAGTACACAGGTGCGCACACAGAACAGAGGCCCTTGCCTAGGAAAGGAAGAGATGTGGAGGTTAGTACACAGACATGTACTGACCAGCCAATGGTTTATGTACAACTGGCCCTTGCTGCAGTCTATTTTTTCCATGTTTATTCTTCCCAAATCATCTCAGTCCCTTCCTTTACCTGCTTTTGGTTCCTCCTGTTGGTCCAAAAGATATTTCAGAGGGCTGCCCCCATTGACCAGACACTGGAGCTGAGGCGGCCGTAGGACAGTCCTGGCAGGACCCCAAACGGCATTTTTTTTCCTCTGAACAGATTAGCATTCCCTGATTCCCAAAAAGCCCAATTCACATCCCCTGAGCTGCCTTTGGGCCTCTGGGCTTGTGGAAATGGACCCTAGAGGGACTGGCAGCTCCTGGGATGGCAGCTTCTGGGATGGCCTCAGGGTAGCCATGGAAGGGTGTTATTCAGGTCTCCTCACCTGCCATTATATCTGTGCACTTCTGTCTGCAGATGGGCTCTTTATTGTATCACCTACCAGGAACATGATTTACTGATGAGAGAGTTTAAATTTTTTATTTGCAATGCCTTGAAAATTGGGGAAGGATGGGGGTGGGTGGCTGCATTTAATATGAGAACATGTTGTGGTGTTGTTTGGAGTGGGTCCAAGTGCCTCCACAGTGCATGCTGTGCCATCCTTCTTCCCCCATGCGGGAAGCTGGGAAAGGGCGGGTAGGGCACTTGGCACTGGTGATCCAAACTTCTGGTCATTTTAGCTTCAAAAGGGATCTCAGGAGTCTTACTCTGGAAGGATAAATAACTCCAGAACATTTTTTGATTAAGTAGACTTACATGTGCTTTCCAGCAGTGAGTGCAGTTGTGTCCTTTACATGAAGCAGAAGTTGCTCCAGCACTCCTCTGGCTTTTGGCTGGGCCCAATTCCAAGTGCTGCACTTTTGGGTCCTTGTGCAGTGTTTGGACACCTTCACATCTGTGTCCTGACCAGGTATTTGTCGTGTCTGAAGGATGACAGGATTTGAGAAACACATGGATGGAGTCCTCAGTCTTGTGTACTGTGAGGGTCTGTGCAGGGTCTCATCTAGCCAAATTGGAAATGAAGCAATGTCAGAGCAATGTCAGGTGTTGAGACTCTCCTGGCATCAGAGATCATATGGTGGTTTTGGCTAGGCTTGGCACTGTGTCCACTGTTGGCAGTGAGCTGTTCCCCACCCTTCTGGTTTGTCCACCTACACTTCAGCGGCTGCTCGTGGCATGGTGTTCCAGATCATGGGAGCTGAATGCCCTTCTCAGTCTCTGTCATGGGAAGCAGTCCCTCTCTCCAGTGCCTCTGTCTGTGTCGAGGTAAGCATCAGGTGCCACCACCGCTCACTTTGTCAGAAAACAGAGAAGGCAGTGTCCCTGTTTCACACTGTGAAATAGTGTCAGGCTTGCTTGCCTCTGTTCTCCTATCTGATATCCTGTTGGATCCTAAGTGTCATTTGAATGGGTGGCTGAAGAACCAGCTGAAGATGATTGTGTGTCTCAAAGCTCCTTGAGCACCACCAGAGTCTTGGTTTTAGTCCATTCTGACTACCAAGATAATTCCTTTGTTCTGATTTGCTGCCTCCAGTGATGCAATCTCTGGGTTTGGATGCTATGAGTAGTCTGAATTTTTCTTGTCGCAGAACTCAAGGTGCTTTCGTTCTTTACTGTGCTGTAAGACACAGCTTGGCAATGCTTCCAGCCATGCCATGAGCTAGAAGACACATTTCTGTGCTGGGAAACCTGTGTATGGTGCCACTTGTTCAATTTTATCTTTGGGAACTGCAGGTTAGGTGTCAGGCAGTCATTTTGCA
Organism: Melanocharis versteri; assembly: GCA_013397845.1. Taxonomy (NCBI): domain Eukaryota; kingdom Metazoa; phylum Chordata; class Aves; order Passeriformes; family Melanocharitidae; genus Melanocharis; species Melanocharis versteri. The sequence goes on along the minus strand of VZTG01001938.1, from coordinate 7,210 downwards.
GTGATGACACACACTTCCTTAGCCAAGGAAGTAACTACTCTATGGAAAACACCCCAGCAGTGTTTCAGCTGGGAAGAGGCTGATGGAGGAACTGCTGCTTGTGCTCCTTCTCACTCACAAAACTGACCAGTGTGTATCTGATAGACAGAGATCTTGATAAAATCATCTCTCTTCAGCTTCTTGGAGCTTTGAGTGTTCTACAGTGAGAGCGGGGTCCTCCCTTTACTAATAAGACTCACACTTGCAGGTTACCAGCTTGGCTCCAGTGCAGAGTGAGATTTGCTGGATCTCTTGTGGTGTGAAAGGGCTGTCTGCTGCTTTCCTGGCTCAAACCATTCTTCCGTGACTTTACCCCAGCAGGGCTGATTCTGGTCTGTCTTTGCATGACGCCATTTGGTGACAGGAGATGAGCCTGGGCTGCCCTCTCTTCCTCCTCTGGCAGTGCTCCTGCTGGCCAGCTGCTCAGCCAGCACTTCAAAGGTGATGCCAGTCCATTTGAGAGAGTATTTCCCATCTCTGTTTTCCTTCTCTTAAGGTCTCTTCCAGGATTCTGCACCTGAGAGGACCTGGGAGAGTAGAAGACTCACCACTGTTGTAGGCCATTGGTTGAACAGGATGGAAAAAGCAAATAGCTGCAGGATATTGCAAAGGAAACTGCCTGGCCTTGAGTGGCAAGGCAGGAGGTATCTGAGGCTGGAAGGCTTGTGGTGACAACATCTTAGTCGTGGGCTTTTGGTACTGTGCTTTCCTTTCTGAAGGGAAAGAAGTCTGTAGAAAGAAAAACTGATATGAAGACATAAGCTGATAGGAAGGAAAATTGCTGAAAAAGTCTGGAGTACAAATGCAGTACAGAAGCTATCAGAGCTGTCACAGTTCCTGGGCTCTGAATTGGTGATTCCAAGCATAAATGCCTTTTTATTAACAACTATGCTTTTGATGCTTAATTCCTATCTGCTTTCCAAGATGAAAACGACTGCTTTTGAGGTTGTGGCTACTGCAGAAAGGCAAGTGGCTTTCCTGCTGCATTTGGAATGGGATGTTGGGATAATCCTGCATGAGACAATACAGGTTCTGCTGTCCTTGCTGAGGTTGTCTTGCATTCCCTCCATGATAGATGTGAGGCTGCAGAGCAGAAGCAGAAGGTACCACTGGGAACTCTAAAAAAAGACTTGAAATCACATGAGGAAAAGCAGAAACAACTGACAGAGAAAATCCGCCAGCAGCAGGAAAAGCTGGAAGCTCTGCAGGTGAGTCTGGAGGTCTCCAGCTAAGCAGAGCACGTGTGATGGACCTCCTTGTGCTGCTGCTGGGTCTGAAACCACCTATGCTCCTTCATGGGGCTGGGGCTGATCTAATAACCAGCTTGCATTTAATTTTCTGTTGGGAAAATGGGAATGACAGCTGAAGGGAGGTCTCCTAAAGGACACAAAACACACCTTATAATTGTTGGTTTTAGCCTAGAAAACTGCTGGGATGGGTTCAGGCAGCCCCTGGCATCTTGTAAACATGACCTTTCTGATTTTTTTGGTAGAAAACCACTCCAGTTCGATCTCAGGCTGACTTAAAGAAACTGCCTCTGGAAGTGACCACACGGCCTTCAAGGGAGGTAAATGAGATCCTACTGTAGGCTTTTACTCTTTTGTGCTTCCTTAGCTGCTCTGAACAGCAGTTCCACACTCTTCTACCCTTCCTCTCTCTGTACCCTCCTTTGTTTCAGCACACCCAAACTCAGCGCCCGCGGTCTCCTCCTTTGCCTGATGTAATCAAGAATGCTCCCAGCAGACCACCAGGATCTTCACCTCCTCCCAGGTCCTGCAGTCAGCTGAAAAAGAGCTCTTCAGATCGTCCAAATACCAGTTCTCCCAAGCTAGCCAGCATGCTCTTCAACGAGGAGGCCAGCACTTCCAGGACACACCATCACACTGTGACAGCTGGGAAGTCTAACAGCACTTTAAAAACTCTTGCCAAACCAGGTACAACCATGAAGTCCCTCTCTGGCCTGCAGAGCCCCAAAAGCCCACGTGAGACACCCAATCCAAAAGCTGCCAAGGTGCCAGCAGTAAAGAAATCTGCTTCTGGCAGATGTTCACAGGTAAGAATCAATGGGATGAAACCCCTCAGCTCCTCACCCACTGTCTCGCTAAGCCTGTGTGCTCTGTCTTGTGGTATATGCACTGTGGACCCTGCACAGGACAAGAGAACTTTTACTTTACTCTTGGGTTAGAGTGCCGTTTACATCACTTGAGAAGACTGGTCTCATCTCTTTCCTGTAAGACCAGATTGTTTCTCCAGGAAAAAAAAAAAAGTGTGTGGAGTGGTGGGGTGAGCATTTGTATGATGATGTAGCACCTCCAAAACCTTCTGGAAAAGCTAATTGACTACCAAATTAAATGCTCGATGTTGGGCTTTTTTTTTTTTTTAACTTGGCTGCAAGAAGGTTTTGGTTGGAAGCAGGCTGGAATTAATAGCTAAGAGCTTGTTTGCTTCCTTCAGGCCTCCAACACTCAAAAGAGGGCCTTGAACACCCCAGAGGATGGGTCTGAGGAGGAGGGGGAACCCAAAAGGGAGAGGACAAAACGAGGAAAATTTTTGGCAGTGAAAGAAGAGAAGGATTCCAATGAGGTGGTGGTGGAGGTGAGAGTGTGCTGGTTTCCCCAGCAGAAGGTATTTGTCAGGTGTTTATAATCTTGATGGGTGGCAACTAATGTGAGCGCTCTCTGCTCCCAGCTCACAGACAGTGCTGGAGAGGAAGAGTTGTTGGAACTGAAGAAAGCACAGAAAGGTGAGAAATGAGCCCTTGGGGTCCCAGCAGTATCTGACTTAGAAAAGAACTGTTACACCAGTTAAACACGTGATTTCATTAATGAGATTTTAAAATAAGAAACAGTGTAAATTTGAATTCCAAACCCCAAGATGACTCTAACTTGCATGAAACATTTTGGCTGGGAACCCTTTGATTAGACGGAGGGCAACTATGGCGTGGAAAGGTCTATGATCGATGGCTGCATCACATTGACAGGGGTGAGGCTGGGCTGCAGGGTGTAGCTGATGGCATGTTCACCCTTCCTGAGTGGATCATGCAGCCATGCCACCTGGGAAATGCTCGGGACTGTATCCAGAACTGCTACACTGCTGTGAGAGAAGAGGGGCTGGGAGACCCCAGGAAAGGTGATAGCCAGGGTGGTACTGCACCATCTGCCAGAGCAGGGCATCTTTTCAGCATGCTTGCAGGGAGCTGTCTGGAAAGTGACCCCCTAGGGACATGTGGCAAATTGTCCTAGAGCCCATCATGAGACTGTAAAGCCCATGTCAAACAGCTTGTAGTATAGGAGAAACCTTCCATCTGGAATTGCCAGCTCATTTCTATGCATCTTTGTGTTTCTCAGCAGGAGCTGACCTGTGTGCCCATTGTGTTTTGATGGTGTCCGTACTGTTTGAGGGCATTGTCACAGGTTCAGGTGTGCTCCCTGCTGAGGTGCCTGAATCTCTAGAGCTCCTGTAGAATGTGCTTTCCAGCAGCTGAATGTTTGCAAACACCTTTGCTTCCCCCTCACAGATAAGGGGCTCCACGTGGAGGTGCGTGTGAACAAGGAATGGTTCACAGGCCGTGTCACGGCTGTGGAAAGGGTCAGGCATGCAATCCGGTGGAAGGTGAAGTTTGATTATGTCCCTACGGACACCACACCAAGGGATCGCTGGTAACTATCTCGAGCTACTGGATTTTGGAGGCTTGTTCTGGTTTTGGGAGGAAGGGCCTGTTTTATTGCCATAGATGCTGAAGACAAATATGCTGCTGTCATGTCAGGAAACATGTGAGCTCAGGACTGTCCAGGGCTTCGTAAGGAATGGGCATGACAGACTCCATCAGTCTGTCACTCTGATGCCTGCCCTGGAGGCAGCTGTTATGTGTCTAGAGGTCCAAATGACACTTGGGTACAGGTTCTGATGAAACTGTTAATTGTGTTTCAGGTATGTCCAATGTAGAAAAAGATTTCTGACATTCCCTTAATACTTTTTCTCAGGGTAGAGAAGGGCAGTGAGGATGTAAGGCTTATGAAGCCTCCCTCTCCTGAGTACCAGGCTCCAGACACACAGCAGGAAGAGGAGGTGGTCGTGGCTGAACCTTCTACTTCAGATTGCATCAGAATCGAGCCTGACACCACTGGTCCCAGCAGCAGCCAAGAAACAGTTGACTTGCTAGTCCAGATCCTTCGGTGGGTTCACCGCAGACTTTGTGAGCTCTGCAGTCTGATTGCTTCAGTCTGTTAAACTCCCAACTCTGGCTTTGTGTTTTGTTTTCCTGCACAGGAATTGTTTGCGATACTTCTTGCCTCCAAATTTTCCAATCTCCAAGAATGAGCTGAGTTCCATGAGCTCAGAAGGGTTGTTGGCGTTTCCCTTGGTGAGTTCAGTACTTCTAGAAAAGTAAGTTTGTGTGTTTTCCCCACACATATTCCATTTTTAGGGCAAATGTGCATCCTGCTGATGTAAGAGTGCACTCTTGAAAAGATAATTTGGACCCTTGGCAGACTAACATAGCTGAGGAAAAGAATAAGAGCTCTGAGAGATGCCTTGAGTCTTGTTACAGTTGTCTGAAGATTTTTCTAATTACCATGCATCTGTGTGGGAATGCTGTTGGCTGCTATTATCTTAGATTCTTAACCATTGCTGTTAAACTTCTAAAAAAGACAGGCCAGGTTAGAGGTTTGTAGAAGCAGGAGGTAGACATATCTGCTTGTTTTGCTCCCAGCCTTATAACTTATCTGGAGACAATCTTAAAAATGATAAATAATAACAAATAATTATCCCTAGATTCACAGAATATTCTGAGTTGGAAGGAAGCTACAAGGATCATCGAGTGCAACTCTTAGGTAATTGGCCCATACAGGGATTGAACCCACGTTAGTGTGGATTCAATCCCTTTATAGGCCATTTACTTTAATGTAAGCGAATATGGAAGCCAACCCCCTTCCCACTTCCCCAGCAGAGCAGGTTGATTGCCAGCGAGTCAGCTGCACACCTTAAGACTTTTGACCTCTCTTTATTTGAGCACAGGACAGGTGGGACTCAGCTCCCACCAGCAGGCTGGTACTAGGAGGACCAATGCTGGCTGGAATGCAGGGCAAGGGAACTGGCCTCTCTGACTTTTTCCTTCTCCAACATACCACCAAGAGAGACCTTTCCAGGAGGCACATGTAAATGACAAAAGCCACCTGCAGATGACCACATGACCAAAGCCAGTGCTGTTTTGTACTCCCACACTCACAGTGTGTGTATTGGTAGTCTCTGTCTTGTCTCCTCCCCTTCTGTTAACTCAGGCATCTGCTGGCATTTGCTGGAGTTACCACTCCTGCTCCTTCCACAGGACACCTTGGTTGTGTCTGGGGTTTTTGGTGAGTGTAGCTGTCCCTACCTTGCAGTGAGAGGCTGTGTTGTCTGGGCGATCTGTACCAAGGATACTCACAGCGTACAGGGGGTGTCAGGCCTTGCCTGCAGCATACCTGTGGGTTCAGCCTTTTTAAGGTACACTGTACCCTTAATCTAAATTCAAGCAGCTTTGGGGGCAGTTCTGGTATTGGAAGAATGTGAGAAGGCGTGTGAGTTCCATGCTGGCTGCTGTAGGCAAATCAGATGTAAATATGAGCGTGGGCAGGGCGTGCAGGAGCACACTGCTGGGAGGATTTGATCGTGGAGGCCAGGAGTTTGGATCTTCTACAAGCCTATGAGTGCTCGTGTTTTTGTGATGCTTGGTGCTTTCTCTTAACGTGTCATCTGTTGTGTTTTGTCTACTACAGAAAGAATATTTTAAGCAGTATGAGGTAGGTCTGCAGAACCTGTGCAAGTCATATCAGACACGTGCTGATGCCCGGGCCAAAGCCTGTGAGGAAAACCTCCATAACTCGGAGAGGAAGCTGAGGGAAACGGAAGAGAAACTGCAGAAGTTGAGGACTAATATCATGGCCCTTCTGCAGAAAGTGCAGGAGGTGAGTGAGGAGGAGCAGCAAATCCTGAGCTGCCTCAGGGTAGCCACCTGGCTCATCCCCTACAGGCATTACAAGTATTTCAGTCCAGCGTCTCACTGAGCTCCAGCTTCCTTGGTTGGGAACAGCTTGGGCTGTCACTGCCAACCCTTGGGATCCAGGCCCTGGGAGTCCTGATATGTGTTAATTCTTACAGAATGATTTCTCACGGCATGTACATAATGCACAGGTTCTGTTTGTTCTCTGCTGTGAGGCTGCATGAGAACTTCCCCAGGCATAGGCAGTGCTCAGCAGGGAATTTTTGCCCCATTCTTGGGCAGATTCTGAACTCCATATATAGAAATGCAAACCTTTAAACAAATAATGTAAAAAAATCTTGTGAAATCGATATATTAGTTATACTATTAAATTAAAATAAAAAGTATATATTTAATTAAAACATTTAAATAAATAAACAAACTAACTTTAAGTTTAAAAACTACTTTAATAAAATTGGGATCAACCAATGTTAAGGCTACTTACTGAAAGCATCTGGAAGCAGTTGCTCCCTGTTACGAAAACATGTTATATCTAGAAAAAACCCAACCAAACCTACCTCGACCAAAATCAGTACAGTATATCCATCACTTGAGTTCATTGTTTGAGCATCAGGTGCTGATGGGTTTCCAGTATTGTCTTTCAGGTGCTGACAGGGAAAGCTGGAGGTGCTGTCACTGCAGCTGTAAGCAGCTGGAGGGTGCTGGAGGTTGGGGCATAGAGGCTGAGCAGGCCAGATGTAACAGAGGATGCTAAGCTGCTCTGGCTCCTCTTTTCTTGCACTGTTCTTCAGGATTCACTTCTCACTGGTATTCCTTGTTGCTTTGATTTCAGGACATTGATATTAATACAGATGATGAACTGGATGCATATATCGAGGACTTGATCATGAAAGGAGACTGAGCACCTCCAGTACAACTCCTGGAGAAGTGCAAAGGAGCTGGCTGCTGCAATGGGAGATGTGGATCTCTGTGCAGGTGGACTGCGGCAGCTGATGAGGAGAGAGTTGTTTAGACAGTGCTCATGCTGATGTACAGCTTGTTCCTGTGACTGTACATGAGAAACATTCGTGCTGTTGGCAGGAAAAATTTTAACTTTGTAGTTCTCTGAATCTCTTCCTTTTGTTTATAAATATTTATTTTTAAAAGAAATGGGAACTGTGCCTGATACGATGGGTGTTTTTAGTGATGCAG
>VZTG01001923.1:248008-313481 GCA_013397845.1 Melanocharis versteri | reverse complement strand
CACCTGTCCTTTAAACCAGGACAAGTGCTTACAATCTGGATGCTCCTGAGGCTTGTTTCAGCAGTCCCTGGTGAGTGATACTTCTGTGAAGTTGTCCAGTTATGGACCTCTACAAATGACGAACTTCTGTGAGGTTCTGCAGCAGAAGGTTCCCTAGCTTTCTTCCGTGGTGGGTGAAGAACCGTGCTTGTTTTTTAATGTATTGCCTCCTGATTTGGCAGCAAATCCTAGTTCTAGTAAAGGCTGAGACAGCAAAGCATTCCTTGTCACTGCTGCTTTTGCATGAGAAAGATGTTCATGGGCTTCTTATTTTCCCTGCATTATCTGTTCTTTGTCTGAAGAGACCTGGTCTGTCATTCTTCATGGAGAAATTCCTGGCTTTGGTTGACCTTGTCCATAAAACCAGTGGAAGGTGTTTTGATTCATGGCTCAGAGGCTGTTCTGGAGCGTGTTGGGAGCTCCTCAGGCAGGTTGCAGCTCCAGGTGGGCTCCTGCAGGGCTGTGCTTGCAGCATGTGTCAAAGCTGCCCAGGTGTTCCTGGCCAGGGAGTGCAGTCGTGGAGTGCAGATCAGGCCAGCAGCATCCTGGCAACAGCAGTCTCTAGGACAGCCGAAAATAACCTTTCTGCTCTGAAGCCACGTCAAAAGAAACCTCTGTCTTGCTCCAACTGATAGTGGGAATCTTGCTGCATGTGTCAGTGTCATGTGGAGACAGGAGGGGGGATTTCGATGCTGGCATCCAAAGTCTGAGAAAGCCTGAATGCTTAATGGCCATTCTTTGTTTTTTTTATGAGACAGAGTACCCATGTCTTGAGCTAGTTAGTGGTGGAGTTCAGGATAGTCTGCTAAACAAGATTGGGTAAATAAGAGGAGAAAGTAACTTCTAGTGAAATAACAAAGTATGTTGCCATGGTGAGAACTGAGATAGTTTTTCTGCCAACAACCATTGTGAATCTAATGATAATTAAGATAATATTGTGACTTCTCATTGTCAGACTTAGTTCCATCATTCCCTGAAAGTGTCTTTCCTGAACCAGCAGTTTTTCTGGTTGCTTTAACCTTTGGCCCTGTTTGTGCATTTTACTGTGACACTGGATTGTGGCATACGTAACAAAAATCAATGCAACTTTGGCAGACTGTATCTACCTGGAAATTCTGCACTCAAGTCATCCAGAACTAGAGGAGGCACGAGAAATTTTGCATAAAATAGAACGACGTGAATTATACAAGTTTTTAGGAGAGACTCGACCTGAATCAAAGAAGGAAATTGTAAAGGTAATGTCGTTTAGTGGAAGGTTCTGAATTCTGTCCCCATAAAAATGTTCTTGAAGTTGCTCACCATCCATTTACCTCTATCTCCATGTGGGCTTTGTTTGGTTTGAGGATTTGTTTTGTGGGGTTTTTTGGGGTTTTTTTGGGTTTTTTTTTGTTATTTGCTATTTGAAAAATAGAGTAAAAAGTTTTCCTCACATCTTTAAGTAGCTGAGCCATGAAACATGTAAGAAATTGGGTAAAGTTTTATCTCCAAACAGTCAAAAGAATGGCAACAGGTGGAAATTCAGAAGCCAATTATTGCAGAAATATTTTCTGAAAAAACTTTTCTGAAAAGTACAAAATTTTATGAAAGACTGTTACAGTCCAGTGGTTGAGAAGGTTATTGCATCATCAGATGTTAATGAAAGTTTCAAAATAATAAGGAACACATTTGCTTTGAATCATAATTTGTGTGCTTTGCTTTGAGAATAAACATCAAACTGAATAATAGCTGCTGAGTTCCTTGGTGTTAAATTCTATACTAAGCATGAGCATGCATGTACTTTTTCCAGTCTTTTTCATGAGTGCTTTTCAAAGCAGATAGCAATTTAATTCCTGTTGTCTTATTTCAAAATAATGATATATTAGAGCTCACTTCAGCTGGCTCAGCTCTTTTAATGTGCTATACTGTGTTGTCAAATCATCAATTACTTATCCCCAAACTTCAGCCATAATGGTGAAAATTTTCTATTCCTGATTTCCAGAAATGGATGTCTGTATCTAGAAAGCCTTCATAAAAATAATTCAGCTCTTTTAAAGAATAAGGTTAGAAAAAGACTACTAGATGTAGCTGTTCATCTTTTTGTTTGAAGAGAACGTTTGCTTGTGTTCTTTGTCTAAGAAAAAGTAGCGGTAAGAGATTCTGTATTACAAAAGCAGGAGGAAATAGGTGAAAGCAAACATTAAATGGTTGTACATGGATTGTCAAGTTTCTGCCCTTCTGAGGAGAAGGTTGGGGTAGGTGGCCCAACAGATAAAGAGACAGGTGTGTGAGCAAATGTTATGAGTTCCACCTTTGAACAGTTCCTCTTAGAAGCTTGGTTAATGAAAGGAAAAACTCTCATTTTGAAAGTCCAGCCAGAGGCATTGAATCTTGGGGTATCCAGGATGTTGTTTTGAAGGGAGACTGGATCACTGTTGGTGCCGTAATTATATCCAGCCAGTGCTCTGCGGCTCGGGGTGCCCAGTTGAGGGAGGATGTTTCCTCCTGTGGTGCCTGTGGCAGGAGTGTCAGAGGCTCAGCCTTCTCCCAGCGCTGGAGGGGAGCAGTGGCTGCACAAGACAGAGCTGTGTCTGCTCTGCTCCTTCACACACCACAAGGTGATATTTAGAATCACAGAATGGTTTGGGTTGGAAAGGACCTTTAAAGGTCATCTAGTCCAACCTCCTGACAGGGACAGGGACATCTTCCACTAGACCAGGTTGCTCCAGCCCTGTGCAATTCTGTAATCCTCAAGCTGGCCAGAGCAGGAGAACATCCTGAACAGCTTCAGAGTTCTTAAATTCAGGCTGAGTTTCCAGTTAATGCAAACTGGAGAGGTAACTTCAAAATGATGCAAGCAAAGAAAGGAAGGAGGTTAACACCTACACATTCTGATAGAGTAGAAATAGTTACAAACAGGCTTCCTCCAGCCAGTTCCCTCCTGGTAAGGTTTTCCTCTGAGCTTGCTCTCAGCCTAAATAAACCTTTCCTTGGCTTCTTGAGTCACTACAAACCCCATGCATGCCTCAGCTTGGCAATGTGTGTGATTTTCTGCTCATCAGTCTCCCCATCTCTGCAATGAACAAATCAGCAGCAAAAAAAAAAAAAAAAAAAACAAAACCCAATCCAACTCCTCCTAGCCGAAGTCTTTCCCTCCTGGACAGTCTCCTGACTGCTCAGTGCTACACTCCCATGAATCTCAGTTGCTCCTAGGAAATCTTGCTGCTCCAAATATTGCATCTTCCCCAGAACACAGCAGCCCTGAGAAAAGCCACAGCCTTTGAATGAGGACTCACACATTTCAGTGGACAACAGTTCTCCATCAAACCATGCTCCTCTGCTTTGCTTTAGCCTAAGTGTCAGCAGGGAATATTCCCTTGGAGCCAAAACCAAACAAAACCCCTCTGTGAGCTTCAGCTTTTGTGGAGTACTTTAGTGGAGTACTTTTCATGTTGTTTTTTTTTTTGTGGTTCTCTGTCTCTTGTGGTTTTTTATATGCTTTACTGTATAGATATAAAAGCTTTATTAGAGGGTGAGGTCCTGCAGCCCTTCATTTAAAAAGTTCAGTGAAAATGTCTAGTATTCAGCTTTGAGGAACTTAATTGCAAACATTTATGTTGGTAAATCAGTTGGTTGAAGGTACTTATTTTCTGCTTTCAAGCTTCAGCATTCTGGATGGTGCACTCCTGCTCCCCCCCTGCCCCATCATCAGGTGTAAAACTCTCCTCCACAGACTGGCAGATTTTGGGTCTTCTCAATTACATAAGCTTGGTTTGTTTCTAAAAACAGGATTTTTTACTAACGGCTATGGTGTACAGTAATTCAAACAACCAGATTGCCGCAAGAGTCCTGTCAAGCTGTGAAGAATTGAAAGCTGTAGTTTAAAAACATTGTGTCACGTGTTGTATTGCCTTGACCTAGACTTGAGACTGCATAAAAGTAATCTCAGTTACTGAGTTAATATTTTGATTTGGTTTCTTTCAGAGTAATGGCCTGGCAGAAAGCATTGCTAATTCCAAGCCAGAGAAGGACCCTCCAGATGTGGAGCTAAAGGCTGAGAATTTCATAGTTGATGTAAACACCTCTCAGAATGGGTTCAAGTAGAAACTTCTCGATCGCAGAGGGCCTTGTGTACCCTGGTGAAAGAACAAACCCACAGGGTGTCTGTAGCTGCAGGCCTGGTTCAGCTTGAGGGTCTGAGGGCAACAAGCTTCCCGTGAGAGGTTTGCTGTGGTGAGAGGGTGTGGGGCAGGCAGTGGGCAGCCTCACTGGGCTGTCATCTGAACACTGCTCCTGGTGACAAAAGGGCTCTCCTGTCACTGTCCTCACTCCAGCAAGGAGCAGTGAGGAAACCCCTGGGGTATGGGACATGGGTGTCAATGGCAGCAGCCTGGGGACCACTGGATGGGTCAGGAAGGCAGGAAACCTGCTGGGCCAGTGGGAGGAAAAGAGGCACAGTGACCTCCAGGCTCCTGGTGTTGCACACCTGATTCCTAGCAGGCCCTGCTGGGGTTTGTCTGCTGCACAAAGCACCTGCTGCCACAGCTCAGTCTGCAGCCAGCAGTGGTGGGAGGGAGGGAGCCTGGGACAGAGGAGGGAGCTGGGGCAGCCTGCAGGTATCACACAGCTTAATCCCTGCTCTCAGTTCATTCTGGGAAGAGTGAGTGGCTTTCCATAGAGAGCATCACAAGCCACTCCTAAAGCACCTTTGCATTGAAGGTTCACTTCTCTGGGCAAGACTGTAGCAGTTCACTGAGCTTTAAAGAATTTGCCTGGGCTTTTCCCATCCCACAAACTGAAATTGTAGGGAAGTAGGTCCCTGCTGACCACAGAAATGTTGGTTTACCAGGCTGATGTAAATAATGTTGTCTAAACCTCATGTTTATAATTGTGAGCTCTGCTGCAGCCTCTGTGGGTTGTGTGTTTTGGGGAGGCCCAGGCTGGCAAGGGACCAGTACACTTCCAGTGCTGGAAACTGGAATGTTTCAGAGCACAGCTGGTCACTGTAGATGTGAATATCCACCTGGCAGCATCAGAGCAAGAGGGGGTGGAAGAAAAGATGCAAAATACAAATACCAGATTGGTTTTTTAAGTAATAATTCGTTAATTACTGTTCCATTTGATTACTGTAATTTTCAGGAGTGGAGTGTGTGTGGCCTTTGGTCTTTATTGTGAGAAAACTAAAGACAAACATTAACTAATGCCATTTTCTTTGTTTTACGTGCAAGGTTATCAACATGGATTATGGAATGAAGGAACAGAATCCAATTGATAAGGTTCACTTCTATTGCAAGGCTGATCCTTCCAAGGCAGTCAATATCAGTAAAGAACAGGTAGGTTTTTACTTCCCTTCTGAAAAGCATTTTCACCACCTGTGACAGAAGCGATCACAGTCCTGTGTGGTTGTTCTTGCAGGAGTTGTGGAGAGGTGGTGGGATCCATGGCCTTGCAGGTCTTCAGTATGTGTTGTACTATGACAGTGTGGAACCCTGACAGCCTTTGCATATGAACAGTACTTAATTGGAATACACTGGGAGTTGGACTATCACAATTGCTTTGGATAAAACTCATGGACTGTAGTGGGGCTTCTTACTGCTTTCCTTTTGTATTCCAAGAAATACTAAAGCTTTTTTCTGTTTTATTTCAAAGGTTTCAAAGCTTTTACCCATAATATTTATGGAGCAGGTTGTTCGGGTTTATTACAAAAGTCAGGATCCACATATTATTTCAGCTGCAAAACAGTACTTTGTTCAGTGGTGTATGCAGAATGATTTCACCAAACCACAGGTAACAAATTCACTTACTATATTTCTTGTTTAGAGCTCATCATCTTCATCCGTAAGCTTGCTTTTCCATTAAAAAGTTTGACATTCAGGCCTTGCCTTTGTGGCAGAGGCACTCACATAATCCCTGGTTTTAGCACGTCTCCCGTCTGGGTGTGCTTTGGTTTCACTGAAGTAGTGCTGGAGACACCTGAAAGTACCATAGGATCATAGAATCATGGAATGGTCTGAGTTGGAAGGGGACCTTGAAGATCACCTTGTTCCAAACTCCTGCCATGGGCAGGGACACCTTCCACTAGAGCAGGTTGGGGAAAGAGCTACATCCTCGAACACGAGAGGCCACCCAGGAGATGAGTGTTCCTAGGTGGGGATACAGGCATGGAAAACTGTGTAAGACCCGTTCTTACGTCATTCTCCTGGCATCTGTTTTTTAGAGCAGTTAATTTTAGAAGGCTTTTTACAAATGGATCAAGCAACAGCTCTCCTTGGCTGTAGAGTGTGGTTGTGTCCTGTAAGCACATTGTTCTGGTTCAGGCACATCCACCCTGCAGGCCCTGGCATGCTGCAGAGCACAGCAGTGTGCATCTCACCAGCTGATTTCTGAGCTTAGGCAGCTGATTGTCTGTGTTGGCAATGCCTGAGCACAGATGATTAACATCTGTATCTGACTGGGGTGAGCCCCACTGCCTCAGACCAGCTGCTGTACCAACCTTGCTTGTTTCAGACAGTGCAAGGAACGTCCCAGCGCCAAGGGTAGGTCATTTGCAGCAGTCTTAATGAGGTACTGTGGTGAAGTCAGAGGAAACACTCTAATGTTTCTGTTTGTAGACCAGTAGCCAGGATACAGCCAGTTGACCTTACAGATTTTCTGGTAATAATTTAGGAAGTTGTGAACTGCCAATGGTGATGCCTTCTCAGGCAGGGCACTTTTGTCTCCCCACCACTGACTGCAGCCGTTTCCACCCCTGGGATGCACAGTCACTAGTGTTTATTGATTTACAAAGATCCTGGGACCCTGGATTAATTTTTTCCTGTTAAACCTGAGAGTGAGCTGCTTTTCCTCTGCTTTAGAATGGAAAGCAAAAGTGAATGTACCATCATTAATGTTTCCTGACTTTTAATACTAGGATGGTGATGTTGTTGCCCCTCATCTAACTCCAATGAAGAAAACCTGGAATAACATGGCAGATGATGAACACAGGAGAGCCTCAGAACCCAGCTGCAGACAAAGGCTTCCTTTTGATGAGTAACAGGTTTCTTTTTGTCACTATTCGGTCTCCTTCCTCAGCAGATGAGTAAATTTGAGCATCAACTCTTCTAAAAGCTGGTTGGACGGTCTGGAAGAATTCACAGAACAATGCAGAATGCATTTTACGATACAGAATGTTTTAATGTAGATACTTCAAGTGCGTATCCCAGATGGACTTCTAAAAAACAACTTATTACCACAGAGTAAACTCAGTTCTCATTTATTTTTGAATGTATTGGCACTGTGTAGCAAGAGTAACTTTAAAAATTGCAATTCATTGCTATTACAAGATTTTACTACTCCGTCTAGTCCTCATCCCTTCCTTAGCTATGCTATTGCATGACTTAGCAGAAAAAATCCCAGCCCAGGTTTGATGGGGTTTTTGGAGGGGTTGGGGTTTTCTTAGTGTCTGAGGAAGAGAGGGATAAGTATGCTTCTGAAAATACAGTGGGGTAAAGAAGAAATTGCCAAGGGTGGTATCTTCAAAATTAGCCAAACTAATTTCATGAAAAGAAAAAAAAAAAAAAAAAAAAAAAAAAGGAAGGGAGAGGAGAATATTTTGATAATCAAAGATTATTTCTGGTATTCAAAAGGCTGGTGCAGGCCTCTTGCTACAAGTGACCACAATTTTTATTGAAGTAACAATGCATTGCAGTGCCATGCAGCCTTTTATTGTTTTATTGTGTATTTTTGATACATGGAATGTTATATTTTTCACTGTCTGTCCTGCAAAGACTGCTCAAAAGGCCTGTGGTGTGAGTGGTTGCAGGAAGACCAAGCTGCCCAGGTGTTGGCCAGGGCTCAGGTGTGCAGAGGGGGCAGTGCCAGCAGGGTTCTGCCGTGGCTCTGCCTGTCCTGCACCAAGGGCACCTTGGCTCTGCTTTACACTGTACTGGGAGGACAAGCTCATCAGGAATCCCTCCATTCTTGTATCCCTGCCCTGTTCTCCTGGATCTCATGGCCGTCCCTGTGTCATTTTTCTGTCTCTTGTAGATCTGTGAGGGTTCTTACAGTTTTCCTGTGCTGGCAGTACTGGTGTGAGTGTTTTGAATGTCTCTACTGTTGAACAAGTGACTGAGGAAGACCATTCTCCTCTCATCTTTTACTCAGGTCTAAGAGGAAGGCTGCTTTCATTAAATGAAACCTCAAAGCTTGAAAAAGTCTGACCACAAAACTAAAAACACAAAAGATTCAGTAATGCTCAGGAATTGGAGCAATCTGTGGCCTTTATATCTGGAGTGAGGAGAGAGGTGTTGAGCATCTGGCTCAGGCAGTCAAGTGTGGGTGGCCAGGGTAGGTCCTGAAAAATAACCCAGTGGGAAGGTGCTGTGAGAGAACTCTAGAACTCCTGTCATGTCTCCTTTGCCCTTTTTATCCTGGGAACTGATGCTGTTGGACAGAGGGAGGGAGAATGAGTATCCGTGTACTTCTGCTGCTGCTTATGTATCTGTGCTCATGTGTCTGAAGTGTAACCTCTGGTGTTCCTGTCTAACAGTATTTCAGACCTGCAGGGGAACCAGGTAACTGGTTAGAAGGGCTTGTGACCTCTAAAAGCTTTTAAAAAACTTACTATTCTTCAAGAAACAGTATCTTAGAGTGAAGGCATTTATCTCCCTTGTCTGCATAATGTCAAGTATAATTTTGATATAATTTTGTTATTGTTGATTTGGTTTGTTTTTGTTACTAACTGTGCACTTTATACTTGGGAAAGATCTTTTGCTTATGTTAAACCAAAAGTTTATACTTAATATTAAGTTCTGAGAGCATTGCTTTTCTCAACATGTTCATCTGAGCCTCTCTGAAGAATAAATTTATAAACAATGATTTTACTATTCTTTTAAAGAATTGCAGTATGTGGACTTTATTAAAAATGGTCTTACTGTGCTATTCTGAACAGCCAAGGTATTCTAACTTGCTGTCTGTGGAAGAGCTTCCCTCTGGAAGAGGTTCTTGGTTCATATCTCCTTGCGGGCAGTGGGGCTGGGGCTCAGGGAGGATCCCAACGGCTCCTCGTGCAGAGTGCAGCCACCTGGCCCTGCCCACACGCCAGAGAGCGGCCACCTCCAGGGGCCAGGGAAGCTTTAGATGCTGCTCCAGCTTTTGGGGAGGGGAGGGGAAGGTGAAGTCATGCCTGACCAACCTGGTCACCTTCTGTGCTGAGATGATTGTGCCAGGGTTGAGGGGAGAGCTGTGGTGTTGTCAGCCTCAGTGAGCTGCTGAATGGGGTTTGGGTGAGCACTCAGGGCTGGACTAAAGCCTGGCTGGAGGGCTGAGTTCAGAGTGTGGTGATCAGTGGCACAAATCCTGTGCCAGGCATGGTGCCGGGTCCAGTTCCAGAGGTCCATTACTGGTGGACAGGGTCCACCCATGAGGCAGTGTAGAGGAAAGGATCCAGGAGTTCACCATGAGTCAACAAATGTGCCACGACTTCTCTTTCAGCCAAGTGTTCCAGTGGTGTCCTGGGCTGCCTTTTAGGCTGAGTGCTGCCAGCAGGTACAGAACCCTTCCCCTCTGCTCCACACCAGTGAGGCCAGCCCTGGAGTGCTGGGCCCAGAGCTGGGCTGCCCAGTACAGGACACCGGGACAGACTGGACAGAGTCCAGCTAGGGGCCACAAAGGTGATGGAGGGACTGGAGCATCTCCGCCATGAGGAGAGGCTGAGAGAGCTGGGACTGCCCAGCCTGGAGCAGAGCAGGCTCAGGGCATCTCATCCCTTTGGATAAATGCCCAGGGGGAGGCTGCAGAGGGGACGGGGCCAGGGACAGCCCCAGGGGCCACAGGCACAAACTGACACACAGGAGGGGCCCCCCAGGCTCAGCAGACACTTTCTGCACTGGGAGAGGGGGGCCGAGCACTGGTGCAGGTGCCCAGGGAGGTGGTGTCTCCATCCCTGGAGAGACTCAAAAGCCACCTGGACACATCCTGGGCAGCTGGCTCTGAGTGGCCCTGATGGAGCAGAGGGCTGGGCAAGGTGACCTCCAGGGGTGCCTCCAACCTCACCCAGCTGAAGATCCTTCCCTGTTGCTACTGGCAGAAATGTGATATGGGCCTGAAATCAGGGTCTATGTGCTGGGGAGGGGTGAGGTAGTGCTGGGAACAGGAAAGGGTCTTGATGGACACAAGGATGGGGTCCCCAGGGGGATGGTGCTGTGCAGGAGCATTGGGTGGCACCATGGCACAGGGACCAGGTGTCCTGAGTTGGGTGCTCTGAAGGAGCACAGGAGGCTCCAGGCATGTGCCACTGGGAATGTCCAGGGCCGTGTGTGGTCACAGGGCTGGGGGGGTCTGTGCGCCAAGGGCACCTGGTCAGAGGAGCTGTGAACAGTGAGCCAGCAAGCCAAGGCCCCTGGTCATGGGATAAGGGAGGTGAAGAGGCTGGACCTCATGAGTGGCACCCCACCTTGGGTAGAGTGTGGGGAGCAGGAGAAAGGTTTTTTTTGTCAGAAAAGGAGGAAGACAAACCTCCTTGGTCCTGCTAACTGGTGGACTCTCAAGAGGCTACAGGAAACCAGAACTTTGCTGTTGATCAGACTGTAACCCTGGGGGTCTGGGACAGTGGAGGGGATCAGTGGCACTCTGCAGGTGGAGGACGAGGGAGATATGAAAGGTTAGAGAGAAAAGGGGTATGAGAGAGTTGTGTTGAAAATACGGCTGGTCAGTGTAGTGTCTGCCTGAGCCCTGCACTGTCCTGTCTGTCCCTTAAATCCATTCTCACCTATTTCTCCGTGAATCTCCCAGCCTGTGTGGATGTGTGCTGCAAGGAGTAAAGTGCCAGCTGCTGGAGAGACGGCATGAGTGGGCCATGGGAGATGGAATCAGCAGGGAAACGACTGGTGAGATTCAGCACAGGTACTCAAGGGCTGGGAGGGTGGGTGAGTGTGTAAAGCACTGCAGGCTGGGGCTCCGTGGGATCCAGGCCTCACAAAATTGCAGGTTTAGGGACAGGAGCTGACAGGTGAGGTCATGGGGTGATACTTCAGCTGGGTGTCCAGCTGTGCTCCCGCAATAAATACTTCAAATATGGTCAAACCAGACAGGCCCTTGCCCATGGAACCCCATGGACCAGCTCTGCCTGGAATCCCCCTGTGAGGCTGGTTCTGGACAGGAGTGGTGGACAAGGAGGAGAAGAGCTGGCTCAGCCTCCAGGAATGAGAGGCTAAACCCTGTCAGCCAGGCAAGAGGCAACAGGTTGTGGAGCTCTGGGTGGGAAGGGCTCTTGTCATCCCCTCCTGAGGAGGAAGCCCTGGTCTTCACAGGGTGATAGACAGAGGGTGTGGACTGTGCCAGAGGGGGGATGGGTCCCTGAAGCAGTGCCGCGGGCTGACCCCTGACTCTTGCTGTGGCCATAGAGCCTGGGCTGGGACAGGACATGGCCAGCACTGTCACACTCCCAGCCCGCTCCCCACCACGGGTCCCGAACACCTTCACAGAGCCGTTCAACACTTCCAGGGCAAGGATGGGGCCAGGAGTTTATTGAGGGGGGGTGAATGTGCTGTCTCCAGCGCTGCCAGAGCTGGCCCTGGGGGAAGAGGCTGCCCAGGCCTGCTCAGTCCTACCAGCACCGCTGCTCTCGAAGCTTCCTTCTCCGTGTGAGGCCCTGCTGTGTCCGGCTCTGCCGCGTGCCCTCCTCCTGGGGCAGCTCTGCCTCATCCCAGCCAGGTGGGTTGGGCTTGGTCTTAAGGTTAGGGTTGGAGTTTGGGCAGGGTTTGAGGGTTAGAGTTAGGTTTAGGGTGGGAAGGGGATACCATGGGCATAGCGCTGTGGGCCCATGCATACACTCTGGGCTCCCCATCCACATGGTAGCAACACTGCAGGCCTGAGACCCCACTGCTGTTTTTTCCAATCTCGGTGCCCCAACCGGCTGTTCTTTCCCCATGAGATGGGGATATTATTGGGAACAGGTGAAAGGAGGAAGGGGTGAGTCTGGTACCATCCCGCAGGCTCTGTGGGTGCTGTTAGGGAACAGCAGTCCTAGTGTGCTCTAGACATCAGTCCAAAGCATCACCTCTGTAGCACCTTTTTCCTTGGGTGTCTGTTGGGGTCAGACCAGACCCCACAGCTCCAGATCCTGGATGCAGAACTCCTCCCGGTGTGAGAGGCTCTCGTTGTCGAAAGTCTCGCAGGGCTGGCTGCCCCCGTGGTGCAGGTCCCCGTCCAGCCACAGCCCAAACCTACCGCTGCGAATGTGCCAAGAGAACGGTCAGCTGGGACCTGCCTCCTTCATGGCTGGAGGCCTTCCATGCCACCTCCTGGGTGACCAGCCACCTCCCGTCCTCACTGTCTGTCCCCCAAAATGGGCATGAGATGGGACAAGCAGCCGGGCCAGGTCTGCCAACGTTCCTGCAGGCAGGGAGTGGGCTGGGAGCGGGCTGGGAGGGATTGGGAGCAGGCTAGGAGCGGGCAGCCCTGCCAGCAGGCAGTAGGGTTAGGGAATGAAAGGCCCAGTGCTGCTGGACAACCGGTGCCGGTGTTTTGGGGTTCAAACCATCACCACGTGCCTGGACCCAGCTCCACAGGGCAGCCGGGGTTCCCGTGATGGCTCTGACGGCCATCGGGGCTGGTGGCCCTCTGAGCGGCTGAAGTTGCCAGCGCAGTTCCTACCTGCCCCCACCGACCATCAGCAGATTCACATCCCCTTTCACGAAAAAGTCGTTCCTGCCCGTCCACCTGAACACCTGCATGGGGACAGCACGCAGTCGGGACCGTGGGCTGCGGCACAGTGTCCCCATCCCCATTCCGGTCCCTGTCCTGCGAGGACCAGCTGGCCAGGGGCTGCTGAGCCAAACTGGCTCTGCTTGGGGAATACTGGCTCTGCTCGGGCACCTCCGTATTCCATGTCTCCAGAAGACCTAGCCGAGTCTGTGGTTCTGATCCATCCCTGCCAACAGCCCTGTGGGCCCTGCGGGCCCTGCCAGGGGACAGCTGCCACCACTAACGCCCCATCACACACACAGCCCCCCAGTGGTGCCAGAGATGTGGCTGCCAGGGGACAGCTGCCACCACTAACGCCCCATCACACACACAGCCCCCCAGTGGTGCCAGAGATGTGGCTGCCAGGGGACAGCTGCCACCACTAACGCCCCATCACACACACAGCCCCCCAGTGGTGCCAGAGATGTGGCTGCCAGGGGACAGCTGCCACCACTAACGCCCCATCACACACACAGCCCCCAAGTGGTGCCAGAGATGTGGCTGCCTCCACATTCTGCCAGCCCAGAGCTGGACTGCCAGCGCCCTGCCATGTGGAAGGAACCCGGTGACAGCCAGCTGGGCAGGATCCCCTTCCTTGAGCCTCCCTCCCTGCACACTACCTGGGATTTGCCTTCTCCTCCCAGCCCTGGACAAACCGGGGGGGCTGCTGCCAGCAGGGTACCCCGGCTGCTGTCCCCATGGCCAGCCAAGCGCAGCCCTGTCACCCCAGACCCCCCCACCACCGCGGGGACCCCAGGCACGGCCGGGTACTGGGGACATGGCCAGCCCCCGCCCCGGGGAGCCCCACGGCTGGCAGTCTGCCGCTCCCACCTTCAGCTCGGGGCAGAAGGAGAACAGGAAGGTCTCCCCCGTGCCGTAGAAGCCGCTGCTGCTGCGTATGGCGCTGGCGGAGAAGGCACCGAAGGCCTGGGGAAGCAGAAGGGGGACACTCATGGCGCAGTGTTCAGGGGGGCTCCCAGCGCCGGGACGTGTCCCCGTCCTGCCAGCGGAGCGAGGAGGTGCCCGGGCCCCGTGTGACACGGGACAGCCGGGCTGGGGAGGGCACGGCCGTACCTGCGCCTCCGTGTCCCTGATGAGCAGCAGGGCCGGGGAGTCCGGCCGGGCCCCGCTCCGGTACAGCG
This sequence comes from Melanocharis versteri, assembly GCA_013397845.1. Classification (NCBI taxonomy): domain Eukaryota; kingdom Metazoa; phylum Chordata; class Aves; order Passeriformes; family Melanocharitidae; genus Melanocharis; species Melanocharis versteri. Next base: position 299,601 of record VZTG01001923.1, on the reverse strand, counting down.
TCCGCAGGCTGAAGCCGTCCCGCCCGGTGGAGTAGAGCAAGTGCCAGGGCTGCTGCGTCAGCTGGGGGGGCAGCTGGGGGCCCAGCTGGAGCACGGTGGCCTCAGTCGGTGCTGACCGGCTGAGCATCCTCCCCCGCCACAGCACAAACCTGAGAGATCTCATCGAGAGTCCTCCCGAGAGGTGGCCCCACGCATCATCCCTCCAAGCATCCTCCCAAGAGATCCCCTAACCATCGTTCCGAGAGGTGGTCCCAAGCACCCTCCCCCTCAACGTGCTCCCAAAGGAGTCTCTTCAAGCCCCCGCCCCTCCCAGCAGCGTCCTAGGGTACTTCCCTCAATCGTCCTCACCCTACAAACCCTTCTCAGGTGGCTCCCCAAGCATCCTTCCTACCAAGAGGTGCTGCTGAGGTGACTGTCCCCAGGCACAGGGGAATGCCACCCATCTGGCCTCACGCTGGACCAGTTCCTGGCAGGACAGTGGTCATGGCTGTGGGTACGGGGCCGATGAGCGGAATGGTGGGGTCCCTGTGCAGGCTGGAGGGTGCCTCACCTCGCCGATCTCCTTGTCCCGCAGGATGCTGCTGGGTGTGCTCAGCACCAGCCTGCAGGGCTCCTCCTCGGCTGCTGCTGGGGCTCCTTCCCAGCCCCGCTGCCCCTCTCCAGCTGGGTCCTCGCATCCCGCGGGCAGGTCCTCGTCCTCGTCGGGCTGGGGGTAGCGGGAGGTGAGCATCCCTGCGGGCCTGAGGGAGCAGCAGCTCCCAAACCCGCCCAGCGTGGGGTGTCTCCCATTCTCAGTCCAGGGGCTGGGAGAAGGGGCCCGAAGTCCACGGGAATGGGCACCAGGCTGAGCCTACAGCCCAGCTCCTGGCTGCCCGCTGCTGCCGGCAGCCCAGGTGCCGTGCCACGCCGCGCCACGCTGTGCCATGCCCTGGCACCCCGCCAGGCCGTGCCACCGCTGCACACGGAACTTCAGGAGTGTATGGTGGAGGCAGGGGTGGAGGAGGAGGAGGAAGAGAAGGCAGGGAAGGCTTCTACAGATGCAGCCTCCGCAGAAGGGGTGCAGCCTTGACGTTTCTCTCTTTGCCCACGGCGGGGCTGACCCCGCAGTGTGGAAGGAGTCAGGGATGTGCCGCGGTCCTGGCGGCCGCTGGTGACAAGTGTCTCAGCCAGCCATGTGCTCAGGATGGTTGTGGGTGCAGCCCATGCCCAAGGGCGGGTGGGCAGCAATTTCCTGCCCACCACCCTGAGAGGGCAAGAGGGATGAGCGAGTGCAGCCCCGGGGTGGCAGGAGATCTGCCGCCGGGGTGCCTGGATCAGCAGCGCGCTAAAGGGGCAGGTCCCACGTGTGCCCATCACCCCCCGCCCCTCCCCAGCCCCTCACTGTCCCCAGGGCAGCCCCTCTCTGTCTGTCCAGCCCCGCGTCCAGCCTGGCTGGTGCCTCCCGGGGCTGCCCCAGAGCTCATTCCCCGCTGTCGTGTGAGACCCTGCCACGATGGACCTACCAGGAGCTGGTAGCGGGCTCGGAGCCCCCTCATTGCAGGTGTTTCTGGGGTGCTGTGGCCGCGCCGCCCGGGAGTCCTGGACACCGCCCCGGGGTTAATGTTCAGCCGCGCCGGCCCCTCCCTGGCCATCGGTGCGTGACAGGGTGTGTGGATGCCAGCAGCCTGCCCCGGCTCGTGGGGATCCAGGATGTGTCCCCCTTGCATGGTGCTGGGATGCCTGGGCAGGCATCCCCCTTCAGCCAAGTGCTTGGTGGCCGGTGGCTGTCACCTCTTTGGCACCCCGGCTGTCGCCCGGAACCAGGCAGAGAGCCCTGAGGCCACGGGGCGCCCTTGTTTTGGCATCACCGGGGCAGGTCGTGCCGAGTTGCTCTTTGCAACACAACTGTTGCAATGGTTGTAGCAACTGCCAACACCTGTGTGGTGAGGTGACCCTGGCTGGGCACCAGGCACTCACCAAAGCCTCTCTCACTGCCCTCCACAGCTGGGCAGGGCAGAGAAAATACAGCAAAGGGTTCATCAGTTGAGACAAGGACCGGGTGAGATCCCTCATCAAATACTGTCAGGGCAAAACAGACTTGGAGATACTAACTGAATTTATTACTAACAAAATCAGAGCAGGATAATGAGAAGTAAAATAAGACCTTAAAAACACCTTCCCCACACATCCCTCCTTCCCAGCTCTGCCTCCTCCCCTCTAGCAGTGCAGGGAGATGTGGAATAGGGGTTAGGATCAGTTCATCACCTGTTGTTTCTGCTGCTGCTCAGGAAAAGGAGTTGGAGTCCTTCCCCTGTTCTGGCGTGGGCTCCTCCAGGGGCTGCAGGTGGATCTCTGCACCCTCGTGCCCTTCATGGGCTGCAGGGGCACAGCTACCTCCCCATGGTTTCCCCACGGAATCCCAGGGGAATCTCAGCTCCAGCCCCTCCTCCTGCCCTGCCCTGGGTGCATGCAGGACTGTTCCTCTCACGTGCTCTCATTCTGCTCTTCTCTGAGTGCAATTACATCTGTGCAGTAACCTTTTTCTTCTACTTAAATCCCTGATCCCTCAGGCATCACCACCATCCGGACTGGGCTGGGCTTTGGCCAGCAGTGGGTCTATCCTGGAGCTGCCTGGAGTTGGCTCTGCCGGAAAGAAGCCACCCCTGTAGCCACCAACTTGGGACTGGCAGCTGAGGGAGAGAATCCCTGGCTGAGTGACCCGCCAGCCCCAGGTGCCTCTGGAGAAGCCCCTGCAGACCAGGGAAGGGGTCCAGTGCCCAGTGCGGCCCCTTCTCACTGATGTCACCCCCAAACCACTCAGCCTAGCTGTGAGCCTGTGGGTCCAAGTGAAACAATGCTCCATTTATGCCAATCCAGGACTCCTCGAGTGCCTTGCATGGTGGCACGATGGCCTTGATGTCTAGCCCAGGCCCTGGGCCCACCGCAGGCATTTTTGGGTTGTTCCTCATCTCCATAGCAGGGCCACTGCAGCCCTGTCAGTCCTGGTAGGTGTCAGCTCTGTTGTGCCCACCAGCCTTTGATGGCAGTGGGAGTTTGGGGGTTCCTGGTGCCTGGCAAAGATGGCATTTGGTCACTGGCAACACTTGGTGGGGACCAGGTGGTTCTGGTGGCCCCAAAAACTTCCTCTGGGGCCCTGGTCAGGAGCCAGGACAGGGGTCCCAGTCCCTGCCTGAGCACGGCAAACCCTGTCCTTGCCCCATCCCTGCTCTGGGCCCCACCCTTCCATACCCCTGCCCCTGATTCTGTCCCTGTCCTTGCTGCTGTGCCCGCCCCTGCCCTGTCCCTTTATCCCTTCATTCTCCCCACCCCTGCCCCTGCCCCTACCTCTGCCCTTTCCTTTTCCCTACCCCTGACCATGCTCCTGGCCCTGGCCCTGCTCATACCTCTGCCCTTGCTCCTCCCCTGGCCCAGTGCTGACCCCATGACCTCCCTCAGGACTGCTTGAGTCCAAATTTGGGACTTGCTCCTTCAGGAGGCCCAGCCCAGGGGGCTGGGAGTGGGCACAGCCCCAGGAACAAATCCAGCTGCTGCAGAGGACAGGGACACTGCCTGCAGCCCTCAGCTCAGTCCTGCCACCTCCCAGCGCCGTCTCCTTCCCCATGGTGAATTATTGGCTTTATGGAAAGAGGGGCTGTAAAATAAGCACTCCTCATAGCTCCCTCCAGCTAGCCACCCTCTCAATTTCTCTTACACCGCTGCCAGGTTACCTGTACATACCGGGCCTTCCCTAAAACCAGGGGTGTTTCAGCCTGCCCCAAAGACCTGTTTCCTTTTTGGTCACTTGTTTTTCCTGCCCCCAAGTCCGTGTTTGCTTTCAAATCCCCTCCCACTCCCTCCCTGTGACTCTCAGGGCCTCAAACACCTCGCTCACCCTCCAGCCCCCACAGCCACAGGGCACACGAGGTGTTCAAAATTTGCACAGTTTATTACGCTCCTTGCCATGCCCCCGCCGGCCGGAGGCTCCCGAGGCCGGGGCTGGGCTAGGCGCGGCTCCACCCCCCCAAAGCGCTGAGCAGTGCAGTAAGGCAGAAGTTTGAAACGTCCGGAAAGAAAGAAAGAAGATCTGTTTACACACGTGCCTTGGCACATCCATCTCTCAGCCGCTCGGTACCGGGTGCAGTTTGGTTTCCATGTCACATTCCCAACCCTTCGCATGTCCCGTGGGAACAGTGGTGATGCTGGAAGCGGCTGTCACACTCTGGTCACCGCATCTCAGTGCCACCACACAGCCAGCAGAGCCGATGGCTTCACCCCAGAGTGTCACATTCAGGGGGCAGCAGCAGCAGCTCCAAGGTGAGCAGGTCTGAGCACAGAGAGGAGCGGGGAGGGGGCCAGGGGAGCTGATTCAAGGGAGCCCTCGTGCACAGCCATGAGCCCAGCACTGACTGGCACGGGGGTGACACAGACAAGTGCACATCCAGTAGTGATAAGCAGCTGTGGAACAACTCCGTAACAGCAGTGGCTGAGACTCCTCTCGGATTTGGTCTGGGGCCTTACAGGTAGATTGTGACACCTCCTGGTCCCGGCTGCTGCCCCAAGTGACCACAGCAGCACAGTGTGAGCCCAGCACTGCCAGGCTTTGTCACCCAACAAAAACTGGGAGCAGTGGGAGTCCATCTCCTCAGCAGTATTCCGAGAACCACAATGCCACAGTGCAGCTCCTGGCATGGCTGTGGTACTCCAGTGGGATAGAGCAGTTACCTGGTACCCACCCTGCCCCAGATCCCATCCCAGTTCTGGTTCTTGCTTGTGTTTGAGGGCTGAGATTACAACATGTGGCAGCAGCTCCAGCTGTCCTCCGAGGTCATCATCCTTGGTCACCCAACTCTTTCACAGCACCCACTGTGACTGAGCACATGGGATTCTTCCAGATCCCTTAACAGCAGAACCACCAAGAAATGGAATCTGGAACCAGGGATGGGGCACCAGGTACCCAGAGATTGCCTCATGCCAAGCAGGAGCATTACTGGTCAAAGCAGTGAAGGGGAAGATCCCCAGAGAAGCAGTGGTGGAAAACACTTCATGGTCTGAGCTCCAGCCCGGGTTTAGCTCAGACACTCTCGATCCTGCTGGACTGCCCAGAGCTGACGGCTGAGGTCGCAGTGAAAAGCACAGCTGAGGGGGGAGGCACTGCAGCTCTGACAGTCTCTGTGCTGAGCCTGCAGCTCAGGGGTGTATTCCCAGAACCTCAGCCGTTTCTCTCAGTAGGTATCATTCCCAAAGTCAGACCTCATTCAGGGAACCTTCCCCACCCACCCCATGTACCCCAAGCTTTGCACGTTCCTTAGAGTGGCCCATGTCCCAGGAAACGGTGGTACAGTCCTTATTTCAAAACCAGCATGGCCTCTGTCCCGTCCTGCCTTGTCAAGTGGAGTCCGTGAGTGAGGTAGTATTCCCGCCGGAGGAAGGCATAGAAATAATCCGAGATGAGCAGGATCTGTGGAGTGAGATGTTCAGACACATCAGCGGTGCTTCAGAGCAAGGAATAAAGAGGGACATGTGTTGGTGACAGACCCTGTTGGGGGTTAAGCAGTCCCTGGGCTGTTCAGCACATGCTGCTGGAAGAGCCACTGCGACCTTGGGAACACCTTGTCCATCCCCTCGCCGTGTTAAGCCAAGGGAGACACACATACAGTAGCTCCATAAACTGGCCAAAATGTATGACAATGGCAGGTCCAGCTGTGCCACAGCTGCACAGACCATCTCAGCTGCACCCACAGGACTCCTATCCAAGTGCTGTCCCAGAACCACAGGGTCATTTTAGTTGGAAAAGACCTGAGATCACAGAGTACAACCTTTGACTGATCCCCCACCTTGTCACCCAGCCCAGAGCACTGAGTGCCACGTCCAGGCATTCCTTGGACATCTCCAGGGGTGGGACTCCACCACCCCCCTGGGCAGCCCCTTCCAATGCCTGACCACGTTTTCTGTGAAGAAATTCTTCCTGAAGTCCAAGCTTAACCTCCCCTGGCACAGCTTGAGGCCGTTTCCTCTTGTCCTGTCCCTGTTCCCTGGGAGCAGAGTCCGACCCGCCCCGAGCTGCATCCTCCTGTCAGGGAGATGCAGAGTGAAAAGGTCCCCCCTGAGCCTCCTTTTCTCCAGGCTGAGACCCCCAAGATCCCCCAGCTGCTCCTGGTGCTACAGCCCCTTCCCCAGTCCCGTTCCCTTCTCTGGACATGCTCCAGCTCCTCAATGTCCTTCCTGAATGAAGGCGTTCAGAACTGGTCACAGCACCTGAGGTGCGTCACCAGTGCCCAGCACAGGGCACAGTCACTGCCCTGGTCCTGCTGCCACACCATGGCTGGTACAGGCCAGGTGCCTTTGGCCTCTTGCCCACCTGGGCACACCTGGCTCATGTTCAGCTGCTCTTGATCAGCACTCCCAGGGCCTTTCCTACTTGGCACTTTCCAGCCACTCTGCCCCAAGCCAGGACAACTTTGATAGTACTGAGGCACATAGTGGCACTGTTCCCATGCCTGGGGGCCTTGAGGTTGCAGGAATGGGTGACAGTGGATTCTCTAAAGCTGCCACCTCGGGAAGCTGCCACTGCTGGGGCAGGCTGGGCTGTGACAGGGACCTGCTGGCTCAGTAGTGCCATTTGTCACTTAGCCTCTTGCAGTGTGATCTTCCCCCAGGACTGCTCCTCCATCTGGAAACAGAAGCACGTAACTAGAGTGGAAAACCTTTTCAGTGCCAGCCCAAGCTGGTAGTTATTGTCCTTGTGTCCTAGTGTGCAGATGCCACTTAAAGCATCCCTCTGGCATTACGTCACCCGAAGTACGTGGCAGTGCTAAGGGCACAGAGGGAGGGACAGTCAGAGCCTGCCTGGGTTACTGTGCAGTACAGCACAGAAAAACACAGCAGCTGCTGCAGAGGCTCAATGGCAGGACAGGAGGGGATGGAGGACCAGGTGGAGAACGTGGGAAAGAGAAACAGGGCTGCAGACTGCTGAGGTCAGGCCAGAAAGTGTGAAGGAGAACAGACCCAGGCAGAGGGAAACAGCCATGATCTGCTTGCTTTGCTGAACTGCTGACAGGCTCTGTCAGTGCAGGTGATTCTACCTTTAACTAAACTTCTCTGCAGGTATCTAAATGGGAAAAGAAAGAGCTGAGGTGGGTGGAGATGAGGGCTAGGTTTTTCTCACAAGGAAATCAGATGAGATTTTTACTGCCTGCATTTACACAGAGCACAAGACCTTGCAGGATCTGCTCTGACTTTCTCAGGTAGGAAATAAAATCCTCTTAGAATATCAACACCTGCCATTTCTAATTAAAGTTTTACTATTCCTTTCATCCCATAGCAGGACATGTAATGAACCACTCCTAGTTTCCTATCAGCCCCTCTTAGCAGAATCTCTATTCTCCCTCTCACCCTGTGCAGTCTCTTTTGCTTTCACCAAATGAGTGTTTTCCCCATCAATCAAGGGTACGAGTAGGAGATTTTATGCCCCTGGTCAAAGTGCTCCCCCGGCTTTAGGAGAAGCAGACAAGCAAAAATGGCTGAGGCACATTCAAAATAAAGGCAACTTTAACATGAAATGAACATTCTGCTCATCCACATGTGAAACTGCCCCAGGGCTCAAGTACATGACAAGCAACACAGAGAAAGGACTTACGAAAGATTATAGCACCTGTGTACACTGAGTTCCACCCTTCAAGGGTGCTAAGCTCTGCTTTCCCTAAGGCCAGTGGAAGTCATGTATCCAGAATGGCCTCAGGAAAGGCAGAGAGGGCAAGTCCTGGAATCCCTGGGACCCTGCATGTGCTGCCACATCTCAGAAAAACTGGTGCCGTGTCCTTGTGCATGGGCAGGTCTCTTTTGTCTGTTTTCTGGCCCCACTGCTACCGCCCTGAGGTTTTTCCACTTCCCCTCTTAGCTCCCCTTCTCCATTCACTTGTGCTTGGTCCTGCCATACTGAGATGCTTTTCCTTGGCCATCAGCAACAGAGCACAGAACCTGCAGTCAGCTGGGTTGGATTTTTAAGCCACAGCTCAAAATACCAGAAGAACTCTTTCTCATTAGTGTGCCAGGGGTTGAGGAACAGGCAGAATCCAGGAGGAGAGCCAGGAAGCTGCTACGCAGGACCACACAGGATGCAAAGAGCCAGCCCCATCCTGCAGGATTCACTGCTGCTGACAGGCCACCCCATCCAGCAGCCTGCCCACAGTGCTGCTTCATTTGCCTCACTCTACTGACCTGCCCTATGTTGAAAGTCAACGTGATGGCATAATAAAAATTGGAGTTGGCACTTCCTGCATAAATCCATAGATGCCACAGGACAGGGAACAGGAAGGAGCAGAAAATGAGCACACATGACAGCATGAAGATGTTCCGGAGGACTGCAAAAGAAAACCAGCTGTTAAAATGATGTATTACTGAGCCGTCATGGTCACACAACCAGCAATGGTATTTAGAATATGTGCAGGGCATGAGAAGCACTTGCCAAGACGTACTTCCCTCCAATAAACTTTCACAGGTTGCTTTAGTAACTTCTTGGATAGTGGTTATAAGAAATCAACAATATTTCCCTTCAAAATAAATACTTCTGCCTTAGCTGCAGTGTGAAACTCCCATTTGTAGCTCTTTCCTTCTAGGTCTTTCTTCCAAACACTCTTTCTTGGACGACTTTGGCTTTTTTGTATCTACACTACAGTAACCAGCAGTCTGCAAAGGGGCCTTGGCAGCAGCATTCCAATTTGGAGAGCAGAGCACTTTAATTCCTTGCCTCATCGAGCTAGTGACAAAGGAAAAAATGAATCTGTGGGTTATAGGAAAAGATACTTTCTTGGGAGGTGGCAAGGAAATGAAAGCACCCTAAGAGGAAGAAACTCATACAGGCCAAGTGCAGTAACAGACACTTCACCTCAGGAGGTGCAAGAATCCAGCAGTCTGCCTGAGTGTGTGTCAGGTGGACAAAAACCAAGCACAACTTTGTCTAAAAGAGCTGGGAACTACCAGGCCAGGAGAGGTTTTGTTTTCTGTGAAGTGCTTATGCCTGTCCGTTGGCAGCAGTGCTGTAATCCGTGCTGACACTTGTGCTGCTGTGCTTGGCTGCAGCTCAGCCCATGCCCATCACTCTGCAGTTGAGGGCAGGCGATGTTTTAAGAGCATTGTCACATCCAAACCACTTCCCACCTATTCTAAACCTCTTGTTCAGTAGGTCTGTTCACACACTGCGGGGTGGGAGCATGTGACAGATGACTGTCCCTCCCACTGCACGCTTGGAATGTGCAACTGAACTACACTGAGCAAGGACTTCTCACAAGTTCATCACCTGCTACAGCTGTGATGTGCTCAAGGCCAGCCTGGGTATTCCTGCCCTGTTTGATCACAGCTGCTCTGGCCTCAGCTCTCCTGAGTCTGAAGCCCACAGAGCAGATGGTCCCCAGGTCTCCTGACTCCTGATTATGTCTCCTACAATAGGAAGGTGAGCTGTCCATGAACACACTTGGCCTGGCTTGGAGAAGGCTGCAGTGAAAGGCCTGGACAAGCTGGCAGGGTTGGTCAAAGCAGTTGGTTTAAACANCGGGTTTTCATTGGATAATTTACCTTTAAAAGAACGGTGTTGTCTTGATAACTGGGCTTTTCCTTTGCGCTTCCTAGAGGGGAGTCACGCTGTGGCTCAGACCTTTTTTGATAAGACTTAATAAGCAACTGTCTGAGAGCATAAGCATGGAAAAGTTCCGTTCGTCTGCAGAGCCCAGGCAAGGGCTCGGGGAATTCTCCCCTATCAGGGGAGACATAATTAAGGCACGGTATAGTGTCAAATGGTGCCTCGTGTCGAGCAAGAAATGCCAGGAAAAACACATCACTTCCAAATCTCCCCATGGAAGCAGATTCTATAGACTGAGCCTGAGAAGGCACAGGAAGCTCTCTGGTGATTTCAAGAGCTAAAGAGGGTCTTTTTGAAACATTTAAGAAAGACTGGACAATTGCTTGGAGTAATTCAGTTACTTTCACTCTAAGCAAACAAGCAGATGCAAAACAAAGCACGACTGCAAGGTCCAGCACTTAGAGGCTGGGGGACTCACCAATTGCAGGAGCACTGCTCAAATTACACAGCCTTAAATGGGAGTGAAGCAGCTGGAGGATGCAGGACCATAAAAGGTTCTTATAAAAAGGGTAATCTTCAGAACAAGTCGGAGAGAGGGGGAAGATAAGGTACAAGCGAAAATTCCCTCCTTGACCAATTTCAACCCTAGTCCTACAGACATGTTAGGGACTGTATCACCAGAAGAAAAAAATGTCCAAAATCCAGCCTCCTTCTGGACACCACATGAAGGCCATGAACTTGGGTCTGGTTTGGTTTAGTGGTGACCATTTAATTTAATTATTTGACAGGCCCTTTCCCATTCCAGATAAAGAATAATCGAGCACAAAGAACTTACATCTGTAAAGGTGGCTCCAGACTGGAAGGAAGGCCATGTACAGTGCAACGTCTCCCACAGTGGGATAGGACTTGAAGATAGAAATGATGGCGAGCTGGACAAACATGAAGAACACAGGGTGTTCCCTGGAAGGGAAAATAAATAAACAAAGGCTAAGAGGATGCAGTAGGGCCTCTGGAAACTGCAAATAAATATCAGGAAGGGCACAGATGTGCTGCGGGACAGGCTCAAAGAGGCTCATGCAGCCCTGTTCTCTCCAGACTAGGCTCTGAATGCTGCGCGGGGTGGACGGAGCTGCCCTGCAGAGCAGCAAGGTCAGGGGAGGCACATCTCCCACAGCTCTCACCCAGCAACTTTGGGCCTCCCCCAGCATACATTTACACCTGCACATTGGCCACCTGCACTGTGCCTTCCCAGCTCTGCCTTATTCACCAGAAGCAATTAGCACCTGCCCTGTAACAGCAATTTGGAGAAACTCAAAGCCCAGAGTTACCCCTCTGATCTATCCAGTGTAAGCCAAAGGAGAAGCTCACTGAGAATCCAGGTGTGTTAATGGGTGTTTTTGTCAGAAAGAAGTCAATGAAGTCAGATAGGAAAGTCCACAAGTTTCCACTTTTTTTCTGACAATGAAGAGCTTGAAGTTCCAGCCAGTTCTTGCTTTGTGACTACAGTGCCTTATGCTGGCAGGGAGCAGGCGCTTCTAAGCCTCCATTTCTGCTGCTTCTGTTGATGCTTGCAACACAGAGTTCCACTGCAGAGCTCAAGTCACTCTATTCAAGAGGAACAGAGCTGAAACTATGGGAAACGAGGAGGATACGCCCTGCTAGAAATCTTTGTCGGGCTTGTAGATCAAGACATCTGACTTCAGCCTTAAAAGCTTCCACTGGACAACGTAAGAATAAAAAAAAGTAGCAGAGAAACACACTCATACTTACTTTAACTTTATTGCCAAGGGAATGGTGTAGAAGAACACATTGATTTGAAACACACATACGAAGAAAAGGCTGAAGTGTTCAAACATCTCTGCAAAGAAGTACCAGAAAAGGCCAATATTGGGTGTCAGGTCTGGAACAGAAAGGCTGAAATTTGAAAAGAAAGCCACAGTAAATTTTTTAAAACAACCATTGTTTTTCACTGCCCTGCTTCTGTTACATTAATTAATCATTGCGTGCTACTGGATGGAGGATTTAAATTGCAAATCCACGAAAGAGAAACCAAATCGATGAAAACATGGAGAGCAGGTATAAATCCTCCTGAGGAATCCTTCCTGATGTCCCAGCAGGATTTAAACCATTCTCGAGCAGACATTTCTCTGGAGAGGAATATTTCACAGCCATAGCAGCCCAACAATCAAATCCATTTCCAATCACCCAGTGGAAAACAGCTCCTGTCTTTAAATTTTGCTGTTATTTATTTAACAGATATTGGAGTTGGCAAATGGCTGCTTTCCTCCATATAGTCTTTCTTGTCTTGCCTTGCCAGTAAATCACAGACCCCATACTTCCTGGGTCAAGCACACACCTGTGTGTGATGGGCAAGAAGCAACCTGAGTGGGGAGGCTGGGGCCAGACAGAAAACCATCAGTAAGAATCCTTACACTTACATAAACCCATAAACAGATGGGATAAAATCCCAGGAATTGAGCAGGAAGAAGGAGAGGCAGATGATCACCACCAGGCTGCACAGGTACAGGGATGCATACTGCATGGTGTAGAGCCAGAAACTTTTGCTTTTCAGTTTGATAGGTATGAACTGACGCTGAAAGAGAAACAGAAGCACCTCATCAGGTGGAGAGCCACAAGAAAGTGTGAGTGTTCAGAACATCATTTTGAATTGATGAAAGAAAGCATCAAACATTGGCACTATGGCACTTGAAGGAGCAGCTTTCAAGCACAATTTGCTTGCTGTTCTTCACTCTGGCCAATTAAGTCATACAAATTGCATGTATTCCCAGAGCTGTGTTTGAAAACACAGTAGCAAAGATGGTCATGTCTGCTTACAGTGAGTCCCTCGTGTGAGCACACGCACAGGTGTAAGATTTACACACCCTCCTCACAGCTGCACTGGTACCTCGGACGTTTGCAATACTGCACTAGTGCCTGTCTTCTCCTGCACGAGCCCACGGCACGGGGTGACCGAAAGCCCTGCTCCAGACCCCCCACCCTGTGGTACCACCACTTGGCCTGGCACTCCTGCTCTGTGAAAATCAGGGAAAGAGGACATCCACTGACTTCCTAAGCACAAAGGAGCCCCTCTGAAAGCTGGCTTCCTCAGACAAAGTCCTGCCACTGCCACATGTCCTTGTCACAAGTCAACCCCAAGCCCTTGTCACGTAACATGACAGGGGTATCTCACTCCATCAGGTGCCCTGACTGCCTGTGTACACACAAATATACACAGGGACCAACATCTTTAGGAATCGCTCAGCATCCTGCAGCTCCAGGTCAGCGGTGTGGCTTTTCCAGTTGGCCCTGGGGTTTGCAGTAGCAGGGGACGTGCAGAGAAGCTGCCCTGACTGCTGTGGGCTCTGTGTAAAGCTCACTGGGTTTTCTCAGTCAGAGTGGGTTTAATGTCACTTGCTGGGACAATGTAAGCAGCATTACCAAAGATTTTTGTCAGAACAGATTAAAAAGAGTAGGAGAAAAGTGATTTAATTCTGTACAAAGAATGCATGAAAGTTAATTTACAAATTTAGATAAAAGGATACACACTGGCATGACTGCCTTTAAAAGTTGCAAATTAGGTAAATCACATATCAAAGCACTTATTGTTTGTGAATGTGAAGTACAATGCTTGCACTTTACTCCCAACTTACTATGACTAAAGTTAAAAGTGAACAAATGAGACCAAAATATTAAGGATATAAATTCTCCTAAAAATCTGAAAAAGCAACACCGACTGAAAAAACAGCACTGACTCTTGCAAAGACTAATAATAATAAAATTCCTGAAAAAAGGTAAGAGACATTCATGTCAGACAGTCAGAGAAAGAAAATTAATTAGATCTGAGTCCCATTCTGTCTGGAAGCTCAGAGATTTGAGAATAGGCTAGTTAAGTAGTTAAGATAAGCTATAAAAATCACCATCAGAAGCATCCAAAAAAGACTAGTGAAACGCAGAACAGCAACATTTCAGAATTACAATAATTTCAAATACTAAACATTATCACAAAGTGATCTGTGAAGTGAGCTGAGCCTCTGCTGGTGTCACAGCCTCACTTTGCTGCCATAGCAGGATAAAATTAGCAAGGTCAGCCCTGGTGGGATTCAGGGTCTTGTTAATGGAGAGGGAGAAAGGACAATCAGCCTCCTTCCAGAACATACCTTTTGTCACCAAAGCCCAAACCAGCATTTTCAAATTTTTCCGGGTCTAAGCCTCTCATTGCTGCTCACACAACAAAAAGAACAGCACTTATTTTGGGCAAGCTAAACACCACCCAGTTCTGTAGGTGACTTCCTGCTCCCTTCTCTCCAAACCCAGGCATTCCCATTTCAGGGTTCAAACTTGCCATGGCTTGAGGAGAGTCACTTTTTCTGAAACTCTGCACTTGTCTGACTCCCCTCCCCAGGACTGTCCCTGCACAGCTACAAGAAGACATCAGGTATCAAGAGTTAGGAATCACTTACCTGTAGAAGGTAAAGCAGTGCTGGAGCAAACAGTGTGAGAGGGTAGAGTGACTGGTATGTTGCTAAGGCCAGGAACACAGCACTGAGGAAGGCACTACCTGCAAAGAAAAAAAAAGTTTATTTATAAGGAACTTTTACTATAAACAGCCATACAGACAAGAAGTCCAAATGGGAAGAAACCCATAACCCTCTGCAGGGGATTCACAAATATCAGGACACCACTTAAAGGAGTTTTTAGCGCAATGTATCCTAGAGGGTGTTCTCTTGTTAACGACATTTTGAATAGAGAATGACTCAACCCCTAAGAAAGAACCACTGGCTGGTTTATATCTCCTGTCATTCAAACACAGAAAGAGATTCACAGAATTCAGTCTATATAAAGCCCATGCTGGCTGCTGTTAATGCATGGGAATGCATTCACTTAAGTCATATCTGTATGTAAGAACTGCCATACTAGGCATGCTGGATAACCTCTTCACCAGAACGTGCTGCAGCCTCAGCAAAGCTCTGTGCAAGAGAGCAAGCAAAGTTTGCAGCTGAAGGAATGGAGTGGCATTAGCTCTGCTTTACTGATAACAAAACTGAGGCATAGAAAGGATTGGCACAGCTTTTCCAAGTGATCTTATAAATATGAATGCCTTTATTGAGGCAGCTTTATTTGAGGTGTCTCAGTGTTGAGTACTCACATTTCTCAACTACCAGTAACAGAAATAATGTCCAAAAGATCTCAGGTTAATCAATAAAAATACAAGCACCCAGTGCAGTAGCCTGGTTAAAGCTACGGACTTGATGGAAGTCCTCTGTAAAACAAGAGCTCAGACAGCAAGAGCCCTGACTCAGTGCATTGAACCAGCTGTCACCCTGCTGACAGCAGACACTCAGAGAACTCCCCTCTGCTTCCTCCTCTGAAAGGGAAAGTACAGGGCTACCTGGTGATGAGCCTCTCCTCTCTTCAACTACACTCTCCTGACAGAAACCTCCCTATCCTGTATTTTATCCAGTATTCAATTCTGCACAGATCTAAAGAAGTGATTCCCAGAAATCACAGTCATAACCTGATATCCTCTTTGCCCACTTAAACCCCAAACTGTCACACTCCCAGTCAGGGAGAAACCACGAGAGAGCCACTACAGTTTTGTCTATGACCAAACTTTTGGTCTTACGGTATCAGTGAACAGCTAAAAATCAGTTTAAGTAAACAGACCTCATTTGTTTGCTATTGCAAATGCTTTTAAATTAAAACACCTCCTGACTCAATTAGCCAATAATTATAGGAAAACTTTCGTTTGGAAAAGCTTTTATTCATTAATAAAAACTATCTATATCAGCTACTTTTTTGCAGTGCCTGGGTTTGGGCCCTGCTGGAGACAAAAGATCAGACTGATCTTTCCTCTGATCCAGCAGAGAACTCCTTAAAACTTAGGTGACTAGTACAAATCATATAGGCTAAAAGCTTTTGGCACTGGGGAGTCATAAAAGAAACAGAAAGCTGGCATTATGCACAAAATGAATGAAACAGTGATTCTGACATAATCTACTCCACTGGGCTGGATTGGGTCTTTGGTTACTGCTTCTTCTTCCCCAAAGCTCAAATAGTTCATTTCAAACCATGTTTACAACTGTGAGTGAAAGCCAAATAATAGCTGCAGGCAAACACTTGCTTCTGAATAAAAGTTCAATGATAATCTTTGAAAATAGTGTATGACACTTAAGTGCATATTCATGTACAAAAGAAGAGCAACAGAGCTCTTATGTCCTGCAACACACAGACCCGTTTCTTCCTGAACAGAAAACTATTTGAAGACAACCAGAAAAAGGAGTCACTTTTTAGATGAAACTCTCGGGTACATTGAGGTGAAAGTAAGTTTTCACTTGACTAAAAAGTCTCTTGATCTCACAAATTCGTGTAGAACTCTGACCTTGCTCCAGTCCTGTTTCTGCTGTGTTTCACTGAGATCTTTGTAGCAATTGTATCTGTAAAACTCTCCCTGGATTTAATTTTGCTACATCTCTTATCTTTCTAGAAAGTCATGAAGAACCCTCTTTTCTTCACTGTGTTACCTTTTATTGTAGCTAAAATGAAGAATGCAATGACAGAGTTGTTGATGGCGCAGGTGGACTTTGCCACACAAGACATCACAGTGTAGGGGTTCAACAGGTAGCTGAAAAAGAGCAAAGCTCAGGTTACATTCAAAGGACCATCTAATTAAAGAGATGCTCAAAGAAAAAAAATATGCACTTTGCCTTTTCTTTTTGTTTATTTACATTTGATGGGATCCTCTCATCAGCAAATTAATTCAGCTGAACAGGTTCTTCAATCTGAAGCAAAAACCAGATCTTTGGGTTGCAGACTTGGACACAGGGGCCACAGGGAGCCCACTACAGAAATGAGACATTGGGAAGATGTCCAAAATGCAAGTTCTGGCCTAGAAAATGACTACCAAAAATGTGTCTTGCTTTGCAGAAGCATTGTACATTTATTCAGTCAGATCCAGGATTATTGGGTCCAAAGGAAACTTTTTCTGCTACTCACACCTACTACTTCTGAAGAAGAATAAGAAGAAAACATGATGGAAACAAATCTGAGACATAAGCAGATTTTCCCACAATCCAACCAGTCTCCTGCTGTGGCAGAGCAAGCCTTTACGTTCACCAAGGCACGATCTGAGCACAAAACCTGCCAACTATGCAAGACTGGCACATTTTAATTGGAGTTATAGAAAAACTCTGAACGACTTTACATTCCAGAATGCAGCCACACTTTAGTTAGCAAGGATGCCAGCTCCTTTTGGAAATAAGAATTATAATAATCTCATTTAAATAGGTTTGGAGCAAAGAAAAAGGTTGGGAGGACTACCAGTACAATAAGTATGATAATGTACTGATCAGCCTTGCCAATAACTAAATTATTCATCAGAGTCAGTAGACAGGGCTGATGATTTGCTAATCCTCTCTATATTTTCCTACGTCTCTGAGTCCCAGTCTGCCTTTTTCAGTGTTTCCAGAAGACAGCCTACAGCAGGACAGGTACAATTTAATGCCAACTTTGCTGTGGAAATGTGCAAAACAGTCTGCAATTTACTCACTTTACCTTTCTGGCCACGGGGAATGTGCCATTTAAAAAATTCATATGAAAATAAGTAAAAATGGCAACTTCTCTAATGGAGAACTCTCTCTGATACAGAACAATTTGCCTAACTTCTTTGTGTCAAAATATCAATTCAAAAAAATCTAACAGTATGTACCTTGCTTGTATATTACTTATTTTAGTTGAAGCCTTCTGAAATAAAAAAAATGTTTAGTATACAGAGGAACACCAAGACATTAAATTAATAAAATGACAACATAAAACCGACTTGTAACCGTTATAGGCAATTTGGGATATTCCAGTTGTAATATTCAGCAAGCATTTTGTCCAGCTGCTCAAAAATTCCCCTAACTTTTCTGAAAAGACACCATATGGAAGGCATAGGATCAATTTTGATAACATTATCATGCTGGCAAAATAAATGGGAATGTAATCTGTGCTGACACAACATTCTTGTTACCCAAATAATGACTACATGCTGCTGAGCCTGTCTCAAAGGGCCTGAGTGAATTTACTTGTTGGCAACAAGCACATGGAAATGCATCAGCCTTTCACTTTCAAACTGAGTATTCAGGGCCAATAGGAAATTTAGAATTTCTACGGGAAAGCAACCCAACTTTTGACAGTTTTTGAAGGCCCAAACGAGACAAATAAACCCCAAAGGGAGCTGAGGAACCAAAGCAGCCCACTGCAGCCTACAAGAGCAATACTTACAATAGTGCTACCTTGAGGGGGATGTAGTGCATCTCCATGGGTGTTTGGATGAGTTCAGCCACATCTGGTGCATATTTATCCAGTTCTATTAGGAGCTTCTGCTTTTTGAACTGAACAAGGGAGAATGATCAAAGACTGTCAGAAGAGGAAAGTCACTATTCTGTACTACTTGTGTAATTCTATTTCATATGACTCAGCCAGTTACCTGGGGTTTCTATTACTGTGAAGCATAGTCAAGCTCCTGGTGTGAGCTAAAACTTACGTTATGCGAGGAGTTGCAGAGAACACAAAACCCCTATCTTTTCCCAAATACTTAATAACTGAAGTGAGAGTCAGGAGGAAGCAGATAATCTCTACTTGTTTAAACTTCCTTAATTACGTGTGTCTACGTCTTGACACAGCTACCGGTGAATTCACCACACTAGAGTTCAGTACTCAATCTTCCTAACACTTCTGCAGACCTCGAATGAAAAGCTGACTTTATAAGCTGACTTCACTGTTTAACAAACAAGCCCCTGAAAACTCAAACCCCATAAATACGCAGTCTTTGTTGTTTTAAAGAGATGGATACTTCTATGACAAATCTCTCTTTAATCTCTTTTGTTCTACGAGGCTCTCTATGGAGACAAAAGAGAAACGTGAAATATGAACTGACTGAACCGTGTTATGGTGAGACAGAAGGACAGAAATGCTAGCAGCAAATTCTCAACAACCAAAGTAACTCACATGTAGAATTCTTACATGCCTACAGCTCTATCCTGGGTTATTTCCTTAACCTCAAAGTCAGAGGACAAGGAACAAGCCCACAGCTGGGTGGGAGACCACAGAGATGCTGTAGAAAATGTAGTCTCTGATGTTGATACCTAATCCCCGCTCCTCTGGAATTGCAGAGAGCACAGCACTGCTTACACAAAATGTTCTTTGAGAGCTGAGAGGAATCACTCCTCTCCAAATACACATCCTTATAATTTGAAGGGAACAAGTAGTATTTGATGTCAGACTTTCACCACACTCACTAGAATGATTTATGTCACCTCAGAACTGTTGGAAGGTTTCACTCCTTCCTTTACACATTTCTAGTCTGTGTATTACCTCACGCTGTGTGCAAGGAAACCCTCTCCAAGGTATAACACCCAGGCTGCAGAAGGTTGTACACTGGTGTGATTACCACCCAGTGTGTAGCTACAGACACTGTAATAGTGCCACAACAAAATTTAAAATGCCTCAGTTGTTTACCACATTCAGTCCTGTTTGTTTATCATTCAAATATAACCAGATTTACTGCAACAAGGACTTGACACCACATCCTCTGGCACATCTTTTCTTTGGCCCAAGATAATTGTATTTGCTGGGAGAAGAGGACCAGCAACACTGCTAAGTCAGCTTACCACAACTTTGTTGAAGTCCTGGATTGCCAAGTAAAGCGCAATAGCAGTTAGCACGTCAGTTATCTAAAAAAGCAAGGGACAGACTGATTGTAAGCAAAATAAACAAATGGAGGAAAATATATTGGTCAGCATTTAACAGGAGCTCTGATCTGACTCAGCTCAGGGGAACAAAACACAAACTTTAAAAATCTTGAAAGGCTCATTTGTACAGTGCCCTCACACACCACCACTTCACCTTGAAGGCATGAGCTGTATCAAAAATATTTATATTCACAAAACAAGAGAACGGGGAATTAAGAGGAAAGAAATTGTTTATGGAAAACAGCGCTTGAGGGTAATAGAGAGAATCACTGGTGTAGTGAGAGCACAGCAACACTGGGGCAGTGCCCAGCTGGTTAAACCCACCTAGCCACCAGGGCAGCATGACAGTGCCTTGAGCTGCCCCAGACTGCCCAGGCAGCAGTGCAGGGCATGTGGCTGTTGGCTCTGCACAAGCCCTGCCTGGCAGGGACCTGGGCACAGAGCCTCCACTGGGTGCTATGTGCAGCCAGGTACAGGATTTCTGTCCTTCTGAATTATGCAGAAGGACTCGGAGAACAATTTACAAGAGACATATGGGGGATGAACCTGTTTGTGCTCCTTGCAGGTCTGGGGTTTGGCAGACAGAAACAGCAGTGTAGGGATTAGGCTGGGGGGACAAAGTATTTTGTTACCTATAAGAGATAACGTTTGAAATTTGAAATAAAATGACACCTTCCTATCCCTCTGTGGGGATACTTATCTAAGCAAGAACTCACAAAAAAGAAGGAATATGTACAAGAAGAGAAAAGCCTGAATGTGGGTTTGTGCAGGCAAAGCTGCCTTTCTAATTAACTATGAGTTCAGCAGGAATCTGAGCTACAGGGAGGCTGAAGGACTGAAAAGAAAGTCACACTCAGCGTTTCCCTGAATGGGACCTTTCAGGAGAAGCTTTCCAGGAACACTTACCATGAACACCAGTTCAGCATATTCAATCAGGAAGTGAAAGAGATAGATTATCAGAGGGGTCTGAAAGAGAGCAGAAGGGAAATCCATATCAAATACTGTCCAGATAAAATACTTGTGATTTGATGAGACAAACTACAAGAGTTGAGCAGTTCTACAAGACACTGCCAAAAGCAATTTTCTATGGCCTCTTCTCCAACACTGGTATTTCAGAGCAAAGTGATTAATCAAAGCACATTTACTGGCCTTTTTCCTCCAAAGTTCTCAATGCACTTTATAAAAGACACCATCAACTTTGAAAGTTGTATTCTATTCCAACTTCTCAATTCTACTACAACAGTGGTAGACCTGCAATCGAAAGCATACAAAGACCAGCTTTAGAAAGTAATTCTTTTTCTAGAAAAATCTATTTTTCAGGTTGTCTGCAGGTACTTTTGAAAGACTTCCTACATAGCTGGTTCTCCTGCTGTTTAGATGAGTCTCTCATAATGCAAAAAGAAGAAAGCATGTTAAAAACATAAAGCAGTAGGGTTACAATCCCATCATCCTCTTGCTCCTAGAGCTTTTCCCTTCTAAGGTAAGAGGAAAGGCATGTTTCTGAATTATTCCCATCACACAAAAGCTTAGTCTGGAAGGACTATATTTACATACTGCAAATTCAGTCTTCACTGTGAGAAAATAAATTTATTTTTATATACTTTAAAAATAATGTGGTGGTCTAAATAAGCACAGGGAAATATTTCACAGTCTGGGAGAAATTCTAAAGAAGTAGAATTTATTGAAAAGAAACCAGTTTTCAGAGGATACCAAGTTCCTGCTTCACCCCAGGTGACACTATGTATGAGTGTACCTTCATTATCAATAAGACCACTCGAGGGCATAAAACCCCATAGGTGCTTAAGTGCTTTTGTAGGAACGAGGTGTTTTCAAGATGAGGAATAAATAAACTGCATGCTTGTGCTAGTATTAGAATTTCTGCAAATGCAGAGACTCCAGGCGCTGATACCCAGTAAATCCTACTGGACTCACAGTGACACTGTCCCTGCTCCAGCTTGTGCTGACAGAAACGGCTGGATGTGAACAGAGTATTTGACTTATTACAGAGTTCCCCTGTCTCAGAGTTTCCTTATGCAGTAACAAGTATGACACTGCCTGTCCCTGCACAGGGAATGCTCTGGGATTACATGGATTTCCTCGTGCTGGTCACTGCACAACCATTGCTCAGACAAATCACACAACTTCAGGTTCTCCGCAGTCTTTGGGACGAGAAGGGCCCCCAGCCTTCTCCAGGCCCTGAGCAGCCAAACTAAGACCTCTGCCAATGGAATATCACATTTAAAACCAAGCATGCAAACCAACCTCATGAAAAATAGCTCCAGAGTATGGCGAGACCCCTAAATCCAGCAGAGCTAATCCTTCGACCACTGAAACAGACAAAACACCTGCATTAGAACCCTGTAATGTGGGAAGCGAGATCTCATGATGGCAAAACTGTGATTTTCAAAATACTGACACTCTAAGAATCTCACACTGAACATGTGACATGAAACCTCCCAGAGCCAACAGCCAGCCAGAGCTGATATGCCCCCAGCTCTGCCATGCACGTTCCTGCATGGGAACTCATCACCTGTTTATCTATTTCATTTAAAAATGTTCTAGATGAAATCTTTTGCACTTAACTCTATATAAATCACATGCATGGTATCTGCACCTTTTGAGTCACCTATTAGGTGATATATGGCATCTATGCTGGAGAAATACTTAATTCCAAGAGGACAACCACAACATAATATAGAATTTGAACTGTTTTGCCTCATTAGATGTAGAGAGGTCTCAAATGTCCAAAATCACAAGGGAAGAACAGAAATGAACACATACTGCCAGGCAAAGCTAAAAGCTTTATCTCTTGTTGAAACTTCCCAACATTTTATAGCCTTAATTCAGCTCCTTTGAGCTCATGGAGTTACAGCTTGCCCTGCAATGCATGTGTGTGCTTTTCCACAGAATCTCCACCCTCCTGAGCACAGATTCCCTGGGACTGAGCAGTATGCAGTGAAAGGAACTAAGGGAAACGGGCCCATTTGTCCAGAAGGAAACAGGCAAGACACTGCAGGAAAACACAAGAGGTGCTCAGTTCAGTGACACGCTAGAGAAATAAATTCTGGCTGCCATCAACTTCCTGTATGGTGACAACCCAGACTTTTCAAGATGATCCCACTTTTTCTCCTTACTATCTAGATACCTACCTTGGTGCTCTAAGGTGGTATTTAGAAAGATTCAATTGCACAGGAAGTGTGAAGTGCTATATACTGGGGAGCAGAGGCCTCAGGTCATCAAATGCACTTGTACTTTTGACCTTTATTACTTCTGGCCATTCTCTTCCACCCCAAAACTGCAAATAATTTTACCTGCATAATAACTGGATACCAAAGGGACATATTTGAATTAAATTAAGGTTCCTAACAGGTTCAGACGATACACAGATGAATGTCAGTGAAAAGCCCCGATTACCCTGTACCTCACTCAGCCTTCAGAAGAGAATCTGAATCGCTGGTAACGTGTGGGGACACCAACTGACCAAGGGGAGTGAACTGGGGGCCGTGCAGTGGCATTCTCACCACGACACGGTGCCTGTGCGGGGACAGCGGAACGGGCCCGGTCGAGGCTGATGGAGCCACAGGCTCAGTGCCGGGTCGGTCACGCGCCCGTTTGTGTGCACTTGTGACACCGCCAGTGTCCCCGGCCAGCTGTGAACTGGGACGTCCTGGCTCCAGCCCTGTCCTCTGCCCCCAGCCCCGCGGCCCTCCTGCCCCCCGGAGCCGCCGAGCACCGGCTCGCACGGGCTCCTCCCGCGCACAGCTGCCCAGGGCCCTTTCGTGCAGCTCTGGTTCGGGCCCGGGCGAGCACGGCCCGGCCCTGCCCGGGGCGCAGCCGGGCGCCCNGCCAGCAGCGCCCCGGCCCGGGCTCGCCGGGCCTCACCTCGCTTCCAGGCGTTTAGCGGGGACGCCACTTCGACCCGCTCGGCGATGAAGACGGCGAGGCTGGAGCGGTAGAGCGCGGCGCGCACCGTCACGGCCGCCAGCACCACCAGCACCAAGGGGGCCGCCATCCCGGCGCGCGCTCCGCCGCTGCCGCCGGCTGTAGTTCTCGGGCGGCGCCGGAGAACACGCCGCCAATGAACCGGCCTGCCCGGGCAGACTACATGTCCCAGCGGCCGTCGCGCCACCGCCTCCCGGCACAGCTCGGAACTACGGCGGCCGCGGGGGGGGCCGAGTTCGTGGGAGCTCGAAGGCCGCGGCTGCTTGGAGCGGCCGGGCGGGGGTCCCGCTCTCGTTCCCCGAGCTGCCCCGTCCCGGTCGCCCTTGCCCAGGGCGGCCACACGGGACAGCCCTTCCTCAGCCGGAGGACAGGGATGGATCTGTCCTCGAGTGGCATCGCGCTCCCCGCGGGCCGTCCCTCCCGCCTGTGGATCCGAGGTGCCTCTGGATGGCAGCTCTGCCCAGCTGGGGGAAGGCCTGGCGGGCTGGGCCCAGCTCGGACGAGGAGCGTCGGTGGCTTCTGAACTGTGTGGAAATCCCCTCAGACAGTTCTTTATTTTTCAGGTATTTCACAGATCCCCCATGGTGTCTGCCCGCGTGTTTGCTGTGGCTGTGGTGAGAGTCACGGCTGTTGTTAGGGCACTGAGTGCTCATGGGCGTGTTTGGTTTCAGAAGGCTCTTGGCAGACTCTGGTTCTCAGTCTGTGTTTTCAACAGGTCCAGAGCTTAAGAGTTCTGGGGAGACTTTCACTCACCTACCTTTCCAGCATGGACTTTCCTGCTGTGCTCCAACAACTGTTCCTCCATCCTCGTCCCTGGGTATGTACACAGCCCGTTCACACAATCTCACACAAAAATAGCCTTTACAACACTTCATCTGAATGAAGACAAGTGGAAGGAAGACGTGATAATCTCCTAAAAAACTGAGTGACAGTGAAAACACATTTCATGTGGTATGTGAAGACAGCAATTTTTCATGTAATTAAGACTAGGATTTGCTGAGTGTACTGGGGTTGCCATTGAAAAGAGCTGGATGATGTCCAAGTCAACATTTCTGTTGGATTTATGCAGCTTCAGAGCTGTAGAGTTGCACCCACCTGCAGAAATGGAGAAAGGCTGAATTCCTCTGGGATGTGGTCCCTAAAGGCCCAGGTGACCCAGCATGTACTGTCCCCAGGACTGGAGAGACTGGTGGGGTTAGGTGGTCAGTCACAAACTTTCTGGACCATGGTTGCTTAGAACATGAATCCCTTCATGCTACAAAACCTGCTTCAGATGGTCCCAGGACTGTTTCCTGCTGTGCTCACTCCCTCGCCAGGGTTCAGCTGCTGCCTTTGCAGGGCTTCCCTCATCCACTGCTGCAGGACAGCAGATCTGGTCCTGAGACCATTAGGGGAGCTTCAGTGCTCAGCCTGTTGTGTGGCAGCTCTTCTGCTCTCAGGCTGTCTGGCACGAAGGTGTGGGTTGTGCTGGTAAAGCTGCTCTCTGAGTGTGGCTCTGGCTGGCCTTGGGACTTGATGGCCCCAGGACTGACCAAGCCTGGCACATCCTCTGATAAATCAGGGTGAATTCATTCAAGTTAATTTATTTGTGCAAGCATCTGTACATAGGAAGCCAGAAATGCTGATTCTTCTTTGCAGCTGTTCACAGCGGTCTCTTGAGTTTTCTGACCAGATTTTTCATGTGCTAGTTCTCTCCAAATGACAGTTCTGATCCAAAGTACTTGAGAGCCGTTGCCTGTGACTGCTGCTTTGCTGAGTGACTGGCACACAGTTGTGTGGTTAAAGCTGCACTGCTCCAGGATGCTGATTTTGCCAGTCTGAGCTGTGCTGTGTGCTGTCCAGCACTCTCTGATGCAGCCCTGGGAAAATTCAGGTAATCTCCAAGGGCAGCAGGAGTCACATGTGAAATCATGCCACTACAGTTGTTCTTTGTTTAATTGGTGTGCAAAGCCAACTAAAAGGAAAGGTCGGAGAATAATTCATGACAAATGCAGCAATTCTTTCTGAAGCATGAGTTTGCTCCAGCATTTCTCCAGGAGGAGATCCCGGGGCTAGCAATGGAGGGAAGTTCCTAAACTAATTGACATATTCAGCCCTCTCAAAGCATTAAATATATCAGGGAAATATGAGAGGATTGAGTATCAGTTGCTATCTGATGGCCACTGATTTGGGAGATTAGAGCTGCCATTAAGGAGTTGCAGTAAACACACACGCTGTGGTGCTGCCTTTTGTCTGGCAGGAACTTCTGAATCCACTCTCAGCCAAGTGAGACAGAGGAGTCGATCTTTAAAACCCTTGGGGTTCCTACAGGCTTTATGAAAATCAAGGGAAGTTTCAGGAGATCCAGGCTGCGGTGGGTTTTGCATAGGCAATAGTTTGGGATCTGGCAGTGTTGCTGCAGCACAGCCAGCTGCTTCCCCAGCAGCAGTGAAGGGGCAGAGAGGGATGACTGCAGAACAGAGGAGAGATCTTGGGGCTGTCAGAGACTCATACTGAGCTGAATGGAGACTTCCAGCAAGGAGCTGAAAGGACACAAACCAGAAAACTCTGAGAAAACCCA
The DNA here is from genome assembly GCA_013397845.1 of Melanocharis versteri. Lineage (NCBI taxonomy): Eukaryota > Metazoa > Chordata > Aves > Passeriformes > Melanocharitidae > Melanocharis > Melanocharis versteri. Next base: position 273,815 of record VZTG01001923.1, on the reverse strand, counting down.
GGTTTGCTTGGTTAGTGCAGCAATTTGGGGTTTTTTTCTGGAGGCATAAATATGATCTTCTGTGTCCTGGTGTTTACCTCAAACTGGTGGTAGTTTTTGCAGCATTGGGGCATTTATTGGCTATCTTTTCTTCCTGAAATTCCTTGACTCTGCAAGTGATTTGGTGGGAACATGCACAGAGGGCTGGGTGTGCTGAGGCTTGGGAGCAGTTTAAGGAGCTGACGTTCGGGGATCTCCTGCCGTGGTGCCACCAGCAGTGCGACAGTGGGGCTGTGGAGTGGTTGTTGGTCCATGCAGAGAGCAGCAAATGTAGCTCTCAGGGGGACCTTCACACTGCCTGCCCTACAGCTTCCAGCTTTTGTTGGCTTACTGAAAGAAGCAGATCTAATGGAGCCAAACACACAGTTGAGAGCGGCTGCTGCTGGAAGATCTGCACTCCCTTGATCGCGCTGCCTACGTGAGGCACCCACGCAGAGCACTCAGGATGAATTCAACCTGGGATTGTTGCATCACAGAACTTTCATAAAACACTCTGTTTAAGACTGAGCCAATTCAGGAATGATTCATCTTTGTTCCTGCAAACAGATGCTGGTTTGGGCACTTCTTGTGTGCCCTGCTGGAATTATGCAATGGTGACATTTTTCAGGGTAAACAAGCCACTCCTTTTCTAGCCTCACTATACAAATTAGGTGTTCTGATTCCTGAGGCACCCTCCAGTCCTCCCTGGCAGCTCTTCCAGTCTAATGCAGTTTTTTTTGCATTTGGGAGACCACAGCTTTGTTGTTATTCTGAGATTTCATCGGGGCCCTGTGCAATGACTTACATATCCTACATAAGCTTTCTGTTCCTGTGGGATCTATCCCACCCTATCCCATGTCCCAGAGGGACACCCACCATTTATTTTGGCCAAGCTGTCATGTTTTATTTTCGTAGTCAACCATTTCAGTGTTACACTATGTTTCCTTCTGCCTTTCCCACCGCAGACCTTGCACAGCAGTAGTTGCATTGTAGTCATTACTGGTCCTCAGTGGCTTTGGTTTTGCTGAGAAATTCACATTTACATACTCTGTCTCACAGTTCTGGGGTCCTTTACTGATAAACATCTGAGTTGCTTTTGCCTCTCCTTTTCAAGCTGTCTTCTGTTGGAGTTTATTGGCTAGAACACCTGCCAGCTTTTAGGTTTGTCAATGAGAAAATACCCATAAATTCATATGCCTTTAATTTTTGTGGGCTACATGATTTCTCATTACTTCTTTTTTTTTGGTGTTCATGGGTAAAAACTGCTGTTGAATTGAAGGATATTGCTGTTTTTAGAAATTGCTGGGAGAAAGGTGCTTGCCTTTTATTTATTAACTTATTGTTAATAAATTTTTATTTTCCTAGCAGTCTGGAATAGCACTGCTGTACGTATCTTCCACTCTTTCTGCTACTGACTGACAGAAGACAGCATGAGGTTTGTGGTCTTTTTTGGAGGTTGGTAGTGGTCTGGATCAAAAATGAAGCCTGAGTGATTGGTTTTTCTTCTTTGGGTTCAAGACAGGAGAAAATAAACTGCACTTCAGATTTCTCTGAGTGGCTTCATGTGCCAGGAACTTGCTTTGCATGAAAGACAGATCTCTTTGTAAGAAAGCAAATCAACTTTTCTCAGCCGCCAGAAAGACTGTATTTCTGCTTTGAATATTTTTCAGAGTGAGTTTTAAATGGCAGTGTTAAAAAAAAACCACCCCAAAGATGAAATTCCTGCCAGCTAACTTCAGGCAATTAATCATCTAGTGGAAGCTTGTCATCTACACGAGGGAGAGATGGGCTTGTTCAGAGAGCTACAAACTCACCTCAGACATCTCTGCTGGGTGGGGAAGGGATGAGCTGATGACGTGAGCTGAACACCGAAACTGTGGACACCTGAGGTTAGGCAAGAGGAATCAAAGGGGTCTGATAAACAACTATTCAGCTTTTGGGCACTGGATAAACTACTCACCTTGACAGCAGCATCTTAAAAAAAATGGGCTGTGTCTTCAGCTGGCATTGCTTTGCCATCATTCCACTCGGCCGCACTACCTGGGCCTGTGTTCAGCTCCCAAGAATAACATCAGGATGGACCTGGCACCCTTCTGCTAGGCAGGCCCCCGGTCAAAATTCCTTGCTGGTTTGCACTGATGGTTGTTTGTATCAGATTTGTGAAGGTTTATAGGTTTGGTTGTTGGTTTCACCTCTCACCCTAGTATCTGCATTGATAGAGTGATCTGCTTTGCACCTTTCTTGGCAATGCAGAGGAAAGACCAGAGAGTCTTGCAGACCAGTGGTCTTTTTTCAATATGATGAGAAGCACTTCAGGCGAGTTGAGTTCATAGGTCCCTCGTTTAACAGGTCAGTATTTCAGAAAGGCTTTATTTTTCCACAGAATTGCTCAATTGGAGGGTTTGAGAACAACTTTTGATGCCCACTGGCTGAGCAGCCAAGGGCTATGTACAGTCTGTAACCTGTGTTGTGATATGTTGTATGGACTGTGCTTTCCAGGGCCACACATCCGTGTGCAGACACCCCTCTGCCGTGGCAGTGTGTCCAGCTGGGCTGGGGGGAAGGACAAGCACAAGGGAGGGACAGAGGGAATGTATGGGATGTGTGCACTGCCAAGCTGACAATAAAGATTTCCAAATCAACATGATTTTCTTCATTTGTGAGGGACTTGGTGAAAGAATTTAAGCCAGCAGGGTGTGATGGATGGAAAAGCAATTGTTAACACTAGATGTGCTTTTTCCTTTGCCTTGTTCACTTGGCATGAGGAAAGGTAACAGGCAGATTAGAGAACTTGGAGAACACACTGTGCACCTGGAAGCTTGTCAGCTTTTCCCAGTCAGATCTAACCCAGCTTGTTTACCTCCATCAGGGATCTGCCATGCAATCAGATGGGAAAGAAGTGAAATGGGATCTATCTGTTCATTACCAAAACTTTGCAAACTAGCCCTTGCCCAGGTTGCTCCCCTCTACCTTCCTCTGTATTTCTGTTCTCTTCTCACACAATCATTTTCAGGTGCACTGCAAGTTGCAGGAGCAGGGTTGTTTTCCCTGCCAGACCAGTGCCATGGTATTTGGTTCACTTTTTCCAATTGCAGTAATATGGAGCACAAACATCCCCACTGCAGTGGGGAATCACAGGTAGCATAGTTGCTGCTGGCAGCAAGGCTTGGATGAATTATTTGTAGTTGTTCTGTCTCCTTTCAGCTCTGGGAACAACCCAGCCAGAAGGAAATCATTAAGTGTTGGGAAAGAGAATGCATGTGTCTGAGTTTGGCTGTTTGTTGCAGGGGGTTGTCTGTAATGCTCACCAGTGAGGCTGGTGGCTTTTGCCAGTGACACTGGAGCTCTGTGTTCCTAGAGCAGTGTTTCCATGGGAATCTGCCTGAGAACCAGGCACTCCAGCAGTGCCCTGTCCCAGCGCAGGGACAGCGTGGGAGCCCTTGCAGCCTGTGCTGGAGCGAGTCCAGAGCAGCTGCGTCCCTGCTCCCGGAGCAGCGTCACATCCGCTGGTCTGTGCAGAGCCACCCAAGGCTGAGAGCAATAGGTGTCTGCTCAAGATGCAGTCTGTGTGACTGCTGCTCCACAGGTTGTGTGATGGTGAAGAGCAGGCATTCAAACAGTTACATTTGCACCGAAATTCCAGGAAATCAGGGTTTGCTTTTAAACAACCAGTGTAAAAATTCTCACCCCACCAACCTCACCTTTTTGGTCTCCCTCAGCTAGGAAAGATCTCACCATGCAGGGGCCCATTTTACATAGCACCTGTTAAATCCTTCACTTAACCTCAGCCTCACTCCCAAAGTCTGGAGGCAGGGAACAGGCAAACCAGAACTCCTAAGCCAGCACTGCTCCTAAAGCACCCCTGAACTTCGTGCTTCTGGAAAAAAGATGGATACTTCTCCAGTGGGGAATTTCAGTGGGCAAAGGTATCACATTATCATGACATTCACACTGTCCAGGCTGGGGAGGAGGGCCAGCAGGGAGAAACCCAGCTGTCTGACAAAAAAGTTCATAAAGGTTGTGTGAAGCTTTTCCACCTCCAGCTGCCCACTGCTTACTGATGTCAGTCCAGGTCATACAGATCAGAACCACACAACCACTTTCACTGATTAGTCCTTCAAAGAGTGAAGAGGCTCAGGTTCTGCAAATTTTCAGAGTGCAGACAAAAATAAAAGCCACTTAAATGTTGTGATCCGGTCTTGACAAAGCTGTAGTTGGAAAAAGGCTTCGTTAATATGTCATTGCCGTAATAACCACCTGAAGCTGAGACCGACTGGAGCACTTGATATAGAGGGATTAGTGCAAACACAACTGCAAGGAGCTTGAAACTCAGAGTGAATCTGGCCAAGGACAGCTCAAACCCATTCTTTCAAGATTTAAGACAGATTCTGGCTAGAATGGCACAATCAGAGAGGAGCGAGGAGCTGAGCTGCTGCAAGATACCCATCTTGTTGTCATTAAAAAAAAAAATTAAAAAGGAATGGAAGGAGTGTGACAGCTCTGGATGCAGGTGACTGTGGGAGCCACCACTGAGGCTGTTGGAAAAGTGAAGGAGAGGGGCAGTGCAATCCCTGCCCCTTTTCAACACCAGAGTCCCTTGCTCGTGGAGCCGGAAGCACTGCAGCAACTGAGCTTGATTAGAAAGTGACATCTCGAGAGCTCTCTAGGGATTACAAATTTCATTAACTGTCACTTCAGCATTTTTTTAGGTTGCTGCTCCATTTGTTGTATCTAGATAAGCCCTGAAGCTGTCAATGTTTTCTCAGACAACGGGATCACATATTTGGGGACATTGGTTACATCCTGGTGGCAGATTAATGTGGCTAATGAAACAGTAATCAAACCTGTTGCTATCAATTCTCTCCCCTCCCCCTGTTGAGGGCAAACACTTTGTCTTTGCTCTGCTGAGAACATTCAGCACTTTGACTCCTGCATATATGTGATTTTAATACATCAAGGAGCCTAATAGCCATTCTGATGTGTCAGCAAAATTACAGCCAGATCGGCAGTATTCTGGATGATGATTTTGCAACTGAATAGCCTTGTACATCTTCTAGATTCAGATGTTTATTCATTTATAATAAACACATGGGTTTTGTTCTGGTCAAGTAGAATATTGGCTTTCAAGACTTTTATACCAAAAGGTTGGGTCAGATCCAGTATCCTGAGGACACTGTCTGAGCATTCACAGCCAGCAGCCCCATTTCCTTCCTCCTTTTCAAGTGAAAGAAAACCAGGTGGGTCTGTAACAGCTGGAGCAAAGAGAGACTGGAAAGGCAAAGTGGGTTATGAACGGCAGCTCTGTGCATCACAGTTTCCTTGCCATGTTTTCCTCTGTGGGATGCCAGTACGAGACGGATCTGTGAATCCTGCTTGGGTCTGCCACACATTCCTGAGCTCTGCACTGTCCCAGCCGAGGAGGAGCTCCTGGTGACAGGCAGACAGGGAAAGCGGGGAAGGACAAAGCATGTGCTTCCTTGGGTAGGCTTCTTCCAGCTGCCCAGGCACTGCTGGTCACTCAGTGCCTCTGGGAGCAGGAGCTGCTGTTGGGTTCACCCTCCTAGGGACCTCCCACACCCCAGTCCTGGCACTGCTCTCACTGTTGTTCTGGCACACGTGGCTTGTTCCTTCTTCCTCAGCCTTTGTTGACAGTGGTTTAAGGCCATAGGATCGTGTGATGGATGCTCCCTCCTCTCTGTGTGGTTACACAGGAGTGTCAGTGTGTTTTAAGAACAAAAAGCTGGGTTTTGGCTGGCAGCTGCTGAACTGCACTGTGCCTTTGTGTGCTGCAGGGACTGCGAGTGCAGAGTGTTGTCTCAAACATTTAATTAGATTTCTTTGTCTTCAAGGCAAGTGTGTGTTTTCAGGCAAGAGCCAGATGCAGTGAAGCCCTATGGGCATTTCTGAGCAATGAATCCCCTCCCTGTGCCCCTTCCCTGCTTCCCTTCCCTGCTCATTGTTTTGCCAGTCAACGGGGGCAACAGAATGGACACAGACACCAATAGGAATAATGGTCTTATTTTACTATTAATGTTGAAGCAAAACAGAGGTAAAAGGATACATTTGGTAAAACAACAAGCTTATCACTCACTTGACTTTAGCAACAAGGGAAAATAAGCAAGGGAATATATCTAATCATTACTAGATGAGCAGGAGGGAGAGAATAGTGATTGAGGAAGATGCACCACCAATTGCCTGAGCACTCCACCATCAGCCAGAGTCCACAGTTGCTGGGGAGCTCCGTTTCGCAGCGAGGACCTGGAGAACCCTTCCCGGCAATTGGGGAAATCCTACGCGGTGTGTCCACCCGTAGCTGAGGTCTCCAGCTCGCCCAAAAAAGGGGTCCAGTTTTACAGGCCCAAATTGACAAGTCCAAATGACTTGTTTAGCTTTTTGTGCAGATAACATCTGGTCCTGATGGCCCACTTCCCAACCAGCTGGGGCCAGGCCATGGCCAGAGCCCAGGCCACAGCCAGGAGGGTTTTGCCTAAAATATTCTACTGACAAGTCTCTAGGGAGATGATCTGTAGGGAGGATTTCTTCATACACCCTACACAGGGTTATACAGACGTCTCTACAACAGCCAGTTTGGCATTAAGAATAACTAATATAAATGTTTTAATAATCTGTTTTTAACTAAAGAGTCTTGATGGTATTAATAGCATCATGCTCAAGATTCATCTTGTAGATCAACTCAGGCTTAGGCCTGCTGTTCAGGCCTTAGCATATTACTCATGCACTGTGCCTGGGCTGAATTTCCCCCTGCTCAGGGACCAGCTTGCACACCCAAGTGTCCAGTGAAGGTGTGAAAAAACAACCTGTGCCCCCCCAGCGAGCTGGGCCTTTGGCTGCAGGAGGAGTGTGTGCAGGGGGTGTGTATTTGTCCTGTAGGGCACCAGAGCAGCCCTTCCCAGATGCTGAGCGTTCCGAGAGCACCAGGTCCTCCCCCAGACCTATCCTCTCATGCCTGATCCAGCCCCAGAGCACTGCAGTGGAGGTGCCTGAGGGTTTATCCTGTCATTCTGCCTTATTTTCCATTAAGAATGTGGAAAAAAGGCACGTGGAGTTCTACAGTGCTGTACTCTGCAGATGGCGTAGAAGTTTCCTGTTGTGTGGGCTCTGGCAGCTGCTGGAGGTGGCTGCAGAGCCATGGGAAATAAGTGCCAGAGCCTGTGGGCACTTGTGGGTCAAATATTTTTGCCCTGTAAAAGCTCGGTGTTGTTTTAAACCACTGAAGTACAAGTTTTGATTCTCTATTTAGAAATAAAGGCAAACAGGAATACAGAACCCACCTCCTTGTGTGCAGCTTTAGTAACAGTGAACATATTTCTTGGTTTAAAGTAGTGGAATTGCAAATTCATCCTGTGACAAGTTTTCTGTCCATCCCTGCTTTGTTCCATATGGCAGTAGTGCTGTCCTTAGAGTGGGAAGCAGCCCTGCCTTGGAAAGCCACTGCTAAGCTGAAACCAGTATCTCGATCAATATTTTTCCAGTTAATCCTCAGAAGGGATGTGAGAGAATGGGCTAAATGATAAAATAAAAGTCAGGTGAGTGGCAAGCTCCTCCCCAAAACATCAATCAAACTTGTGGAAATCTTGATCCTGGTCCAAACCAATGCAGCAAAGACAACATCAGCCCCCAGAAGTGCAGACTTTTGACTTCCACCATCTGGTGACCCTAGGTGACATCTAGAAGTACTCCTCTTCCTAATCCTTCAATTCTGTGGGTATTGATTTGTATTACAGAGACACTGTTAGTTCCTGGGAATTCCCCACAGAAAGTCCATTTAAGGACCAGTTGCCACCTGGGGTTTCAGCTGCAACAGCCAGGATCAAGTCCAGTCTGAGGGGCAAAGAGGGGATGTGTAAAACCAAATTAATGGAAAATGGAGGCATGGCTTGCCCTGAAGTTGTCTTTCCACGTTCTCACTGGGTTGAACTGTTGAGGGCTGCCAGACTTCGGCAGAGGGGACAGGGGCAGGGACTGGTCATCTGTGAGATGGAGCTGGGATAGACATGGGAATCCCACCTGTGGATGGGAAGGGCCCACATGCCCCTGTGCCTCACCTGCACTGCAAAGGGAGCAAGAGCTGCGCTGTCCCCCTGCCCTGGCCCCTTTGGCAGCTCCGCAGGAGAGAGGACACTTCCTGCAGGGAAGGGACTTCTCCTGTTACAAAGAGGATTTTGTTATCTTGAGCATGGTGAGGCCCTGGCACAGGGTGCCCAGAGAAGCTGTGGCTGCCCCATCCCTGGAAGTGTCCAAGGCCAGGTTGGATGGCGCTTGGAGCAGCCTGGTCTAGTAGAAGATGTCCCTGCCTGTGACAGGAGGTGGAATGGGATGGGCTTTGAAGTCCAACCCAAACCATGCTGTGAGTTCATGATTTTCTCTGGAAGGAGCCACTGGGGAGTGTCCTTATTAGTCAAATCTTACAACTAAAGTTGACCCAAATGTCCTATTAATGGCATTTAATGGGCACCATGGGGTCTGAGCAAGCATTTTGTACAGTTTTTGTGACATTACAAGTATAGTCATTTTTAGCACTACTGGAGATTGCACTGACACAGGCAGGAGGAAGGGTCTGTTGAAACAGGCAAGGGGAAGGGTCTGTTTTCTTTTCCAAAAGGAAAACAAAAGTAGGGAGAGTTGAAGATGCTTGCCTCAAGTGAATGAATCTTCAGACCCTGCGCCCAGCCCCAGTCCTAATCCCCTCGTTCCCTCTGCTTGGGACCTGGTAATTAAAATCAAGGATCATTTTCTGGGAGAGATGAGTGGAGGATGGTCATAGAAAAGGAAAGGCCACCAAGTCAAGCAGAGTGACTGAGTCATGCCTGGTACTGGAAAGTAAGAGTCCTGAGGCCTGGCAACAGCTCTCAGTGTGTCCAGCATGGAGGAACCCACAGCTTGCAGTGCTCTGGCCTGGAGAAAAAGGAAAAATGTGTGGACTGCAGGGACAGCAACTGTCCTGCCCACATGGTGCCAATCCCTCCTCAACCTCAGGGTTTTGGCCATGGCAACTCCGCACAGCACAGCTTTCCCCCCGGTGTGAAGGGGAGGACGTCCAGAGAACAGGGTGTCTTGAACTCTGCACAAAAAATACACCAGGGTGCTCAGGGTGTCCAACACAGAGTCATGGAGTCATTAAGGTTGGAAAAGACATCTTAAGATTATTTAGTTCAACTGTTAACACAGGTCCACCACTGAACTGTGTCCCCAGGTCCACATCTACATGTTTTTTTAACACTTCCAGAGATGGTGAGTCCACCACTGCCCTGGGAAGCCCGTTCCAATTCCTGACCATCCTTTCCATGAAGAAATTTTTCCTAATATCCAACCTATACACCTTGCTCTGCTGGAGCACCACATGGACACATGAACCCCTGAGCTGCTCTTTGAAAATCCCCAGGCATGGCCGTCCTGCTGTGAACCTGCACAAAAGCACTGCTGCCCACCCCACAGCCAGCCCCACTCTCTGCCCCGTTTCTGTCCCCCTGGGGATGAGGAGCAAGGGAGGCTCCCCAAAACCACATTCCCACATAAATGGTCCTTCACTGGAGACTTCTCCCTTGCCCACTGTGCCTCTCCCCGCCTGGAGGACGGGCTGCTTCCAGGTTGAAAATATGTTGAATTTCTTAATAAGAAAAGTTTGCAGCTCAGGGTCTGGCTGAGATGGGTCCCTCCCTCAACCCACACCACCCTGACCTGTCAGAGCCCTGGTGGGTGGGTGATCCTGGGGGCATTGGCACCATGGTCTGTGCAGTGCTCCTGGGCTGTGAGGAGCTCCCTTCCCTCTGCTGTGGGGTGCACAGGCCAGGCTTCCCCAGCTGTGCTTCCCCAGCTGACACCACAACCTCCAAGGTAGCAAACATCCGTCTCACGTATCAAACCCCTCTGGACCCCATGGGCAGGGACAGAGCCACATGTTTTCTTCCTTGGCATCAGATGTAGCTCAGGATGTTCCTGCCTCGCCCCAAGGCCTCATCCAGATGCTCCCAGGCTTTTAGGGTTATAAAAAAAACTTTGCCCTCCTCAAGCCCTGGTGCGAGGTGGTGGCCGTGAGCAAGATAGCTGGGAGTGCCCAGCTCAGCACAGCCTGGACTGCTGGCTGAGCTGCGCAGGAGGTGCTGGCACCACTGTGTCTATGCCAGGTTGCCTGGGACAGAGGTTTGTCATCCGAGCAGAGGACTCCCAGCTCCATCTCCTGGTTCCGGGTGAGCTCTGAGGGCTGGCTCCTGCCAGAGCTGAGGGTGACCCTGCCTGGGCACAGGTCCCCCCAACCCTGAGTGCTCCTAGCACCACTTTGATGGGCATGAGCCTCCTGGCACAGGTGGGGGTGTCAGGAGAAAAAGAAGGGGGAGAGGCATTCTCAGGGAGAGGGCAGAAATTCAGCCAAAGTGCAACAGTGTGGCAGGAGGTGCCCGGCCGTGCTTTGGGGAGTGGGGCTGGAGGGAGCCTGTGGCCGGAGCTGGGGACTGGTGCTCAGACCTGCCAGTGACTCAGCCGGTGACCTCTGGTCCTTCCTCCCCGTGCCTGAGCCTGGGGCTATTTGCGGTCATGCCCGAAGCCTCCACGAGGCATGACTTGCCTGGCTGTGACTGTCACTGCTCCAGGTGCTCAGCATGGCTGCTGGGTGCTCAGCCCGCAGACCGGCTCTGCCAGAGGAGTCACTCCCCACCTGTTTTGTCTCGTGGGACCAAGCTCTTTGAAGTCCCCACCCCGCCTGTCCTATGGTGCATGACTCGGCTGTCAGATGCCCCAGGGACCCTTCCCTTGTGCTCGTCACGCCTTGCCTGAGCTGCCAACCACATCCTCATGCTCTCCCCATCCCATGGCCAGGAGTGTTGGGGGTCCCTGAGCTATGAGCTCTGGGAAAGCAATGGGATGTTTATAGCCAACATCTGGCAAATCATGTCCTCTCAGTTGCCGCCACCACAGAGCATCCCTACAGCCAGGGCTCCTGTGCTGCAGCCCTGCCCGGGCCAAACCCTCTGCCCTGTATCCTGCCTCGGGAAGGATGAGAGCACTGGGGTTCACCCTGTGCTGTTGGGGTGCACCCATTTCCTACCTCTACTCATGATGGCCATTCCTTTTCTCATAGGGAGGGACTCTGGGGCACAGGGAGGGGAATGGAGCCTCGCAGCGCTCCTCGGGTGGAAGGTAATTGCAGACTGTGTAGGTGCCACCCCAGCACCTCTTCTACCGCAGTGCCGTGCTCCGGAGACCATCCACATCTGCCACGGTAACCACGGTGGTCTGCAGGGCCCACGGGAGGGGGAGTGCGAGCTGGGCACTGCCCCCTCCATCCCGGCACCCGCCCTCCTACCCGCACACCGACTCAGCCGCTTTCTCCGACAGCGGGTCAGGGCTGTGCTGGCAGGGTGGCAGGAGGACAGACAGACCGTGGGGGTGCCCTGCTCTGCCTCCCACCCACCGCACCTCTGGCTTTGCTGCTTTCCCCAGGCAGCCACAGGGGGTTCGATAGCCACGGCAGAGGCTCACGTCCAGGCGATCTGGCCGCGGAAGGACCGGCCCAGGCTGCGCCGGCTGTACGGGGGAAGCTCTGAGGAGGTGCTGTCCTTCTCCCAAACCTGTCTCTCCTCCTTCTTGCCAGCCCTGACTCTACTTGCCTGGCCAGATTGCTCAGGCCAGTCTTCCCCAGTGTTTGTCCCCAGGGTAATCCCCGGGGTTTTTGCCAGTGCCCGCCCAGGCTCAGCTGCCTGCACGGCAGTGGGAAGGTCTGCTGGACACGGTCCTCGCTGCCGCGTGATCCAGCACAGCCCCTGCCGTGCCGGTGCCACCCACCGGGCCTTCTGGGGGTGGGCATGGAAGGGACCCTGGCCCACTGACCTGGTCACTCTCCTCCACTGCTGCCTGATCCCAGGGCAGCAGGGCAGGGGATGCACTACCCTCCGTGGGATGGTCAAATTGATTCACCTTTGTATTTCTTCAGATTTCTGTCAGAAAGAGGTGGTGATGGAAACACCACCTTTAGGTTCCTGGTTATAGGGTGGCACAGGAGCAGTTGGAGTCCCGCTGCCTTTGGAAGGATCTTCCTACAGAGAAGCACATCTGTAAGTGTTTCTCTATAATGGCCACCCCTTGAACCAGCCCCACTGACGCCAGCCCCAGGGGGGAAGTGACAGCGTTCTGGCTCCTTCCTATTTGCAGTGTTTGGGATGCTGAATTAGACACATCTGAAACACTTTTTTGTAACCAAAATAATGGTTTCTAGTGTCTCTGTGGTTTTTCCACATCTCCTCCACCTCCCAACCTCTGTCTACAGCTTTACCTTCACACCAGCTCACTTAATCCCCCCTTGAACAACACCCTATGTAGCAGGGCAGGAGAGCAGGGAGGATGCTGGTGCCACCCAGCTGCAATCACAGCCGCTTCTTGCATCACCTTGACAGCGGCCTCTGGGTGCAGAAGAACAGGAAGTAAAAAGGGGTATTTTAGTGATCCAAGTTATACACAACACACCAATTATCCAGCTGGGGCAAAATGGGGTTCACAGGAGAAGCAGTTCTGCAGGAGCCTTTCATCCAGGTGTGTGATGGTTCCCAGGTGAGAGGTTTGTAGCTAGAAAAGCAGCAGTGCTCCTGGACATACTTTTTCTGCTGCTACTCTGTTCTCATTGTTTAAATTTGGATGAGACAAGGAAAAAGGTTTATTGGAATAAAATTCACAGGAATTTCATTTCCTGGGAATAATGCCTGCCCGGGAAGGCATGCAGTAGAGCTGCCTAGGCGGGTGTTGCAGGGACATGGGGATGTTAATGCAGAGACAGGAGCTGGGTGAAATATATGGGGGTGATTTTTCCCATTGGATCAATGCTTTGATCCCCCTCATTTTGGGACAGGCCATAACAACCTCCCTGGTGTCCTTGCTTGGGGAAATTTTGCTAGGGTTAAACCCCACCCTGGGCACACAGGCACAATCCCACACTAGTGCTGGAGCTGCTGTCCAGGTGGTGGTGCAGGAGAGGAGTGGTGAGGGGGGAATTATTCCCGGTGCTGCCTGGCTTCGTCCCATCTGGCTCTGATCACCAGCTATGCACATGCTTTGCTGGATGTGGGTCATGGTGCCCTCATTCAGGCAAAGTCCAGCCCTGTAACTTTGAGAAGTGGATGGCACACAGAGAAGGCTCTGCCCCTGTCCCTCTGCCTGCCCAGGTCATGGGCAGGTGGGCATAGTGACCCGTGCCTGCTGGAGCACTCTCAGCTCTGAGTCCCACAAAGCGCTATTTCTCCTCTATCTCTAATCCCCTCCCGCAGTGGTGATCCTGCTCCCAGGAGGGAAAGGGAGAAGCCTCGCAGGGGCCACAAGATCCTGGGGTTACCAACAGCAGCACTTCCCCATCCTGTTCTTCCTCCATGTTACGGGTTCTCCTCGCCCACCAGCCAGCGCCCCACCCTGCACACCCATGGGGCAATTCCTTGTGCTGGCCTCGCCTTCCAGCCCCTTCCTGGTCTCAACTCTAATGATGGGGTGTCACAGTCCCATGAAGGACAGGTGAGGACAGGAACGCCTGGCGCTGTTTGTGAGAGCTTATCTGCACCATGCCATGACACTGTTTTTATGAAAGAAGTTATTCAGAAAGTCTGGGGCATCAGGGGAGATCTGGGCACAGGTCCTGGAGGCTGTTTGTGTTTCTGGTGTTGCGAAACCACCTCCCTTGGTGGTTGAAACTGGGTGGCTGCAGCTGGAGGTCAGGAAGGATTGATGTGAGCTGGGAGCAGAAATGCTGGGGAAGCACCTTGGCTCTTGAGGGCAGTGCCATGGGGAGCAGTGGCAATTCTTGTGCTCCGTGCTCTAAGCTGGCTGCATCAGGTCTGCCTGGAAAAGTGTGCATTTGCCTAAAAATCCATGAATAAAGTGTGTCTGCAAGCACTGGAGGAAGAAGGCAGCCTCGCGCTCCAGGCATGGCTTTGTTCCCAAAAGAGACCCCGCTGCTGCAGGTGTTCCTTGGATCTGCTGCCAGCAGCAGCAGAGGAAGATGGCAGGCTGCCAGGGCTCACTTGGGCGGCAGGCAATGAGCCATCAGAACTTCAAAAGATCTTGGACCTTTTTCAAGGAAACTTTCCTATCTCATTTCAAAAAGATAGCAAGACTTGGCCCTATGAGACACATTTTGTGAGCTTCTTTCCACCTTTGCTGGTCCTTATGCTCAGGGGCGGGTTTTTTAAGTCCAAGGAGCTGGTGACCAAAAATAACCAAATCCCAGAAACATGCAGAGCTCGCCAGAGCTCTGGAGATCTCCTGGGAGAGCAGTCCTCCAGTGCCTGGGGATTGCATGGGCGAAATTCCCTTCCTTTCCTCCTGCTGCCCACTGGTGCTCCCCTCTCCTCCCCCGGGCCATTCCTGTCCTCCTTGGAACATGTGTGTCAGGATGGTACAGTCACTCCTACACCTCAATGGACAGGAGATGGGGAAGAGGCCGATCTGTTAGGTCAAGGGATCTGGCAGGCTGCAGGTGGAAAAATTCCTCCCTGGACCTGGCTTTAGTGCCCCAACCTGGGCAAGGAGAGACCCACTGGGAACATCCCCTCTGCATGGTGCCAGAGGCAGCAGTGTTGCATGGGCTGATGGATGCTGGTGGGATCAGGGTGCCTGGACCCCCCTTCCTGAAAGCTTCTGCAGCAGGTTGCGATTCCACATTGGGCAGGGCGGAAGTAAGGGCTAGGCTTTTACAGGGCTGTAAAGTGCCAGAAAACTGGGAGTTTTCCCGCTGTGCTGTAAATTGAGCTGAATGACCTGACCCGGATGAAAGGAGCCTTTGCCTGCATCTTCCCCTCTGGCTTAAACTAACAGCAAAGTCAGTTGTGAAGTTCTGAGTGATTTGAGAGGTGTGGTGGCTGTGGGATTCTGGTTGGTCTCACTCCCAGCAGGATCACCTGTGCCTGTGCCCTCCAAAAGCCAGTGCAGACCTTCTATGGAAGTTCCATGTGCATGTGGTGGTATAGAGCTGGGCTTGCTGCCTCCTCCTCACCCTGGGAGCACTCCTGGAGATGGGAATCTTGGGCACTCACTTTGGGTGCCCTGAGAGCCGAGGCAGAGCGAGGTGGGGCTGTAACCAACCGAGGTATGACATGAACCTGCTCTGAGCATGTTGGCTGGGAGTGTGGACCTTTAAAATCCTGCCTGTCTGCAAGTGACACTGAGCCCTGTGCTAGGCTGGCCTGGCTGCAGCTGGGGCTGAAACGCTTTTGTCTATATTTAGTGCATTTTTCAGATAACCCTCGTTCTATTTTTGGGCTATGTGCTGACTTAGGGCCCCTTTTTCCTCTTGTGCTCCACTATATCATAGGTCAAAGCCTCTCCACTTTTAGGATCCTCAGGTACCCAAATATTTGGAAGGGGGTTAAGGAGAAGTCAGGCAAATAAGCTTTTTGGCTTCTTCCTTAATATTCAAAAAAAGGTGAAAAAATTGTTTTTTAAGGCATTTTGGTGGAGCAGCTAAGCCTGGAAACCATGAAAGGTCTTTGCCAACTTGCCTTCAGAGAGATGGAGACTTTCAGAGAAGCAGAAACCTGGGCTCATGTGGGAAAGAATGGGAGAAGGTGCAGGGGCATCTGCTGCCTGGGGTGGGTCAGTGGTTCTTGAGGGTTTCATCTCCATGTGCAACATGGAGAGCAGAGGGATCCAAGGGCAATTTCAGTGAAGGGTCCTTATAAGGCAGTGGTGGCTGGGCTCAGTGACAGCCCCCCTCCTGGTGGGAGAGCTTGGCTGGCAGGAGCAGGGTGCCTGCCAAGACCCAATGGAAATGGCTGAGAGCAGGAACCTTGAAAGCAGCCCGTGTTTTGCTCTTTTTAAGGTCAGCTCCTTGGAAAGCGCCATGCTTGGGCAGGCCACCATCCAAGGAGCAAAGTGACAGGCACACGTGTCCCCAGCATCCCCGTGCCAGGGTGACAGGTCTCGCTGCTGTGATGGGACAGAGCAGTGTGGTAACAAAACGGCCAGGGGCACTTCACCTGCCTAGGGAGGTCCTGAGCAGTAGAGCCACCATGCTCTGGAGTGGAGCTGGGCACAGCCAGTGCAGTGCTCCTGCAAGTCATGCCAGATCAGTGCCAACACCAAGCTTGATCCAGGCAGGGCGAGCACTGCAGAGCTGCGTCTGGCTGTGTCTGCCACCACACTCACACTCAGCCTGCACCCAGGACCCAGATGATGTAACCCAGAGGCACAGGGTTACCAGTGATTTGTGTGTATTTTAAAACTCCTCTGTGTACCAAAGGTCTTGGGATGGTGCCTGAAGAGCAAAGGAAAAACTTTCCCCTTGTCCTCTCCTCAAATTTGGAGTCCCATCTCCAATGTCACTGCGATACTAATTCCTCTCCTGGCTACAGGGGAGGGTGACATGGTCCTTCAGCAAGGTGCCAAGGTATACACAGCGGGACTCTGCCTCTCATAGCATGTGGGGGAGGACGTTTGAAATGCCACAGAATCCTTGGAGGTTCAGTCCTGTCACCCAGCTCTGCAGTGTTTACCTCCACCCCAGCCTGGTGTGGTGAGACCGGATACATCCAGCCGAGGTCAGCCGAGGGCCTATGGAGGGGCAGAGCTGCTGTCTCCCATCTGCCTTGGGGGTGACCTTGGCCCCAGCCTGCAGTACCCAACCAGCACTGGCAGAGCCTGGCTCACCCAGCACCCCACCATGGCAGGACCCCTCTCCCTGCCTCTGTGCTGGGCTGCTGGAGGGTGCCCTGCCAGCACAAGCAGGTGCTTGGCACCACCCAGAGCAAACATGACCATTAACGCTGCCCATCCATGACTACCAGCACGTGGAGGTGGCATGTGCTCAGGTTTTCAGGAGCTGGCTGCACACGAGGCACAGCTCTGTATGGACGGCTCACTCCTGGTCATGCACAAGGTGCAACTGCAAGGTGGTCTGGTTTTGTGCCTGTGGGAGAGGGGCAGCAGGAGTAGAACCAGAGCCAGGATGAGACCACGACTCTGCTGGCCTGATTCATCTGAGACCTGCAGGCACTGCAGCCCGATGTCCACGAGCTCATCTCCTGTCAGGCACCAGATGTGCAGTGGTGGGCTGGAAAGTTTCTCCACTATGGCCCTAATGTGGCCATGCACTGTAGTGCTGCCTCCCCAGGCCTGTGCATGTGGCTGTGGCTCAGCCTGAGGGAGTAACTACAAACCCCAAACATCCCCAGGTGTGTAGAAAATGGAGCCTGGCCATTTGCAGCCAAGTTCCAGCCCCTCTCTCCAGATCCCCACCCCATGCCTGGCTGGCTGTAGTGGTGGTCCCACATCTTACACTGTTCTGGTGTGGGAGCTGTGCTCCTTCTCCAGCCAGGACCGTGGCCATGACATATCCAGCCATGCCATTGGTATTGCCCCCAAGCAGAGTTGCTGGCCTGACTGGAAATAGCCCCAAGCTAATTTTAATCTGGGTGGTGGTGTATTTTTCAGGTCATTGGGGTGGGTGCTGGGCAGGGCTTGGAGGGGTGTCCTGGGGACATGCCGCGTGCAGGGATGTGCACACACCGGTGTCTGCGGACACTGGGACTTGAGGGAGGCACCCTGGGCATGGTCACAGGGGATCTGTTCCTTTCGTCTCAGCACAAAACCAGACTGTGGATTAAGAGAAGACTTTAGTGTTCCCTTCCTCCCCTCAATATAGCGAAACCTACACAGGACAGGACATTTATAGCTGCCCTCCCTTATTGGGAACTCTCTTGGGTTTCACTCCGGGGTGACACCTGGGAGCAAACTCGGGTGCTGCTGGAGGCAGCTGAGAGGAGATTGCAGAGTCCTCCTATCCTGCACAGCCCCAGGGTCCCTTCAGGCTGGGACCAGCATTGGGCAACGTGGGAGCACAGTGGTGGTGCCAGGCACCTGTAGCACTTGCCTCATGCCCCTCAGAGCCATCCCATTTCTCTGTGAGCATCAGGCACGGGAGGTCTCTTGGTCTGGCATCACACCACTGCTGTGCCATCTGTGCCATGAGACTCCAAAGACTCTGCCTGGTGCTACCATAGTCCTTACCACAGCCACAGGAGCTCAACAAGGAAGAAGATCCTTCCTTTGAAGAGATGCCGTATGGAAACTGCTGAACTTGCTCCAGGCTCTCCATCAGCTCCCCAGTTCCCTCATCTTCTTTTTTCACACTTGGCTTTACAATCTTGTTCCATGAAGGATATAAAGTGATTCTCAACAGGGTACTGAGGGCAAGGGTCTCTCCAGGGAGAGACTGAGCCAAACAACTAAATGGGCGGGGAGATCCCAGTGGGGCAGGAATCCTCCCAGCATCATGGACCAGGGAAGCACGTAGGGAAAGCTGCAGGCAGCTAGTCCCTGTCCCCAGGGAGACCCAGGCAAGGCTGAGGCTCGGGCCTGCAGGAGCAGTGAGGTCCCTGCTCAGCCAGGGCAGCTGCAGAGTGCAGGTTCCCTCCTGGCTGCCTCTAACCTCCAGGACAGGGAGCTAAGGCACCATGGTGGGAGCTGGCCTCTCCTCTGGGCAGCATGTCATAGTGTGAAGACAAAAGAAGAGTCAAGGTGACTCAGCACAAGGACAACCATCAGCCCAGCTGGAACAGATACTCCAAGGCTGAGGATACCACTGGGTGCTGGATAAGCCCGTCATTGTCCTGGGGATCCTACTCCAGCATGAACAACTTAGATTGTCGAAAATTCACCCATTAGGAAAGGGAAAGCAGAGCAAAGCTGGTGCTGGTGACCTGGCCAGGGCAGCTGAGCACAGCATGGCCATCCCAAGGCTGCTCCCACCAGCTCCTGCCAGGGCAAGGTTCCCAGGCCCTTCCCAGGATGCTCTGGGGAGTCCTGCCCCTCCACATCAGGACAAAAACAAACTGCAGGACACAGAACTCCTCAGCCAAGGGTGATGGGTTCACTTTTCCCCACTTCACTCACACCTGCTCGGATGAGGATGCTAATGGTGAGGCCGTGCAGTTTGGGTGGGAGCATGGGCATCCGGAGGAAAGCCTGATGGAGCAGCCTTGTCTCCACACCAGAACTGGGCTGTGTCTCCATGTCACCATGTCAGCATGGTGGTATCCAGCAGCAGTGTCCCCTGCAGACACCAGCTGATGGAGAAGGTGTGGTGTGAGCCTGTTTCATGAGGTACAAGGACCAAAAGGAAGGAACATGTCTGGATAGCACCAGCAAAGTGCAGGAAAACTGGTCCACCTGGGACACAACACCTTGACCGATCTCCCGCAAGCCTTAGCTCAACAATCAAGGCTGGCCAGCTACAGAAAAGTGATTTTCTACCCTGTAATTTTCCCATCCCCTGAAATGGAAGACCCAGGTTTCATTTTATTTGATTATGATTGTCCTGGCTTGAATTTGAGTGTAGGAAGTTCCTGCCTCTGTCCTAGGGATGGATTTAAAATAAAATTGGTACAAATATATGGGACAATGATCAGATGAAGATGAGGACGAAGTCTTCCATGGGCAGCACTGCATTGTGCCTCAGCCCAGATGGGCTCACAGTTCAGGGTGTGCACTCCTGCGCTCAAACAAATCCGCACTGAACTGTGGGAGGCCTGGCCAGGTGACTGAGTGGTTGCTCTTTTATTCAACTTCAACCCAGCCTCTTTTTCCACTCTTGCCATAGAGGGCTGAGCCTCCCCATCCTGGGTGGATTCCAGGGCTTAGCACTGCTCTGCAGCAGGACCGACAGCCAAAACCTCATCTTGCACAAGACAAATATGTGGCAGGAGTCAAAAGAGCCAGAAATGCTCTCGTGTGGGAGGTGGCAGCTTCCAGGATTCATCCAACCCAAACACACACAGGCCCCCAGCAGCATCACGGCGTGACCTGCCCTGACCCAGTGGGCTGCAGCACCTTCAGTGATGAAGGCATGGCCAGGCTTGCACTTCTACTGGCCTGGGCTTGGCTTACGTAGGATTTAACCTTGACCTTAAAGAGGCCCTGAATGCTGATTCAAATGCTCATCTTATTTTTGGGACATACAGACTTGAGGGCAACTTGGGAACACACTTGAATAAAGCACCACTGACTGGGCAGAACACTGGGCACCTCATTGCACCTGTCTGGAGGGCATCACTTCAACCCAGCAGTTGGCAGAAGAGCCAGAGATGTGTGATCCAAACCCTGGGAAATCCAACTGTCCTGATTTATAAAAGCTACAAAGCCATGCCGTCACTGAAGCCCCTCAGGAGTGTCAGAGTCTTGGGGGACTCTTGAGTGCCAAGGCTCCAAAGGGCTCCAGGATCTTTGTCCAGCCTGCTTGCAGTCAGAAGGGCTACAGGAAGAGCAAACCTTGAGCTGGGGTCCATTCCTTGCCTCCACACCACAATGTGCCCTCTGGGCTAATGTACATCTGATGGAGCTCACACTTCCCACTGTGGAGAACAACTCCCCCATGGAGAACACCCTCCCCATGGAGAGCACACTACCCTATGGAGCACATCCCTCCCCTATGGAGTACATGCCACCCCTGTGGAGAGAACCCCACCACTATGGAGCACATCCCCCCACTGTGGCTTATGGCATGAGCTCCTTTGGGGTGAGGCTGGGTGACCCTGGAGGTAACAGCTGCTGGTGGGATCCAGGGAGGCGGGGAATGATGACCCTCGGGGGATTGCGAAGGCCAGGGAGAAGGAAGGACCGACCGTTCCCCGGCAGTGGAGGGGCGTGGGGCAGCAGGGTGGGCAGGCTCCTCTTGGCATGGTGTGGAAGGTGGAAGCTTGGTATCAGTCACTTTTGAGGAGACCCATCACGAGCCACCGTGGCCAATGGCTGTTAATAGGGCAGCAGCTGCGTTCCCCACTCCCTCCTGCAGTGCGGGCGGGGAGAGTGCAAAATTCGCCTGCTCTCCTTGTCTGTGACAGCCGCCTGCTCCCACCGCCGGGCTCTGCCGGAGGTGCCGGGGGCGGGGCGGGGTGGCAGTGGCCAGGGGTGACAGGGTGCTGCCGTGTCAAGTCCCACGCCATCCTCTCGCCTCACAGGCAGTGACCCCGGCTGCTGCACCCCGGCCGGCAAGGTTACTCCATGCTGAGACACACACCCCAAAATCGCCTTGGGTCAAATTACTAGGCTCGTCTCACCAGCTGCTATTTCCTTCTGTCCCCAAGCCAAACGAGCAACTTGTGGAAAACAAGGAGATGTCGGTCCAGGGTGCCCTGAGTCAGGGCGCCGCCGGGCTGGGATCACGGGGCTGCTCGTGGAGGGGGCTCAGCAGCGTCTCCAGCCAGGAGGGACACCCCGCCCCGGCCGGGCGCTGCTGCGAAAGGCGTCCAACCTCTCCTCTGATCACTCCCCCAGATATCTGCCTCCCTGGGCAGCATTCCCGACCGGACACTGCTGCCTGGCCCAAAGCCGGTTTGCAGCCCTGTTTTTCAAAGTTGTTTTGGTGCCTCCTGGTAGAAAGCTGCTGGTGACCCAAATTCTAAATATAGAAGCGAGTCCATTTTATGCGACAAATGCAAAACCTCCGTCCCACGTTCGTCTTTGGGAAATAATAATTTTTGTCAGAGAAGTGCAAATATAACACCCAGATTTCTTTCCAGTGAGGTCACCTCCTGGCTGTGGTCATTCCCAGAGGGCACTCACGGTATTTGTTCTAGGTAAACTCTGCCATGCTCCTTCACTGCTGGAAAGCCACACACAGAGCCTCAGGCAAATCCCAGACTCTTCATGGACCATCCCCATCTCAGGTGCTGGGCAGTTTCTCTGGGATGGAAGTGTGTCATGAGGCTGGCCTGCTGCCCTCTCCCATGACAGAGCAGCTGGGGAGCCAAGCCCCATCTCTTCCCCTCACCCTCAGGTGGGCTGTGGGTATCTATGGGTGGCACAAGGAGATTTTATGGGGCTGGAGGGTGGTGGTTGCCCCATGATCATCAACCATCTGCTCTGCACCTTGCTCAGGTTACTGTCTCTCGTCTGGCCATGCAGCATAGAGCAGCTCCTCCCCACTGCAGAGCACATCCCCGTCCCACAGGTGTCCCGGGGAGGAACAAGGCTGTCCCCAACCTTGAAATAACCATAGATTCCCTGAGTGCCTCACAGCTCTTCTCCAGGGCCAGGGGGTTGGGCAGAGGTCTCTGTGCCCACTGGGGGCTGGGAGCCAGTGCAAAGCCCTGTGCTGGGAGCAGTGGGGTGCTGGGAGCAGTGTGGTCCTGGCCACCAGGCAGCAAGTGACCAAAGTTGGTAACAATCCCCATTTACCACTCACCTGAGCCACACCGCATCCACACAGCCCTGCCTCCAGCAGGGGATGAACTGGACACAGCTGTGTCTCCCTGACAGCATCCCTTTGATGCCAACAGAGAGGAGAAGGGGAGAGAGAGGAGACACTGCTGTGGAGTCCTTGTGGACCTGGGATGGAGATCACCTGAGCCAGCCAGGTCTCAGGCATCTCTGGGAGGGGCAAGGCAGTGGGGGAGAAGCCATGCTGAGCCTGTGCCTCATGGACCTTGCTCTGGCCACCAAACCTCAGCAAGACCACTGAGGTTTCTCAGGGACTGGTAGTCTTTCCCAGTTTAAGTAACGAACACACCTCTTGTCCCCAGTGCCACCACTCAAGGGACCAGAGGGGCTCCCAAGGAGATCGATGAGAATTTTTAATGATGTGAAACAGTGCATGTTGCATGCTTTTAATCTACAACACAGACAAAAATCTTCAGGCAGGAGCTTCCAGACAAATCCATCCCAAGGGACAAGCAGCATGAAAACAGCCACCTGAGGAGCTGAGGTGTGGCACATACAGACACCAGAGGTGTGTGTGGGGGTGATTGGTGGCACCTCCCAGTCCGCTTCACTGGGGCTGTGTCTGGGCACATCCCTGGGGCCTTGGAGCAGGTGCCCCAAGGGCTCTCAGCAGGATGGGTGAGGCTGGGACAGGGTAGCTTGGGGAA
Source organism: Melanocharis versteri (assembly GCA_013397845.1). Taxonomy (NCBI): domain Eukaryota; kingdom Metazoa; phylum Chordata; class Aves; order Passeriformes; family Melanocharitidae; genus Melanocharis; species Melanocharis versteri. Next base: position 250,944 of record VZTG01001923.1, on the reverse strand, counting down.
GGAGAATGAGCAGCTTCTGCTTATTCATAAAGACCCTGAGATTAGCTCCATTGGTCAGAGCATGGTGCCAATAACACCAAGGTGAGGTCTTGGTCCCTATATGGTCCATTCACTTCAGAGTTGGACTCGATGATCCTTTTGGGTCCCTTCCAGCTCAGTGTATTCTGTGATTCATTTCCCTGTTTTCTGCTGTTCGGCACACAGCCTGTGTTGAAGATCTGTCTTTGTACACTGCACATGTACTTCTTCATTAACTGCCCTTCCCAGCCCCAGCTAAAGAGCACCCAACTCATGCTGTGGCAGCAAGCCCTGTGGCTCACTCATATTGTGGCCTTCAGGCACCTGGGAGCAAGGACTGAGCCGGCTGCTGACCTATAGCCCCAGGACATGGCTGAGAAATGCTTCTTCAGGTGCCCAGCAGTTACCTGGTGACTTCAGCATCACCAGGAGGAATGGCTGAGGCAGAGCTCCCTGGGCTTGGGAAAAACTCATGCCAGGAGCAGCATCTGCTTGGGATGCAGCAAGGTCACCCTAGGGACCTGCAGGGAAACCAGAGTGGGGAGCTGGGGCTGGAGGGGTGCTCTGGGACCCCCTTCTCAGTCAGTGCCAAATGCTGGAGATATGTTTTTGGAGGGTTTTGCAAAGATCCAAACATACTATTATTTCCTGATCTCTTATTTTTTTAGAAGTTTTGGGTAGCTAGACCAAGCATATTTTTTTTTAATAAAGGACAAGTAAATGGGGTTTGGAACTAGATGATCTTTAAGAGCCCTTGCAACTCAAACCATTCTGTAATGAGCACCCTGCCTGCTTGGCATGCCATTTGTTGGGTGAAAAGAAGCACGTGCATTACACACTGGCCCTGCACCTTGCCAGAGGCTCTCAGTGCTGCTCCCAAAACCTCCTGGATGAAGCAGAAGCCAGCGTGATCACCTTCCTATTTTCAGCAGTCACCCAAATTCACAGAGTGCCTCCAGTTACATGCCTGAGCAGCAGAGCCCGAGGCACCTGCTTGGATGGACTCGTGTTGTGACACACCAAGGCCCCAGTTAACTCCCCATTACCTGCGGTCAGGTGAGGTGCAGTCAGCTGCTTGCTCATCCTCTCCAGGCGCAGCCAGCTCAGGCGTTGGAGCTCAACTCAGCATGACTTTCCCAGTGACCTGGGAGCCAGGGCCATCCAGGAGTCAAAGCCAGGTCATGCCCTGTGTCCCCCCATCCTACCTCAGGATGCCACAAAGAAGGCACTCTGGTTTGCTTTCCCTTATTCAGTATCAGCAGACACTGCTGTCCCCGGGACCGAGGCAGTGGTCCCTCCAGGCTCTCCTTGCTATCCCCGTGCACAGACAGAAGACACAGTGACGTGGAGCCCAGCTCAGCACTGCAGGCTTGTAGGCACAAGAGGGCTGGGCCACCACGGCTTCCTGCCCACCGTGCCCCGTGCCAGCAAGATTAAAGTCATTTCCCACTGTCACACAGCACAGCTGTCTCCCACCACAGAGCCCCTGACCACAGCCCCTGCCCGGGCACAGCAGGGCCTGGCAGCCACTGCTGATGGCCTCAGGCTGGTGAGAAACTCCTTGCTCTGCTTCACCATCTGTGCAGCAGCTTTTCCAATTGCCCATCCTGTTATCCATCCCCAGTAAATCCCTGGGGCTACACACTGCCCTGGGAGGGGACTGCCACCTCCTTTTGACAGTAGAAGGCCAGGGCGGGGTGCAGCAGAGACTGAAGCATTTCCCATCCCCGTAGGAATGGAGAGAGGGTCATCCCATTAAACTTGCCCTTTAGGGCATATGCCAGCACAAATGTGGCAGTTTACCTTGGAACATGTTTCACCCTAACAAGATTCGTTGTGCTGCATTTATTTATATCTCCTCCTCTATGGCAGCAGGATTAAAGGTTAATTTCTTCACTCCTGCTGCAGCCAGCAGGATCCATCTTGTAATTACTCCATGTGAAACCAGGACAAGTAGAAGCAGCAAAATGAACCTGCGTGGGCAGCAGGAGCTCTTGGCTTCAGGCAGGGACCAGGTTGGCGGTCAAGCGTGGTTATGCTTTAACTTCTGGGTGTCTTCTGCAGATCATCCCCCGCTATTCCCAGCACTGCTGGGCACCTCCAGCTTCTTGGGAATGGACGGAAACTGCCATGGCCAGCTCAAAATGCCCTCCATGGACATCCCAAATGAGTGGATTTTCTGCTTAGGACTGTTTCAAGCTTCACAGGCTTCTGCTCCCCTCTGGCAAAGTGGGATGGGAGCTCTGCAGGGTGGCAGCTCTCCTCCCAAAATGGTTCACACTCCTCTGCAAGATCCTTCAATTACAAAAGACTAAATGTTATTTAATTTGTGACCTTGTGTTGAATAAGACACAATTAAATTCTACCTCTTGTGAATTTACAATGGGGAATTCTCACCTGTGATGCCAGATGAGTCCTAACTGTTCCATGCATGACTCAGACACCCAAACTGCTCCATTAGTGACTGTTTTAATAAATGTTCTATCTTTATACAGACAGTATCCTGCCGTGTGACAAGCCTGGCACAATGTCAAACCAAACCGTGGTCCCATGGTCAGCCCATGCTGAGGACGAAGGCAAACCTCGTGATGCCAAGCATCCTGAGGGACTGCGACACTCCTGGGATGTTCCTGGTGTCGGTCTTCACGAACCCCCTGAGCCCCCTCTGTCTCGCAGGTGGGTAATGGCTGGGTGGCACATCCAGGGGTTTCAGCCCCAGCCCCCTCATTCGTGTCCCACCAAAGTTTCTCTTTGGATGAGGCCTCCGCAGCGCAGCAGTGAGAAGGGAGTGGATGTTTGGGAAGCCTCAAGCCTCTGTCTCTTCCCTTCGGCAGGGGCCAGCACATCCCCCCGCACCCTTCCTGTTCCCCCCGCGTCCTCGGGGCGCTGCGGGCGGGACTGGGCTCTATCGCTTTTTT
>VZTG01001923.1:178212-247611 GCA_013397845.1 Melanocharis versteri | reverse complement strand
CCCCGCGCCTGTTGTTTGTTTCTTCATCACCGGATTAAGATTCGCGGCCGTTCTCCGCTCCCATTGGTTGCGCTGTGGTGACGTCGCCTCATTTGCATATGACATTGAGACGTCACAGCGCTTTTTCCCCCTTGTCCCGCGGTGACCCCGCCGGCCCGGGGGCGATGGCGAGCCTGGGGCGTGGGACTTGCCCGCCGTGGTCACGCGTGGGTGGCCCCCGTGTCCCTCCCGCGCCAGTCGCTGCTGTGGCTTTTCTCAGCAGGAAACGTGGATGTGTCTCCCGCCGTGATGTTTAGACGCTCTTCGGGTGCAAAACGTGGCTTTTTGGAAAAGGAATGTGAATATATAAATATAAGTATGTGTCAATATATGAAATATGTCATAGCATCACAGAATGAGTCGGGTTGGGAGTGACCTTAAAAATTATCTCGTTCCAACCCCCTGCGTGGGGGGGTGTCCTGGCAGGGACATCTTCCTATACTATATATTATATACTATATAAAATACAGTATATATAGTATACTATATCAAATAAATGTCTGTAAAGAATGTAAATAGATGTAACTCTAATACAGAAAAGTATTGTCTATTTAACTTATTTCCAGCAAATCCTTGGTGCTTTGGGATCCCTCTGTCTTTAGATCTTGATTGTCTTTGTAAATCCCACCAGTTTTAATGAGATTCAGACGTATGTTTTGATATTTTTATTGAGTTTAGTTGTGCTGCCCAGGAAGGGGCCGTGTGTGGCAGGGGGAGGGTGCTGGCAGTGCCAGGCTGAGGTTTGTGCCATGGGGCAACTCCACCACATCCCAGGATGCTGAACCCAGGAATCCCTCAGGTACCACACACAGCATCTCCTTCAGTTATTGCTGCTCTAAAGGCACCTCCTTTGGGACAGCTCAAAAAAGTCCTAAAAGGGCAACTTCCTTCTGGATTTCGTGTCTCTCACCTCAGCTTGGCTAAGCCTGGCAGGCCATGGAAACTAATCCTGCTCCCGTCTGGATTTTCCACAATTCCTCATTGTGGAAAAACTTGGACTTTGTGGAGTGTAGAAACAGGTTAAAAAGGGCATTATTGCTCTTGTAATTCTTTTATGCATATACATATACATGTATATATTTGTGTAGGGGCACTACAGCGCTGCCCAGAGCACCTGAGCAAAGAGACTGGCACCCTGGGATCTCAAAATAGTGGATTAAATTGTCTCCCTCGAGCCCAGCAATACCCAGTGCTGAAGCGGGACCAACGAGGGCTGAGCTGGGCAGGTGCCAAGTTCTGTTACTTGTTTGGCCAAGGTTTTGCTGGGGTAGGAAACCATCCCAGAAACCCTCCCAGAAACAGGTGTTGGGCTCTGGTACAGGACTGTGCTGGACCTCCTTTCCTGCCAGGCTTAATCTACACAGTGCCAAGAACTGTGCTGTTTTACTCTAAAATAAATATTTCCTCTCATTTTATATTTCCTCCCCCACAAAACACGCCCCCCCCCTCCCCCAAACAACAAACCTACAACAAAAAAAGACAAAAGCTGTCTGCTGTCGCTCACAGTCACTGTTGGGAACCTGTTGCATCAAACTGCTGCTTATCTGGCTGAACACAAAAGGAAAAATACAAATTTTTTCTCCAGATAATAAAATGGTAACACCTGCTCATAATAAGACTGGAAAGTGCTGTGACATATCTAAGGGGTTTTTAATGCTGACTGCACAGTGAGTCTTGCTCTGGTGAGGGGGGCCCTGAGTGGGCCTGGGGGGAGCTCCTGGGGAGCTTGGGGTTCTTGCGGTGTCAAAGTCCAGTGTGCCAGGTACTGTTCAGCCTCTGTGATTTATGGAGGCTGTAAGGGTGAGCTGCTCCCCTCCCGGTGTGCAGCTCCTCAGGATGCTTTACTCCTCAGGATGCTTCACCCAGCGCATCCCAGAGAGGAGAGTTCTAAAATTTCATAGCACAGCTCATGGCAAATCTAAAATTTCCTGGATCCTGCCAGCCACTGGCAGTGTTTGATGATATCAAACAGCACAAGGTCACATTTGTCCTTGGGGTAAGGATCTTCCTGCAGCAGTGACGCAAAAGCCAGCGTGGATGCAGACCAGCTCAGGGAAAAACATTTCCCCCTCATTCTACAGGATCCCCCTCCTCCAGGCGGGATCTGGAGGAGCATGTGGGAACTCCAGTCCCCACTGAGACCCTGGACTGGCTGAGGAAAGTCCTTCCAGCTCCTGTCTTGGTCTGCCATTAATAAGAGTAGTCTCATGATGAACAGTTTTCTTGGGATTTTTCAAACTGCTCTGTGCCTTCCCCTCCTCTACTCCCTGATCTGCCATGGAAGAGGCTCTGGCTGTGAATCAGCCTCTGTTTTGCTGGAATCAGTCTGTCTGTGCCAGCAACACCTCAGGGTACAGCTCTGCCCCTGTGCCCAGGGCTCCCCCAAGGAAATCCCATCAGTGGGCCTGCTGGCAAAGCAACAGGATCAGCTGGACCTGTAGCACAGTTGTTGTGGGACCAAAAGTGTTAATTCAGCCCCCTCCACCAAACTGTCCCAGGCAGGTCCCTGCCAGCTCTGGGGTAGAGGAAAGCACAGGGATGATTCACTGGTCACTTCTGGGGTGATGAGCAGAGCTCCCCTGAGCTGCCCAGCTGCTGGATCCCCTTCTCCTGTGTTTTGTGTTTCTGTGACAGGTTTAGGATTTTCATACATCCAGCACAGCGAGCCTGTGAAACGCTTGTCTAATTTAGGTGAAATGAGTTGAAAATCCCATTTCCCAAGTGGGTTGGAGGCAGGCACCTGATTTGTACCTCTGCCGGGATGACTGCGCAGGGTATTCTTAGCTCTGCCGAGGAAGGACTGCTCCTCCTGCCTGTCAGCAGCATCCCTCCTGCCGCCAAATATTTATGGAAAGTTTTAGGGAGCCTGTTGCCGTTTCCAATAGGAGTTGCTGTTGTTCTTGCAGACTGTGACTTTTGAGAGCTGCCAGTCCTGTGATGCTGCAGCTCCTGCCCTGGCAAGCTCCTGGCACATCCTGGGGCTTTGCTGCGGATCCTGTTCCCTATTCTTAGCTCCTGGGGTTATTTGCAGCCACGGTGACTCAGAAAACTAATTATTGTGTCGAGGTTTCTGAAGGGGAAGAAATAACTTGATGCATTGTGGTTTCCATACTTCCACTTTAACTTTTAATACCTTCTGGCTTGTTGTAAAAGGCTGCTGGACTTTCTGGAAGGATTCTGATAAACATAATTCATTTATAAACTCTGATAAACATAATTAATTTAGAAACTCATCTGTCTCCAAATGAGTGTCCTTGGTGGGCTGTCCCCTTGTGCTGGCAGTGCCTGGGATGGGGTTGACATGCCGAGTAAGGGGGTTTGTGGAAGCCTGGGAAGGATGGCAGCTGTCCTGTGGTGGTGGCCCCAGCTCTGGCAGGGGACAGGGGATCAGTGTGTGGTTTCTGGGGCAGCTCAGCCCCAAGGATGTGGTGCGTAGGCAGTTCCCTTGTGTCCCGAGTGGGGACACCTGGGACACACCTCCCCCACAGATGTGGGGCACCTGCAGACACAGGAAAGCTGAAGAAGGGACCTGAGAGGAAGAGAAGCCATCTCCTGGTCCAGGCTGGTTCCGTGGGCACCATCTCTGCCTGGTGGCAAGGCACAGCATTGACTTCAATGTCCCTGTCAGGGACACAATCGGGTCCCTCCTGTGCTGCAGTTCCCATTGAGGCTGCCGGCCCTCCATCTTCTCGTGTAAATGGGGCAAATGTTTGCTGCAAGGAAAGCAGAGGCTTTCCAAATACCTGGATAAACTTCAGAGCTTGATCTGCTACTCGCTGCCCCAGCCAGAGAAGTGCGTGGTGGAACCTGCAGGGACTGAGGTGGCACGTGGCCATCTCACTGTCTGGGTAGGAGCTGGCCAAGGGGTCTCTTGCCTTGTGAAGGGCTGAGCAGGTCACCCCAAGCCCTCCATGATGAGCTGATGCAGGAGCTTGGTGGCTGCCAGGAAGGGTCTGGAGCAGCTCAAGGCCAGGAGCTGCTCCCTTCTAGGAAGGTGGGAGATTGCAGACTCACAGATTGGTTGGGGTTGGAAGGGGCCTTACAGAGCATCTCATCCCACACCCCTGCCATGGGCAGGACACCTTCCACCACCCCAGGGTGCTCCAAGCCCTGTCCAACCTGGCCTTGGACACTTCCAGGAATGGGGCAGCCACAGCTTCTCCGGGCAACCTGTGCCAGGGGCTCATCACCCTGACAGGGAAAAATTTCTTCCCAATATCCCATCTAACCCTGCCCTCTGCCAGTGGGAAGCTATTCCTCCTTGTCCTGGCATTCCAGGCCCTTTTCCAAAGTCCCTCTCCAGCTCTCCTGGACCCCTTTAGGCCCTGGAAGGGGCTCTGAGGTCTCCCTGGAACCTTCTCTTCTCTGGCTCCCCAGCTCTCCCAGCCTGGCTCCAGAGCAGAGGAGTTCCAGCCCTTGGAGCACCTCTGTGGCCTCTCTGGACTCACTCCAGCAGCTCCACATCCTCCTGATGTTGGACCCCAGAGGTGGAGGCAGCTCTGCAGGTGGGGTCTCACCTGACTGGGCAGAGGGGCAGAATCCCCCCCTCACCTCTGCCCACACTGCGGGATCAGCCCAGCACAGGGTTGGTTTCTGGGCTGCCAGTGCCCATGGCCGGGTCACATCCAATTTGTCACCCTCAGGTCCTTCTCCCAGGGCTGCTCTCAACCCACCCAGCCCCCAGCCTGTGCTGGTGCTGGGGCTGCCCCGACCCAGGTGCAGGACCTTGCACTTCGCCTGGTTGAACTTCATGAGGTTCACACAAGCCCACTCCTCCAGCCTGCCCAGGACCCTCTGGATGCCCCATCCCTTCCATCTGCTGAATTGACTGCTCCACACAGCTCAGTGTCATCCACAAACCTGCTGAGAGTTTTGGAGATCAGAGCTTCCTCCCGCTGCTTTAACCTGAGTTTTTCAGAGGAGACAGGATAAAGTGAGGGGGAGGATTAATGCTCATTTTGGCCCTTGCCTGCATTTTGGCCTCGCTCCTGCCTTCACCCTGCAGGTTGGATCCTGAAGGCTTTGCCAGGAGCCTCCTGCAGCTCCCTGGGCACCACCATGGGGCTGATCCTTCCACTGTAGCCCACCCATGGCACAGACTCCCTTGCACCAGGAAGGGGGTCAGGGTCACCTCATGTTCCTTGGCTCGGAGAGGGTGATAGCTGGTGACTTACTTGAATTCTTTGGGGAATGATCCTTTAAAATTATCCATTTCAAGTTTTGCTCGTAGGGGAGCTTTTAACTCTCTCCCACTTCCTCCAGAGCTATGGCAGCTGCCTGTGAGCCCCTGCACCTTAACTTAAGAAGTTAAATTTGGGAGAGGGGACAATCAAAAATAATACTATCTGTTGTGTCTTCAGAAAAGACAAATTACCTCTGGGTTGGGGTGGGCACCTGGGGAGTCCAGGCTCCTTACTCCCACTGGCTGCATCCTGCGGTTTTCTGGGGACTAGTCCCTAAGCAGGCAGGTGCTCTGAGCTGTTCCTGGGGGAACAGCTTTCCTACCATCATGTGAAAGCTTTTGTCATGTTTTAATGAAAGAAAACGAAAAGGTTTTGACTGTGTCATTGGTCATTTGACTTTGAGCTTGCTGGAGGATGAGCCCCTTGCAGGGGGCTCCCAAAGCCAAGCCTGCAGAGCATGGGAAGCACTCACTGCAGCAAGACATTCCAGGCTGACTTTGCTTAGGCAAAAGGGAAAATCCCTGCCTGGCTCAGCCCCTGGCCTGTGGTAACTGCTCAGGTGCTTTTCTGGGTGACCTTCCCCTGGCAGCCAGACTGGGGCCACTGTCTTCCCCTGACCCTGTGTGCCAGATCTTGTCCCCAGCTCTGCTGTTGGGTGACATCCCAATCTAGGCAGGGAAAAAGACTGACAATTATATGAGGTAAGTCAAGAGCATTGACAGTGTCCTCCTAGTGTGGTGGGCTTGGGGCACAGCACAGGGGACCCTACTGTCCCCAGCCCCAGTGTGTCATCCTGAGGACCTGCCTGGTGACACTGGCATCAGCTTTGGCTCAACACTTCTGCCAGCCTGGAAATGCCCCAGCTCAATAAGCACATGAACCCACTCCTGGCCTCACACTGAGCCAGGACCATGGTGGCCTCAGGGGACTGGAGCCCCCTGTGACCCCTGTGCCCACCAGGAGCTGCCCCAGTCCCTCCTTCCCGGGCACCTGGGGAGGAGCAAACAGTGGGAGACTCTGGGACATCACCAGCAAGGACCTCGGAGCTGTGGAGTTTCTGCCACAATTAGATATTCAATAAACTTCTTAAATAAATAATATTCATGTCATATTAAAAGCTATTTACTGACTAGGTGAGTGCTCAGGCAGGTGCCAGGTTTGCAGGCAGAGCTGGTGTGATGAAGCCGTGGCTGTGTGCCACAGCCCTCAGGGCTGGCCAGGGTGGCCTTTGCCAGCCCGGCCCGGTGGGGATGGATGCACATGGGACACCGTGTGGGAGGGAAATCCTGCTGTGCTCGGCATGGAGCCCACGAGAGCCCATTCAAAGCCCAGCTGGGCATCAGCCCCTCTTCGTGCTGTTTCCCTAACTTATATTATTGTGCTTTAATTATCCAGGTAAAGGGGGTGTCTGGCTGATTTAATTGAGAGCACTGGAGTGTAACAGAACGGCCGAGACCTTGCTATGGTTGTGGTGGTCGTGGGGTCAGAGAAACAACTTTGTCATGTCTCAGTGCCCAAACCCTCCCTGCTCAGTGCCTCCAGGGGAAGCCAGGGACCCTCTCAGGACACAGAGCAGAGTCCTCCCTGACCCCTGATTCTTCTTGGTGAGAGGCTCCACAAGCCTCAGCTGAGCTATCCCAGAGTGAGTGGGAAGCTGGGCTGGACCCCTGAGCACTGCAATCTGCAGCGGGGCACGGCTGTGGCTCTTGGTCTGCCTTGTGCCTCTGGGGCAACTGAAGCCACCAGAGGCTTGAGACCTGCTCTAGGGGACAGGTAGTGTCACACTGCTGCCCTGGCCATGCCAGGGAGGGAGAGCTGAGTGTTGCAGGGCTGCTTCATGCTTCATCATTCCCTTCTGCATCTGGGAGTGGCAGAGATCAGAGCCTCTGAGGCCCAGGGAATCCCATCCAGGGGGAAGGCTCCTTTGATTTCTCATTTTCTGCCTTGGAGAGCAGATGTTGTTCCTCCTGAGGCACCTGAGAGACTGCAAAAGGCATTGCCATCCCGGAGGGATGAATAAGAGTGCCTGAGCCCCAGAACTGCAGTGCCCAGGCCAGCCACCTTCCCAGGATACTGGAACTGGGGAAGCCACTTCACTGGGAGGCAGGGCTGAGATGATAGAATTGAGCTGCTGGAGGGCTGAGGTGTGTATGGACACATGCTGCCTCCTGTACCCTTCCCATTCCACACTGCCTAGAGCAGATGGAGTTTCCCCTGGGTGGAGGATCACTCAAGCTCCATGGCCCCTTGGTCAACAGGGCCATGAACTGGGGATTTGCCATGAACTGGGGATTTACCCTTTAAATGCACCCACATCAGTGTGCCAAGCATGGCAGCACCCAGCTGTCCCCTCTCACTGCACTGAGCTCCTGATGGCATTTTATGGCCTTTTAATGCCATTTTAATGTCTCTGGACCAAGAGGCACACAAATAACACTCTGCACCTTTTGGGTGCCATTCCTGTGCCTTTCCAGGAGCTTGGTGGCCATTAATGAAATTAATGAGTGCTGACCTCCCCCCATGCTGGGGCGAATCTGCTTCCCTAGGGATAAAACAGTGATGAGCTGAGCAGAGGTGAAGCAGAGATCCATGAAGGGCTGGGATGAGAGGCCGGATGTGAACAACAGTGTGTGCTGGCAGCCCAGAGAGATAACAGCATCCTGGGCTGATCCCCACAGTGTGGGCAGCAGATGCTGGGGGGATTCTGCCCCTCTGCCCACTCAGGTGAGACCCCCACCTGCAGAGCTGCCTCCAGCTCTGGGGAGCCAACATCAGAAGGATGTGGAGCTGCTGGAGCAAGTCCAGAGGAGGCCACAGAGATGTTCCAAGGGCTGGAGCCCCTCTGCTCTGAGCCAAGCTGGGAGAGGTGGAGGTGTTCACCTGGAGAAGAGGCTCCAGGGAGACCTTAGAGCTTGTTCCAGTGCCTAAAGGGGCTCCAAGAGATCTGGAAAGAGATTTTGGAAAAGGGACTGGAGTGAGGGGACAAGGGAATGGCTTCCCACTGGCAGAGGGCAGAGTTAGATGGGATATTGGGAAGGAATTCCTCCCTATGAGGGTGGGGAGGCCCTGGCACAGGGTGCCCAGAGGAACTGTGGCTGTCCCATTTCTGGAAGTGTCCAAGGCCAGGTTGGACAGGGCTTGGAGCAACCTGCGATGGTGGAAGGTGTCCCTGCCTGTGGCAGGGGTGCGGAATGAGATGAGCCTTTAGGATCTCTCCCAGTCCAAACCAGTCTGGGATTCTGTGACAATGCTGTCCTCACCCTGCCTGCTGTGAGGAACTTAGCATGGTTGCCTGACTTAGGGACAGTGTCTGGCTGTCCCTGCCAGCTCCTGAGGGTGGGTCTCTTGGGACACCCCACCCATGGGGACACAATGTGGGGCTTGATGCAGGTGGGGGCTGCAGGGCACAGGCACCCAGTCCTTCACTGCTGCTTTCGGATAGGACACCAGCTGGGACAGCCCATGGCACAGATCAGTGCCAGAGCCACCGTTCTGCTGTCCCCGTGAGCCCATCCGAGCCCCTGGGATGCAGGAGGGCCACACTGCCAGCCTGTTTTAACATGCTGTTCCTTTTTCTCTCCCTTTTACAGGCCTCTGCACTGAAGCCAAGTGAAGAGCCTCACAATTGCACTACACACAGCTTAGCTCTGATTTTTCTGGCAGCCAAACATCTCTGTCACTGAGACCTCGAGGGCTGTTTTTCCCCTCCCTGCCCATCTCTCCCGTGTCTGTGCCTGGAAGTTGGTGCCCAGCACTAGCGCTATCTCCCTGTCCATCCTGCCGGACCACTCCCCACCATGTTTCAGCGTCTCACCAGCCTCTTCTTCGGTGACAGCAACACGCCAGAGGGCCTGGAGGAGCCCAAACCCTTTGTCGAGGAAGAGGAGGAGGAAGATGGCTGGCTCATAATTGATCTTGCAGGTGAGGAAAGCAACAGAACTGGCTTCCCANGTGGGTGGGTTTTTCCCCATGTGAGGGCAGGTGGCAGTGGTGCCTGCCTGTCCTAGCTGGGGATGTGCCACCAGTGATCTGGCCATGTTTGGGTCATTTGAGAGGAGTAAATCTCAGCTCCATGGGGGTTATCTTCCCAAATTATTCCCACTGCCCATGCCAAGCACAAGGGATGTTTGGCACCAGGTCCCTGTACCTAGAGAGCCCTCAGGGCTCCCCATTCCCAGAGCCATCCAGAGCCCTGTTTAACACTAACCAGTCAAATTGAATTCCTCCTGTGCAGATCTTCTCCAGCTCTGTTCAGACCTTGGAGTTTCTGTAGTAGATTGATGACTCAGCCAATTGCAATGATGTTTTTATGACCTTTTCCTTGCAAATCCAGCAGCAGACAGAGACAAACCCTCCTGCCTGTGCAGGAGCTCCTGATGGCCGTGCTCTGCGTTGGTAGCCCCTGGTTGGTTGTGACACCCCAGCCTAGGGGACCACAGATGTATCCAGCAGGTTTAGGAGGAGGGTTTTGTCCTCCCTCTTGCAGGCACTAGGTCTCTGAGCAGATGTTCCCTACCCATTCCCCATGCTTGTTTTTGTGATTCGAGTTGTTCATTCGGGTGTTTTCCCATATGCAGTGACCTGGAGAGGGGACCAGAGCAAGGACAAGCCTGGGATGGGGGACAGGGCCAGCCCCATGCCTAGTGGGAGCACTGTGGAGAGCTGCTGGAGGTGATGGGTGGTGTGGGCATGGGCAGCTGTGGAGGATTCTCTGTCCTCTGGGCATTCAGGTGACTGTCCAGGGAGGGTCATGCCATNATGGCTTCCCACTGGCAGAGGGCAGAGTTAGATGGGATATTGGGAAGGAATTCCTCCCTATGAGGGTGGGGAGGCCCTGGCACAGGGTGCCCAGAGGAACTGTGGCTGTCCCATTTCTGGAAGTGTCCAAGGCCAGGTTGGACAGGGCTTGGAGCAACCTGCGATGGTGGAAGGTGTCCCTGCCTGTGGCAGGGGTGCGGAATGAGATGAGCCTTTAGGATCTCTCCCAGTCCAAACCAGTCTGGGATTCTGTGACAATGCTGTCCTCACCCTGCCTGCTGTGAGGAACTTAGCATGGTTGCCTGACTTAGGGACAGTGTCTGGCTGTCCCTGCCAGCTCCTGAGGGTGGGTCTCTTGGGACACCCCACCCATGGGGACACAATGTGGGGCTTGATGCAGGTGGGGGCTGCAGGGCACAGGCACCCAGTCCTTCACTGCTGCTTTCGGATAGGACACCAGCTGGGACAGCCCATGGCACAGATCAGTGCCAGAGCCACCGTTCTGCTGTCCCCGTGAGCCCATCCGAGCCCCTGGGATGCAGGAGGGCCACACTGCCAGCCTGTTTTAACATGCTGTTCCTTTTTCTCTCCCTTTTACAGGCCTCTGCACTGAAGCCAAGTGAAGAGCCTCACAATTGCACTACACACAGCTTAGCTCTGATTTTTCTGGCAGCCAAACATCTCTGTCACTGAGACCTCGAGGGCTGTTTTTCCCCTCCCTGCCCATCTCTCCCGTGTCTGTGCCTGGAAGTTGGTGCCCAGCACTAGCGCTATCTCCCTGTCCATCCTGCCGGACCACTCCCCACCATGTTTCAGCGTCTCACCAGCCTCTTCTTCGGTGACAGCAACACGCCAGAGGGCCTGGAGGAGCCCAAACCCTTTGTCGAGGAAGAGGAGGAGGAAGATGGCTGGCTCATAATTGATCTTGCAGGTGAGGAAAGCAACAGAACTGGCTTCCCACAGCCTCTGCTGCACCTTGTCTCTCCAGAGCTGGGCAAACCCTTGAGATGCCAGCAGATGAGCTTACACCACATTGGAGCAGCCCTGCCCTTCATTTTTCCTCTCCCGGTCCCCATGTTCTGCCCATGGTGCCCAGCCCTATGGTCACTGCAGCAGCCCCTGAACTGCTCCTCCTTTTTCCCTTTCCTCTCCTAGTGACGGCTCCCAACTTTCTGCCAGTGTGCGAGCAGCATCAGCATCTCCAGCTGGGGTTGCTGCTGCTCAGAAGCCTCCCGGCGCCTCCATGCCAGGGAGATCACCTGGAGTTTTGTGTGATCCTGCCTGCGGGGGGTTGGTGGGGTGAGGGACCCAGCCCTGGCAGGCTCTGCCACTGGCTGTGGCACTGCCCTGGCCTCGGCTGAGCTGTGCCCTGGACAGCACTTTCAGGAGGAGCCAAGCTCGGCTGCTCCCTGCCCTGCCCCTGCTGAAAGCAAACCAGGAGCCTGTTCCCCTGGGAGACCCCAGTCTTGGGTGCTGGTGGGTGGGTNTGATGTTTTTATGACCTTTTCCTTGCAAATCCAGCAGCAATCAGAGACAAACCCTCCTGCCTGTGCAGGAGCTCCTGATGGCCGTGCTCTGCGTTGGTAGCCCCTGGTTGGTTGTGACACCCCAGCCTAGGGGACCACAGATGTATCCAGCAGGTTTAGGAGGAGGGTTTTGTCCTCCCTCTTGCAGGCACTAGGTCTCTGAGCAGATGTTCCCTACCCATTCCCCATGCTTGTTTTTGTGATTCGAGTTGTTCATTCGGGTGTTTTCCCATATGCAGTGACCTGGAGAGGGGACCAGAGCAAGGACAAGCCTGGGATGGGGGACAGGGCCAGCCCCATGCCTAGTGGGAGCACTGTGGAGAGCTGCTGGAGGTGATGGGTGGTGTGGGCATGGGCAGCTGTGGAGGATTCTCTGTCCTCTGGGCATTCAGGTGACTGTCCAGGGAGGGTCATGCCATGGCAGGGGGTTGCTGCAAGGAGGTCCCTGGAGCAGCGGGCATGCTGCTGCCACGAGTTGGGGCCAGCTGCCAGTAGCTGCAGCAAGCCTAAAGCATGCCAGGAGGAGCCAGGAGCTTCCCCAGCCAGAGAAACGCTGTGCTGTGCTCTGATCCCTGGGTCGAGACTGCAGATGGCTCAGAGGGGACCCGGGCTTGGCTCTGGCACAAAACATTCCCATGTTTTTCCAATGAAGTGCCTCGGCTCTCGGTGCAGCACTGGCTTCCAGCAGTCTCTGCCTGTGAATACCACCCCACTGCTAATTCAGCTGCAGTCTGTTCCCACAGCAGTCCCTGAGCAGTGGGGGACCAGATTCTTTCAGCCCTATTTCTGGGGCTTGAGTTATACCAAGCACTCCAAGAACCAAACCCAGAGACTCCAGTCCCATCCTTCCCCTTGGAGCCGTGGTGGCCACCAGCAGCTTCCAGCCTGGCTCTCTCCCAGCAGCAGAGAGGCAGCCTAGGGAGCCTCTGGATTCAGCCCCTGTCAGCCTGGTCATTGCCCCCTGTGTTACAAAATGCACCCAAATTACTCAGACCTTCCCAGAATGTTTCTGATGCCACTCTCACCCCCTTGCTGAGCCTGGCCCTGCTCAGCACCCAGGGAGAGAGCAAAGAGCATTTCCCAGGATGTGGCTGCATCACTGAGGTACTTGAGGATCCCAAAATATTGCTTTGTGACATTAAAACCCACCTTGGCAAAGGATGGGCACAGGGCAGCCCCATGCTTGCCATGCTCGCCATGCTCACAGACCACTGCTGTGGGAGTGCTGCTCCAGCCGGGCTTGGGGGCTGTCTCCAGGCTGACAAACAATCTCAAGCCCAGCATGTCAACAACTATTAATAGATTGATATCCTCTGACCTGGAGAAAGACATTCTTGTGTTTGCAAGGCAAGCTGTGGCCTGTCCTGAGCCCTGGGCTGGGGCATCAGCTGCAGGAGGAGCTGGGGATGCACTGAGCCAGGAATACCCAGCCCCATGCTCTGCATTTCTCCACACAAGAACAGATTCATCTGTGCTTCCTCCTGCTCCCTCACCCAGCTGCAGGGTCACATGTGTCCATATAGCTACTGCACTGCGTCCCCCCTCACCAGTTCCCTCAAATCCCCCTGAAGAGTCTGGGAATGGGTGTGGGCATCCCAACATTAGGTGCAGGCTCCCTTCCCATTACAGCACCAGTAATTCCAAGCACAGGCAGCCTAGAAAAGCACCGACCCAAGTGCTCTTGCCAGGTAGAGATGAGGAAGGGAAGGCATGGAAGGCTGGGCAGGGAGGTGTCAGCTTCTGGATCAGCCACTCAAAATTTGGCCTCTAACAGGCTGGAGTTGAAGGCGCAGTGAAAACCTTTGCTGAAGAATTTATTCCCATGATTTCTTCCAGAGAAAAGGTGTGGACTGTTTTTCTGCTCTGTGTGTGCTTGGTTCTCATGTTTGTGGAGTGCTGGGTGGTGTTTGAGAGCACAGGCGTGGCGGCGCTCCCCCGGCCCGGCCCGGCCCGGCCCGGCCCGGCTCGGCTCAGGTGCCATCAGAACGGGGAAAGCAGCGTTTCTCACTGGCTGAACTTCTCTCCTTTTGAGAAGGAAAAAACCACGTTGCTGCAGTAAACCCTGCTGGTCTCCCAACTTTATGGCTCAGCTTGTCCAAGCAGACCCGTTTCCATGCCAAGCCGGGTCGCCGGAGCGGGGGGGCTCTGGCCGGAGCGCCGGGCCCGCGTGTAGCGGTGTGGCGGCGGTGGGTGTCTCTCGCACTAACGATGCCCCTTTCTCTCCCTCTCCCTCCCCACTGTACATGGTATGTGTGTGTGTCCCCGCTGCGCCCCGCATGGCTCTGCCCCCCCGCCCCAGGCAGCCGTGCTCGCCCCGGCCCCGCCCGGCGCCCGGCTGCTGGCGGTACCGGGCGCTCGGCGCGACCCCGCCCGACGCCCCCCGGTCCGCCACCGCCACCGGCCGCTTCCCCGGCTCCGGCCGGTCCCTGCTTGATGGACGAGAGTTGGTTTGTCACCCCTCCCCCCTGTTTTACTGCAGAGGAGCCCGGCCCCGACGGCGTGGGGAGCAGCCCCATGGAGGACCTGCTCATCGAGCATCCCAGCATGTCCGTCTACGTCACCAGCACCCTCGAGGTGGATGGGGAGGGCCCCGAGGATGATGCTGCAGAGTGAGTGCACTTCAAGGGTGTTAGCAGGGTCTCCTGGCACAGCCACCCATGTCAAGGCCACTCCTGCCAATGCTACCCATGGCAGTGCCACCTGTCACCCCACCACCTGTCCAGGGGGTTTGCCAGGCAGGGCTTACACTGGGTTTTGCATAGGTATGGCCCAAGCAAAGCAAACCCAATGGGACAGGGTGGCCTTTGGGCACAGTGGCCCCCTAGGCAGGAGGGTGCTACAGCCCCCCTCAATCCCCCACCTGGCCCCAGCCTGGCCCAGCACAGGGGTATCCCACAGGTGTGGGGAGTGGGACACCACCAGCTTCTCCTTGCCCCAAACCCCAGTTTAGCAATGGGGAAATTAAACAGAAATGCCCCAAATGGCCCCTTTGCCCCTCTAGGCCTGTGGGCTGGAGCCCTCCATACCCATTCCTGGGGCCACATCCTGGAGCTCTGCCCTCCCCCCAGGGCTGCTCTCCACTGCCCAGCAGCCCCCAGGGAAAACCTGGAGCTCAGCCCAACTTTTGCTGGACAAGCCCTGGCTGCCACTGTGTCATGGGGTCCCGGCTGTGCCCCCAGGCCTAGGCCCCCACCACCTCCCCCTGGGGCCCCTCAGTGGGGCAGGGAAGGAGTAAAAATTTGGGGTCAGCTTTGCTCCAGGCCAGGAGACACTGTTCCTGGTTAGGGGACAGGATTCCTAGTTGGGGGGTGCTATTTTTGGCTAGAGAACATCATTCCTGGTTAGATGACACTGGTCCTGGCTAGTGGACACCATTCCTGTCTAGGTGACACCATTCCTTCAGGACTTCTCTCTTTCCAAAGTCTCCCTGAGGGCCAGAGCTTGATGTCCAGAGCTTCAGGAGCTCCTTAGTGCTGGAGGGGGGAGAGAAGGGCTAAAGGGAACCTGAGACTAGCCAAGGCTCCAAAGGGGTCACAGCGGGATGGAGACAGACCAGACTCAAGGGACTTAGACACAGTGGAGTTCCTAGTGGTGTCTGGATTTTTTCGGGTGTCCCAGAGCCTGCCTTGCTGGCGCATCCCTCCCTTAGGCGGGCTGTTGCGGCANCCCCGGCCCCGGCCCCGGCCCCGGGAGCGCGGCCCCCACGGACACCGGGGACACGGCGGCGGCTTCACTCCACACCCCGCGCCCGCACGCCCGGCCCTCACTCCGCATCTTCCTCCTGTTGCCCTCACCGCGCCTCTCACCCCCGATGCCGTCTGGGCCACAACCCCCGGAACCGCCGGCTTGGAGGGCCGCGCCACCCCTCCCCGACAGCCTCGACAGCCTTCGCGTGGGAAATCAGTGTTCCCAGTGAAATCACCTGTTCCTGAAATCCACCTGTTCCCGGTGAAACCTGTTTGTCCTGATAAGCCTGTGACATCAGTGCCTTTCCTCACATCACGACTCCATGTACAGCCTGGCTGGGATGTCGCAGAGACACCGAGCAGGAGTGACAAGAGCAATGAAGCCACAAGATTTGGGATTTTTAGGAAAATCTCATCAATGACACTAAGTAATGCTTCCACCCTGCGAAACCAGCAAATACTCCTCTCCCTCCTTGATTTCTTAGCTACATTTTACCAATATAACCCCCCAGTGCCAGTCCTGAAGGGGCTTGTGGTTGAAAGTGCTGGTGGAATCTCCGTGGCCGGGTCAGCCAGGCAGCTCCTGGTGCCTCATGGTGTTTTTTTTTAAATCAACCTTAAAAGGAATCTCAGGAATCAAAGCACCATCCCAGCGCCACGCCGGAGCCCTTGGCTACCGTGCCAGGAGGGGTGGCCAGCCTGGGGTGGCATCACCCTGGCTGGTGGTCCCATCTGAGTGAGCCCCTTCCTCCTGGAGCCAGTCATCTGCCCCAGCCACACCTGTATCCCTCTGGATACGCCTGTCTGTGTGTGTGTGTGTATATTTCTCTCTGTACCTTCGTACTCGGAAGAGGCACTGTTAAGCCGAGGAGCATTGTCTGCCTGGTGTCAATCCCTGGGAGGGGAGAGGACAGGAGGGGAGGCAGGGATCTGCACAGCTTCCCCGAGGTGGCCAAAGCATGTCGATGGTGGTGCTGAGGGGATGCTGAATACGAGGCCAGAGGGAAGAGGCTGAAATAAGAACAAAGATTGATCTGGGAGCCGCTGCAGTGGGTCAGGATGGGGCAGGCCTGAGTGACAGGATTGCTGTAACAGGAGTTGTAACAGAAGCATCTTCTTTCCCCACTAAAAATTGCATCCTTTCCCATGAAGGGCCAAATTCCACCGCTAGACAATGCTAATTACTAATGCAAATCCCTCCTCTCTCCGTGATGGAATCCTTCTGCCTTTGGAAGAACATGGTCCAGGCTTTTCATTGGCTCCAGCACCAGCTGAGATAGCTCCAAATCCAGCAGGAATTTGTGGATCTGCTCCCAGTTCGGTCCTTTTAGGAACTGGTTTTGCACCCTGTGCCCTGGGGAAGCATCCTGTCCCTGACCAGCTCACAGCCTGGATTTCCACCCTCTGAGACAAGAAATACTCCACAACACTCCAGAAAATTGCAGTTTCACCAGAGGTTCTTCTACTCACCATGTTGCATCCCTTAATATCAGCTGGGGACCTTAGCTGAAGGAATTGTGGTGAGCCCACACTGAGACAGCTGATAGTTATTAATTCTTTTAATGAGATTAAAACCAAAATGAACCTTCTTAGGAGCAGCAGCCCCCAGCTCTGGTCTGGGGAGCCTGGACCGCAGTAGTTGTCTGCTGCTGCTCACCTGCAGCATTTCCCCCTCACTCCACTGCCTCGGCATTCCCAAAAGCGAAGAGCTGGGAACTCCGTGCCCTCGGCATCGCCCCGCCCTCCTTGGGCCTCACCACAACCTCTGTCCCTCGCCAAGCCTGAGACCACCCTGCAGGCCACCCTGTCCCGTCCCTGGCGTCTTCTTGGTGAAGAGACTGACGTCTCCTGGCTCCAGGGGAGCATTTACATCCTTTGGCTTCCTGGGCTTCACACTCAATGCCTTTTTTTCCCCCTGCAGTGATGCCTGGGATGGGCCAGGAGCAGGGCATGCGCAGGGACACTGGCACAGGTGCTGTGACAGCAGGCAGGGGCTGAACCCGAGCTCCCAGATGTCTGATGAGGTGCTGCCTTCCCATCTCGCTCTTCCCGTGCCGCTGGATGAGCTGCTCTGTGGCCACTGGGCAGCAGCATTGCAGGAAGCATTTTCTCTCCAGCCCCAGCACACATCAAGAAGTGGAGAAGCCAAGCACCGTCCAGCCCCCAGCTTGGTCTCCACTGCAGATTCTCCTCCTGCGCATCTGAGTTGCTGCCAGTCCCCCCGGGGCACTCCAGAAGTCAGAGGCTGACTGGGAGCTCACTGGCCCCCTCGGCAGCTCCCAGAGGAACAGGCTGGGAGGGAGCAGTGGCCCCGAGGCAGATCCTGCCATGTCTCACCTGCCAGGCTCTCCTGTGCCTGCCTGACTGCTGGAAGTGGTACCCCAGCAGAAATCCCTCGTGGAAATCCTCCCATGCGCCCCGCTCTTCTGCTGTGAGCCAGAAGCCCTTGGCCATGTTCCTGGGGGACTTGTCTCAGCCTGGCACTGCCACCAGCACCCAGCTCCCAGTGCCCATTTCAAACAGGTGATCTTCCTCCATCCTGGTTTTCAGAAGCAAATTCAAACTGTTTTCTTTTCCTTTCTTCTTTCCGTGCCAGTCTGAGATGTCTTTCATCACGCTGTGCCCAGCCAGCACAGGAAATGAAGCAGAACTGTTATCACACTTTATATCCAGAGTATGTTTATAAAGGATTAATAAATTATTAATAATGTTTTCATGAAGAGGTTAATCCAGACCCTGAGCCTCTGGCAGGTCAGTGGAGTGCACAAACCACAGCAGATGAGCTCCTGCAGCCCCCCTCTGTTGTTTGCACTCTTGCCGTGTATTAACACCTAACACTCACCTGCTGACCCTTGCAAGGTGTCTGTCACCCCCAGTGTGACCCACCCTCACTGTGCTCTGTTCAACCTGTGCTTTCCAGAAGACCTGCAGTGTTCTGCTCCTGCCCAGCAGCAAGCACAAGGCCTGGCCTGGTTCCAGGCCTCCTGCCCAGTGCTGCCAGAGCAAGAAAACCCCTTTTCACTGAGGTTTTTTGTCTCCTCGAATCTTAAAACAAATGAAAGGTGCTTAAAAACTGAGAACTTCCTGTGTGTGCACCCATGTGCATGTGTAGATATTTCACAGCCCAGTGTGGGTGTTCAGTAGCTTGTTTTGGGGTGTGGGGTTGAATGTTTTAGGGGTTTGTTTTTTTTTTTTTGCACCCAGTATTCATGATGCGCTGTGTGGTGCTCCTGATGGGAAGGTTCTGGTTTGCAGGGAGCTCTTGGGCTGCTCCTGCTGGGACAGGTGGGGTGAATTTTGCTTTCTTTTCTGTACTTGTGTAGGGGGAAACTACAGCATGGACTCAGGGACAAATCAGTCTGCTGGGGTCTTTAAAAATGTCTTTTTTCCATGCTTCTCTGTTAGAATGTGGGGTTTGGTTCTGGGATGCTGCAGGGATGTGGCCTGTGGCAGCACATGGTGGTGACAGGAGCTGCAGAGTGCTCTGACACTCCTGTGTGGAAAAGAAATTGTGGCCATTCGTGGTGGGACCATTCCTGGGCTGCAGCCCCTCTTCATTTGTTCATGCCCTGAAAATTCACCTTTACAGCTGAATGTGGCTGGTCCCTTTTTGGACTTGTTTGTGAACAGCCAGATACAGATTTTCAGCACTGAGCCTCCTAGGGTTTGAGAAGTGCAGCAGAGCTGTGTGTTATGGCCTGAACCAGATCCCACTGGGATCAGGAGACAACCAGGATGGGGAAAGCCATCAGAATGATCACCTGGAGAAATGGTGATGCAGGCAACTGGAAGAAATTTTTGTATTTCTTGCAACGAAAGCATAAAAAAGGAAGTATTCCCAGTGGAGAGACCTGGGCAAATCCCTATTTAGTAAATGTCAGCTTTGCTGGGCAGTGTGGCAGTGCTGAGCTCAGACACCTGAGCTGGCTCCAGCCCCAGCAGCAGCTTCCCAGCCCCGTACTGGAATCGCAGGCTTGGGTGCAGCAGGGCACTGGGACGGGCTGGGGCAGTGCTCTCTGCGATGGCTGCAGCTTGTGAGACCCCTTATGGAGGGAAGAATCTTCCCACCACTGAAGCCCCCATGGTGCAGGAATCTTCTCCAAGCAGAAGATTTGCCTCTGATTGCCTGGTTCTGCTCTGGCTGCCCCGTCCCAGCACGAGGGAAGAACCCCCAAAGTGTGACAGGACCAGGAGGAACAGCCCTGCTGGAGAAGTGCCACCTCTTGGCATGCACCAGGGCCCCCCACCCCGTGCCCTCAGGCCCCCAAGGCTGTGCTTGCTGCACTGGGCAAGGCCAGGCTGTGGCCACGGCACACTCAGGACCCCTCACCGGCAGCCACAACAAAGTTCTCACACCGAATTGTGGCCCTTACTTGGCACTGCAAGGCTGGAGGGCTGCCAAGGGAGTAGGGGCAAAAGTTCTCCTCATCTGTTGCTCTGAAACTTGCACTCACAAATGCTCTTTCTAAGAAACTCTGCTGCAAAAGCTTGGTCTGGAAGGAAAACAATTCTTTCCGTGGGAGTCTGTGTTTCTTTCACATTGTGGATAACATAAATGCATGGCTCATCCCAAAGATCACTGCTGTGGCAATCTTCTCTGTTCAGGCGTGTTTCTAATCAATTATTTTACATTTACATCATACTGGTACTTTTTCCTCTCCTATCCAGCCCTACTGGGGAGCAAAATACCCACTTAGATGTCTTACCACACCGGTAAGAAAAAAAAAAAAAGATTAAAAAATACTCCAGTGAGGTTCTAGGCTTGAGTCCCACAGCTTTGCAGTTGTCCCTCCGGATCAGTATCAATTCCAGTGCCCTGCATAAAGTGGAAATTAAACTTCATGTGAATTTATTGAAAAACAAGTGAGTCTCCAAAGATCAAACATCTAATAATTAGGAAACAATAAGAAGACATAAGTCACCTCAACTGAAAAGAAATGGTTCTCAGCATATCTCAGAAGGCAGCAGCGAGCCCCGCTGCCCTGGGAATGGCTGGTGGCACTCCTCGAGTCTTCCCTGAGTCTCTAGGTTAAAACAAGAGGCCATCCATGTCCAGCTGGTGCCACGGGGACTCTCGAGCCACCAGGGATTGTCAGCTGCCATCACTCCCACAGGTGACTCCAATGTGCCTCCAGTTTGCTGCTCCTCCTTTGCTGCATACACTCAGCAATAGCTGCTGGCAGCAGGAGGGATGCACCAGCACCCCAGCATCCCCCCAGGTTCTCAGAGCTTCCCCCCCCAGCCCTTCTCCACCACTGGACTGTGGTGACCTCCTCAGCGCAGCTGCTGGCAGGGACCAGAGCCTGAGGAGGGACACCCACAGCACTGGCAGCCCCTCCTTCCCAGGGGACTGCCACAGGCAGACCCACCGGGGACGGGAATGGGTCTTAAAAGGGGCTGATCCCCTCAGGGCTTGTCTTCTTCAAGGTGGAGCTTTCCGTCTCTCAGATCTGCTCCATACAAAGTCAGTAATCTCCTGTCATCCTCGCGGGCTCCATCCTCGTCCCATTCCCATCACTGGAGCGGCTGCCACAGGTGGCCTGAATGTGGCTGTAGGAGCTGGATGCAGCAGTGGGAAAGGCTCTGCCTGCCCGAAGAGTTGTTCTTTGCTGAGAGGCGTCCTCAAACCTATTGGAGATGCCAGCTTCTCCTCGCTCGTCTCCAGGATCCCAGAGCACTCCCCAGCCGTGGGCTCTGGACAGCTGGACATGTTTGGGCAGGAGGTCTCCCTGTTCCATCGTCCATCGATGCATCTCCATCAGCCTTTCTTTTGGCTTCTTGAAGTTTGTCATTAACTAAACCCATAACTCTCCTTAGAGGAATGAGGATCATGAGGATGAGGATGAGCAGCTCCATTTAATAGCAAAGGTGGCTCTTATGTGTGATCGTGTTTTCAGTTCTTCTGTGCAGAGTGGTGACACCCAGGTGTGTCCCCTGTCACTCATTCTGAGCTGACACCTCCTGGGCTGGCAAGGAGGTTGCTTTTCCAGCCCCATATGTTATACAGGGATGCTGCCTCATGCTCCAGAGCACAAAAAGAGCTGCAAAACTTTGTCTCTGTTGTGGCTAAACCTGGAAATCCTTCTGCCTTCCACGCTGACCCTGTTTCATTACGCG
This sequence comes from Melanocharis versteri, assembly GCA_013397845.1. Lineage (NCBI taxonomy): Eukaryota > Metazoa > Chordata > Aves > Passeriformes > Melanocharitidae > Melanocharis > Melanocharis versteri. The sequence goes on along the minus strand of VZTG01001923.1, from coordinate 226,302 downwards.
GCGGGGGGGAAGATTTTATTCTCGGCAAATGGAGGGGAAAACAGCACAGTAAATTCTAAGTGTAGCTTAAAAATGGGTTGCACAGGGGAGCCCAAAGTTACTCTGCTCCTTCGCATTTGCCTCATGTATCCTTGCTGGGGAAGCCATGAGCAGCTGTGCCCAAGTCTCACTGAAATCTTATCCTCAGCTTTATGCTTCAGGAAGTCTGGGGGTGAGGGAACAGCACGAGGCGTAGCAGTAAACCAGTGAAATTTCCTCTTGTGTCACAACTGTACTTGTACAGAGCCACCAAACACTGCAATATTCTATCTGTATGTATCCACCCCTGGTATCTGCTTGTAAAACTCATGCCTACACATTACTCTCCCCGGGCTGGACTGACTGTACATGTGCCTTCACCCTTTTTCATGGTTTGGCATCTTTTTTTAACACAATAACAGAACTTGAATAAATCACTGAACTGCAGTTACAAGTCCTATGCAAGAGGTGACCAGAGAGTCAGTTTTCGATATTTCTGTGTTTCTGTGTTGTTTTCAAAGTCACTGCAGGGTTTTTCAGAGAAGCCCAACAGAATGAATGCCCCAAAAAGCATTTAGATTACTTTTTTTTTTTCCTAAAAAGTATTTAGCATTTTGGATATACTAAATCTCTTAGGCAGCTTTGAAAAGCTCGGCTTAAACCCCAGTTGCTCACCGGGCTGTGTTTGGAGAGCGAGGAGGAGCAGGAGCAGCAGGATGGATGAGCGCCAGGACAGATGGCCTGTTCCATGGCTGGAAAAGGTTGCCTTAAGCCTTCCCTAAAATGCACTGGAGAATGTTCCTGTGCCCTCCTGCCCTGCGCCCGGGGCAGAACAGCTCCCACCCTGGGCTCTGCTGGACGCCTTACACAGGGCACAGCCGCCACTGGGGATCTTGGAGAAGAGGGAAAACCTGCCCCACGTTTTCTACATCACCTATGCTGTAGGACTCAGACCTCGTCTGAAACTCAAAGCTAACAAAATCTGTCCTTTTTCTGTGTTATATGTTCAGTTGGTGTAAGCAGGGTTCGTAGGAAAAGGGTGTCTCCTCCTTGTAGGACATTGTGTAAACATTTGCCATGTGTTTAAAGACTGAAGGACAGGACTGCCTGGGATACATTGTGTAGTGTGCCTGTGTGTGTGTAACCTGGTTTTGGTTGTTAGGTTGTAATGCTGTCTCTTGACTGAAAAAGAAAATCTAATATAAAGAAAAATCACAAGAAATAAAAAAAATATATATTTAAAATCTTTTTAATGTGTATTCCTCTAAAGCCTGCAAGTAAATCTGTCTGCAAAATGCTTTGTTTTTTTAAAAAAGCTTTTAAAAGTCAATGGTGTGAGGGACAAGTAACAGAAAAACGTCCCCTCTGAAGACAAGGACACACAGGAGAGGGGATGGCACAGGCTGAGGTTGGAGGGGATTTTTTTCCCCTCCCCATTACCAAACCCTACAACTCAGCACATGATTACAGAGCTAAAGCAGATGTTGATTGCCCTAAGAAAATCCCAGATCAGCCAATCTCTGCATCAGCTGTTTCTCCGAGCGCAGTGTGAGATGTTCTCAGCACCCACGAGAAGCAGAGGTGCCTCCAAGGTGATTCAGGACTTGGAGATGAGGAGAGGCTGAGAGCTGGGACTACCCAGCCTGGAGGAGGTTCAGGGAGATCCTGCCCTGTGTGCGGATTCCTCATGGGGGGAGTACAGAAAACACAACTGGAACATTCTCAGTGCAGGGACAGGGTGAGAGGCACAAATTGGAGTAAAAAAAAAGAAATTTCACTTAAACATAAGGAAATGTTTTTTCACTGCGAGGGTGGTTGGCCACAGGAGCAGGTTGAGAGGTTGAGGAGTCTTCATCCTTGGAGATACACAAGATGAGAGGAGACACAGCCATGAGCAGCTTTGGGCAGGGGTGGAATGGGGTTTGCCCAGTCCGGTGGCTGTGCCAGCTCCTCCAGCAGAGCCAAGCCGAGGAGACAGCCATGACCCCCCAGCCGCTGGGAAAAGCATTTCAAAGAAATGTTAGATTAGATATTGGGAATGAAAAAAATAGCTGGGAGCAAGCTTTCATAGCTTTGACAAACCTTCTTATGGGAAAACCAAATCTGGCAGCTGGAGACAAAGCCGAGGGTTATTTGAGAAGGATGGAGCTCAGGAGGTCCAGTCCAACACCCTGCTCACAGCAGGGTGAATACTGAATTCAGACCACATTGTACAGGGCTTTGTTCAGCCAATGCTTGCAATTCTCCAAAGAGAGGGATCCTGCCACTGCATCCCAGGGGAATATTTTCTTCTGTTCAGTCAGAACCTCCTCTCTTCCCATTTATCCTGGTGGTGTCTCTTTCTCCCAGCTCGCATCTCTATAAAAGCCTGGCTCCATCTTCTCCAGAGCATGTAAGGGCGATTTCCCTCAATATCTCCTTCTGGCCAGGTGTTCCAGCCCCAGGCCATCCTGGTGGCCCTCTCTTGTGTCTCCTCTACATTATCAACACCTTGTGGGTGGGTGGGTTGGAGGTGGAAACCAGGTGATAACATTCCAGATCCCCAAATGCCAAGGGGAAAAATCACTTCCCTGCCCCATGGGCTGCCGTCCCTGCCCACAGCCTAGCTCAGCTCTCCTCCAGGGCTCTCATTGAAGAGCTGCTCCCCAGTCCAGCACTGCTCAGAGAACCAGTACAGGTGCTCTTTGCTCCTTCCAAGGCTCCTTCCCAGAGGCAGAATCTTGCAGTTCTCCTTTCCCAAGGTCCACGTCCCTGTAAATGGTTACCCTGACCTCAAGCTTGTCTGCTCCTCACAGTGTGGTATTTCCCACAAACTGAAGCACATTCCCTTTCTTCCCCTGGTTTATTGGTATGTGGACCTTTTCTGTGAAGACTTTCCAGTTTCGTGGACTTTGTCCTCATTCTCCAAAACTTCCCATCCAACCTGGGCAGCAACAGGAGCAGCGAGGCCAAGCACAGAGAGCGGGGGCCCAGCAAAGAGGGGCTGCAGGGGCAGCACTCCCACACCCACATCAACTGTGCCTGTGCAGGGACACAGAGCAGCCACACACTGACAAGGAAGATGGAGACAATGAAGAGTGCCTGGAAAGCTGCCTGGTGGGAAAGGCCTCGGGAGTGTTGGTGACAGCAGCTGAACAGGAGCCTGGTGCGCCCAGGTGGGCAAGAGGCCAAAGGCACCTGGGCTGTACCAGCCATGGTGTGGCAGCAGGACCAGGGCAGTGACTGTCCCCTGTGCTGGGCACTGGTGACGCACCTCCAATCCTGGGGTCAGTTTTGGGCCCCTCATGGCAAAAAAGACATTGAGGAGCTGGAGCATATCCAGAGAAGGGAACGGGACTGGGGAAGGGGCTGGAGCACCAGGAGCAGCTGAGGGAGCTGAGGGGGCTCAGCTAGGAGAAAAGGAGGCTCAGGGGGGAACATTCACTCTCCATAACTCCCTGACAGGAGGGTGGAACTGGGTGGGGTTGGGCTCTTCTCCCAGGGAAAAAGGGACAGGATGACAGGAAATGGCCTCAAGTTGCACCAGGGGAAGTTCAGGTTGGATATTGGGGAAAATTTCTTCATGGAAGGGGTTGTCAAGTCCGGGCACAGGCTGCCCAGGGCAATGGTGCAGTCCCCATCCCTAGAAGGATTTAAAAAAAAAGTCGATGCTGCACTTGGGGACATGGGTTAGTGGTGGCCTTGGCAGTGCTGGGGGAACAGATGGACTTGATGGTTTTAAAGGGCTTTTCCAACCCCAATGGTTCTGTGACATTGGCCTCACTCAGTGCCTGTTACCTTGTGCACAAATAGGTAATTTCTGTGACTATAAAAGCTGACAACTTCTATTTAATAACAATTTATATTTAATCAGCATTTTGACATACATATTTTTAAAATTCAGCAAGAAGGAGAAGAGGCGGCAGTGTGTGTGCACAGAGCTCAGGCTCCGGCCTCTCCCCAGCAGCTCCAGGCCTACTTCCCATGGCAGCACATCCCAGCCGATGGCAGCAGAGTTCTCCAGATCAAGGGACGCCAGGCTGCTGCCTGCCAGAAGCCTTTACCCGGTGGAATTGGGCCTTTTCCCTGCCTGTTCCCTGCTCAGCAGACCTTCGTGGGGAGCCAGGCTGCTGGGGCTCCTCTGCTCCCTGCACAGCCCTGGGGCAGCCCGGTGCCCTTCCCGTTCTCCCCTGCTTTGCAGGAACAGCTGCATCAGTTAATTTGTTTGTGGTTAAACAAATTCCTTGCTAAAGCTACATATAAGGAGCTTGCAGGCCTGGAGCTCTAAATAATCCCTCCAATCCTCATGTTTGGAATGATGCTGCTGTTGTTGCTAATAATAATTCAACCCAATTTATAGGACAATAACATTTATTTAGAGCATGAGGGATTCCACATTATACAAACCCTTAAATTTATTTTTTGTTTCACTGGTCCATTTCTACAACAAATACATCAGATCTACTATATAATAAAATTATTTACATTTCCAAACAACATGGGGTTTGTTTATAAACCCTCTGACTGCTATTCACATACAGTACTTAAACAACGGCACATTACATTATTTTAATACCTAAAAATGACAACCCTGTATTCTAAATTGTTTATGAAAAGTGGAAACAAATAAATTTACAATTGTCTTCCCCTCCCCTTCCATTTCATACAAACACATTACCCTAATGTGCTAACCCTGACTTCACTTTGCAAATCCAGGCGGTTTTAGAAGAACTCAGTTTTTATATCTATTTTTTAGAAAAAAAAATCATTTATTTGGAACAGTATAATATTAAAATGACTTACTGTACAGAATTTTATTTAAAAAAGAAAAATCACAGCTCAAAATTGCTATTGGTAAATTCACACTCATTTACAAGTCTCATGTTTCCATGCAGTAATTTACTTGGATTTTCTTCTTTTTGACTGCATTGCACTGGCACTCGTTTCTGAAATCAAGAGAAGAAAAAAAGCATGGATACGGAGTCGGTAAGCCATTCCCCAGAGGGGCACAGATTGCCCTGTCATTTTTCCAAACTCACACCAGAGTGGAAACCTCTGGAGAGCAGGATTTCCCCAGCACCAGGACTGACACCGCTGGGCTGTCAGCCCGACACACACAGGGGCCCCGAGCCGCTCTCCGGACACCAGCGGTGTGAGCTGGACATTCATGGAGCCCTAACAGAACAGCCTTTAAAAGAAGAGCCAAATATTTTTAACCGTCCCCCAAGTCCAGTCCCCCACGTGCCACAGGGGAGCCGAATCCCAGGAGGAAGCACAGCCCCAGGCACCACGGAGATGGTGCTACACAACCACTCGGGGGTGCTTTGGAGCCTGCCACAACAGTTAACAACCCAGTTGTCTGAGTTCTTAGAAAGTCATTACAAAACAAGGCTCTGCAGTGTACACTGAGTCACAGGAACACAGCTGATGCAGAAAGACAGAAATATTAACACCTGCAGGGCCACGGAGACAGCAGATGACATGTCCAGTGCACTTACCAAGGCACTAAGTTTCCATTTCAAAACAAAAAAAGAGTAAGGACTAAGGGCGTTTGCATCTTTAGATATTTTTAAAAATGTGATTTTAAATGTTGGCAATGTCTCTTTGGCTCTTCATAATGTTTTCCAAAAACTATTGCAGCTGTGTGTATTTTAAGAGTCAAAAGGGAAAAAATGTCCAAGCCCATCTAAAATTAGAACAGCAGCAGTACAACTCCACGGCTGTTACACATGGTATTAGAAAAAACAATCAACATTTCAAAATTTAACAAACTCAAAACTCAAAATGCTAAAAGCAGCCCTTGCTGGAAAAGTACTCCAAAAAGGGAAAACACCAGTCCAGTACCAATTTTCAGAAGTGAAACATCTCCACAGGCTCGACTCCAGCCTAGAGCCCCGACAAGCAGCAGGGCTGACTTTGAAGCAGCTTCAGCACCAGCTGTTGCCGCCCTTGCTGCTGCTCAAGGCTCCGTTTTTGGGAGGAGGAGTGGGCCAGCAGCGCTCAGTCCCTGTCTCAGTCCCTTGGGAGCATCATCAGCACCTCCCCAAACCCTGCACCCGGGAGTGTGCTGGACACACGTAGACAGGGCTGACCCTGCGTGTGGGCTCTTCTCTTCTCTCACAGTAACCCTTCTGCCTCCTCCTTCCCGAGGTTTAGCAACCGAGTTCCTACTCCAGCTGGTCAAAGTCTGCTTCTCTCTCCCTGCTGATTTTTTTTTTCCTAATAATGACTTTAAACAGCCTCTATCTCAAGAGATAACTCCTCCCAGCCCCACATTCCTTTTACCATGGATTAGGGGGTTTCTCAGGACACAGATAACATAATGAGGACAGGAGCAACCAAACCAGAATAATTAAGCTCTGATTCACTAACAAAAAAGTACAACAGAGCAGGCACAGGTGGCAAACCAGGTGACACTTCTGCAGCCACCTCACTAACGTGCAGCCTGTCCTCTGCCACAGAGCACCTGGTTTGGCTCATTCTCCACAGCCTGGGAGCAGCTGTGTGCCTGCAGGTAAGGCAGCACAGCCAGGTGTCCCCTGCGAGCTGCACCCAAGTGTCCAGCAAAGCCCTTGAACACTGCGGCAGCTTCAGATGCACGATTTAAAAACAAGGGTTTTATTTACAGAAGTAAAAAAATGACACAGTCAGCACAAACCCCTGTGAGAGTTTTGGTATTATTTAAATTTGATGCACTTTTCCGTTCCCACATTTTCAGAATTTGACGTGTCACTGGTTGCCATCTTTAGGTTTACCCAGTACAGCATGTGGGGCAGGTCACACACTCCAGATCCCCTCAAACGCAGGCAGGGATTTTACACTGGCTTCACATTTTTCAAACTTTTTTTCACAATCATGAAAGAAAATTTATTTTTACAATACAGACTCAGATTCTTCTGCACAGTCCTGCCACAAGAAGTAAATGTAATTAAATTCAGCAGTCACAAAAGTGCAGAACATATGGGTCCCCTGTGTAATCTTTGGGAGTCATTGCACAATGACATCAAGCTGGAATGCTTCTCTGAAACTCTGAAAACACAATATTCTTACCATCACACTTTAGTACCTCCAGTATGGAAATGGTGGCTGAATTCAACTTGACTTCCTTTTATAATCATTTTATATTAATACCTCTTTGTTCTGTATATTATCTTTAAAATAGTAGTCGAATGTTGCCTCGTGACGGTCTCTCTCTACTCTCTTGCATAACTTTGGTCCATCAGCATTTTTCTGACCCTTAAACACAAGAAGCTGACAGAATTAGCTTCAGCCTGGCACTGGGCTGTGCATACCACATAAATGCTGCATAATTGTTAAAGACTGTAACCTGGGCAGGAGTAAGGTATGTCAGCACCTGCTAATGCCATAGGTTAGTAACTTCAGGAGTTCAGATGTTGTTGGGAAGCAGAGCAGAGGCTCTGTGCTAGCACACAGCACTCCCTGATGCTCCCGGCTGCCACCCCAGCAGCCTCTGGAGCATGCCTGAACCATGGCATTTGACTTGGCAAGAGCTCACCGTGCACTTGGGAAGACTTAAATCTTGTGTCTTTCGGGCTTCAGGAAAAGGAAAATGTCACTTTTTGGTCTGAGTACAGTCCTTCCAACACCGACACATTTCTGCCAAGGGAATTCAACTAGGCAAAGTGCTGAACACTACGGTGGTGAGTGCTGCAGAAAACAAGTTCCACAGATGTACCAAAGAGGAATGCATACAAGATTTACTGCCACTGCAGATGTCGGGGAACGCTTCAACACCAAACTGTGGCTAAATCCTTGAAACTAGAGATAAAGCACCCAAGGTGTATGAGCTGCAAACCAGTGTTATGAGGCAGCTACTGCCAGGGCAAATACCTGGGGAAGCAGGTTAGGAGCTGCCCTGTTCCCAGGAAGGGTGGCTGTGTTACCTTTTGCCGTGCCAGACGCAGATGCGGGTCGCGAGGATCTCTTGCGCTGCCCGTTCTCTACAGTTTCCTGTGAAGTGGCAGAATCCTCTGTTCTTGAATTTCTTCTACTTGGAGTTTTAGACTTTTCACAATTCTCTTTTGTCTCATTACTAATAAAGTGGGACAAAACATTTCTGATGAAGTGTGAGAAGAATTACGTTTTTCTATGCAAGTCAGACAAGCTGGAGGATGGCCCGACACAGGTACCAGTTCCGGACTATTAGCACTGAAGATATGAAATGCTAGAGATACCAGAAGTTCTATCAGATGAAGAATGACCTGAGTAAGCCAGAGTATAGTCCATTTCTATCAAAAATTATCAGAGGATACAGAATTGAGAAGTCCTCACAGAGAATATTTTCAACATTAGAAGACCAAGAAATTAGATGCATTATAAATTGTCTGCTCTGTTTTCCACAGGTGCCACCATTACTGAAGTCTAGGAAAAGCAAACAGGTTACATTAGAGACTGCTGCAGTATGGGGGTACAGAGTTGAAATTGCAGATGAACATCAGGAGGAATTAAGAACTCTTCAGGGAGTATGCCAGCTTTTGGGTTTGCTAAAAAGACTTACTCCATTGATCCAAGTGATTTCTTCACATATTAAAAAAAAGGTTGCTTTAAAACTTTCTTCAAGTTTTAAAGCTTGAAGTCAAAATCCTTTTTTTTTTTTTTTTTTGTAACAGAAAGCTTTTTCTGCTATAAAATAATAATTTTAGGTACTGTGGAAATCTGTTTCTTGCCACTGAGACAATAAAGGGAGTGCTACATTTTGTAATTAAATTCCTCTTTTATTTAATCTCTCTTAGCCCTGTAAACTCATCCTGAGCTTTGGGTGTTTTCTCCTTAATGCATTATTGCCAGACAATTTCTGGTGACTAAGCAGTTTCAGAAGTTTAAACTAAACTTCTCTTGTGTGAATTCAAAGGTAAGTAATTAATTAAATAAATTATTCTGTTGATAATGGAAAAGAAGAAAGCTCATTTCAGGCCTTTTGGGTGACACTTGCAGGATTTCAAGAAAGGCTGCCTGAATCAGAGACTGGAGTGAACACACAGCACAGGGTGACCTGTGTGTGACAGAGGTCTCACTGCAGTGTCACCCTTCAGACAAATCCTGCTTTCAGGGGAAAGACTCAAACCACACAAACTTTAGAGTTAAGTAACAGAAACCTGAAATAAAACAGTTTCTCAGTGGAAGGAGAGACAAACATTCTAAAGAAAGGACACACAGCAGAGGAGACTATGGATTGTAGATTATCTCAGATACAAAATAAAAACTGAAATCTATTTCCCCATAAGGGAGTATTACGGGCAATCTATAAACTGGATCCCCCAAAGAGGTCTCAAACTGGTCTTCTCCTATGGAACTGGGGCAGCTGAACCAGCAGTCACCTACCTCAGAGGACCCCTGGAGGGAAGCAAACAGGCATCAGCACCTGAAGTTCAGTTAGTACAGGTCATTTTTACAGATTCTAGTGACTAAATCCAAGCTGGGATTGTCTCATAGGAACCAGCACATCACTTCCCTCCTTTTATAGAAGGAAATCAAGTTACTCCAAGCAAAAATATTTCTAGTGGTTTATGGGTTGCAAGGTTCCCCTAAGGTTTTAAAGGTTTATAATGGCTTTAAACTGAGAGTAGGTTTAGGTTAGACATTAGGGAGAAATTGGCACAGGTTGCCCAGAGAAGCTGTGGCTGCCCCATCCCTGGACATGTCCAAGGCCAGACTGGACTGGGCTTGGAGCAATCTGGGATAGTGGAAGGTGTCCCTGCCCACGGCAGGAGGTGGAATGAAGCTAAGTTTTAAGGTCCCTCCCCACACAAACCATCTGTGATTCGATCAAGGTTTGTCCTGTATGGTTCAACTCTAGGAGGCCAAAGCTGCCCACTGTATCAGCCTTCACTTGACCCAGTTTGCCTGCAAACTTCCCTTCTTTTCCAGTCTTGGTCAGAAGGGCATCAATCAGAAAAACCCTGAGAATGCCCTCGTGGTAATTTGATGTGCTGGGTGAGTTTGGAGATGGTCATACAAGGACACTTCATTCGGAGAATCTGCTCAGCTGCCAATGTCCCACCTTCCGCTTTTCAGAAAAATTCTACCCTGAAGAAAACTCACTGTGAAATTTCAGCTTGTCTTTGAAAGATGCCAATCCAAAAGAAGATAAATAGGATTAAATATTCCATTCAGAGCCATTCCTGATCTGAGGAAACGTACTGCATTCCCTCCCTTACAAAGGAAGGCACTGCCTCATCTCCTGAGGAACTCAACAAGGGGCTGCCCTGGCCGAGGGGTCACTCCACTCATGAGGGCAGTGTCCAAAACCCGGCTGACTGTGCCAGCACCATTAGCCAAAAACCTCCCCAAGGGCTCTCACTGCCAACTGAGTGAGAGCCTGGGGTGTTTAGAATCTTCCAAGTAGATCTTGGAAACTGTATTTTCTTCTGACAGAACACAACCATTTGAAATATTATCTTTTAATTACTGAATGTCTTAACCAGGACAACATGAAGTTTCTACCTGACTTTCTTACCAAGTTTTGGCAGAGTGTTAACAAGCAAATACAGGAAAACTGTTGAAAACAATCCTCCAGGCAGAAGAACAAACTTTTGAAAGACTTCCTTTCAGAAAACAAAAATTCACATGACAGCTAAGCTGCAGGCTTTGAAGGGTTAGTTTTGATTTGTTGTGCAACCATCAAGACCCTTCCAGGGCATGAAACATCCAGGCCTGAAAGGATGAGAGGAAACACTGCCCAAAGCACAGACTAAGGAAAAAGCTACCTTATATTCATTGCATTTCAGCAATGGTTTGGAACATTCAACTGGCCTTTCTTAGCAGGAAAGAAAGGGTATGGCCAAGAAAACGAAAAGCAGTAGCAGAGGTTCAGCAATTGAAGCAAAGAGAAAGGGACTTCCTCCCACGAAAGCTATATCTACTCTGAATCTACAAACTATCTCCTTACCTTTGACCAGCAACTACTGCAGCATTTGTCTCAAGTTCTACAAAAGAAAAAGATAATTTTAAAGTCTGCTGTAGAGGTACATAGCTACTGACAAGGCATGACTAGCTCACATTTTTCTATCGCATTAAGATCTCAAGCATAAGCTTCTCTCAAAGCAAAGCAAGCCAAAATACCAAATACCAAATAGGCCAAGTGCTCGGTCTGATTACAGCCTTCAGGACACTGCAGTCAGCTAAGACAGGGAAAAATTAGAGCCCTGCAGAAGAAAACTGTAGAGAACCTCCCTGACAAGGGCTACACTCTTCTCCCTTTTTAAACTTCCATTTTAGACAGCTTATTTCTACTAAACCTTCTAGGTTTTATTAGTTTTTAAACATTAAAAATACTCATCTGGCTCTATTGTGCATGTAAAAATTTGCCTTAACCCAACTGCCTCTCACAGCAATGTCTTCTAGTGACAAATTTCTGAAGCCCAATTGCACTTGTACAGAATTGGAAAATATCTTGGGGGAGATGATGCAAAGAGAAGTCTAACCCATTTTCTCTCTCTCTCTCTCAGTGATTTTGTACATAGAGGTCAGGTTTTCTTTGGAGTCTTCACCTCAGTAAACAGCTCTCGTGTTCAGCATATAAAATGTCAAGTCTTTTTACTGTCTGTCTTTTAATTTTCTCCATATCCACTATATCCTTTCTTGAGAGGGAAGACCTATACCTAAAGACAGCCCCCCTCCTGAGGAACTGCCAGAGGTTTAGGGAATACCATTGCACTGTCATGGATGAACTTCCTGTGCTTTGTCTCATTGCCCACAGTGAGATCCAGCTCAATTCCTCCATCAAACTTGGGGCCAGTGGGGCACAAACCGGGTGGTAAATTGCTGTCAAAGGCAAAGCCCCAAAGTTCGCTAGACTGTGTACAATGAGTAGAGGCATAAAAAAAGTAAGAAAATGGGTAGTGTCTGTCCTCCTAGGATGAATTTGCAGTGTTAGAACATCAGCCTCTTCGGTGTAAATGGATATAGCACCATCTGAGGAAAAACAGACGTCTTGGGAACAAAGGAAGAACAGACTGAGCAAGGTAAGGAGTTACCTTTCTTCCCACCCAAAATTTAAACATTAAATTTATTTATTAGGGAGATTATCCAACAGCAAAAAATGGATAGCATCAGTGCTTCCCCCAGCAGGAACCCCCAGTACAGTCACAGCAGCACAGGACAATGAGTTGGATGTGAAAAAACAAGGGTGTATGACCACGTTTGTCTTAGTGGAAATTCAAAGAAAACAATTTCATACAATTTTTACTTTCTGAAAACTCTATTTCTAATCAAATTAGAGATGGCAAATGGATGGAGAGTGGCACTTTCCATAAGTAAACCCGCATCTATCTGTTTTCCCTACTCAACTTGGGAATAAATTTTTTAAAACACCCCAGAACTGACGGTGAAACACCATGATAATAGATGGCAACACCATAAAAATCATCTGCCAGGGCTCCATCCTGGAACACTGCTGAGGGGGCATTAAAAGTTGAACAGAAAAGAAAAGGATTACAACTCTAAAACACACTCCCAGCATGGCATAAACATATTTCTATATTCTGAAGGGTACAATGAAAGAAACACTCCTCTTATTAGCTCTGAATAGAACTTCAAAATTCAAACACAATGCATAATTACAAATCCAGTCCCTCCAATTTATCACTGAATATCTAAAACCTTCCTTGGGGATTTTTTCATTTTTTACTTGATCCCATCCTGAATCTCCCACAAGGCTTTGGAGACTTCCAAAGCACAATGTAACTAGCAAAGAAAAACAATCCCAAAAGCACAAATAATAATAAAAAACCCTACCCAACCCCCAAAATATCCGGTGTGTTAGTGACCACTGAATATGCATTGAAACAAATGCATTTTCAGTTCCAAACATAAAGGGTTTAGTTCACCTCTATTCTGCTTTTCCAAAGGAAGATTTACCTGTTCTTTGAACAGTACTTTCTGATGTTGCAACTGAACTTTTTTTCTGTGTTAAATGTTGAGAGGATGCTAGAATAAAAGTGGAGGGAAAAAGCATTATTGTCAAAGGGAGTCAAAGGAGTTCCTGTTGTGTGATCAGGCTGGTACACAATGCTCCCTCTCCCAGCTGACTGCATTTTGGCATTTACAGATGCAATATTTTTGATCTGCCCTCCACTTCCCTCCCACTACACACACCTCCCCCTTTTTTAAAACAAACTTTGGCAAAACTACCCCGAGCAAGTTTTCTCAAACTAGAATGAGTGATGAAATGAAGTATCATAAACCACATTTTTAAAGGTAACAGTTTTTCAGCAGCCTGAGACATTAAAGGAAGTCCTAAAATTTCAATAGTTTAGTCTCCTTTATTTTAATGTTCATTTCAAAAAGAGTTCTGGGGAAAAATAGTGTATTTTTAACGAATCAATGCCCTCACTCTTTCAATTAAAGTGCACAATATGCTCCAGAGTTGCCCTTGAAGGCCTTTGGCAATAAAATAATGACGTAATCTTTCTTAGGTTGCCAAGTAAAAAAATCAGATGGAAAAATAATTTTTGTTGGGCTAATGCTTTCTAGCCTTCTATGTGATAGTGAACTTACAGAGAACAGGAAGACAAAAAGTTTAACATTCCTGCTTAAATAAAGACTATCACTTCTATTTTTCTCCTGGAAAGCCAGAATTCCTTCTGTAAAGCTCAAAGAAAGCACTTCCATTTTCCAGTGGCATACAGTTACGACATCCAACAGCCATGGGGAAAGTCACACTGAGGCTGAAGTTTTCAGTTCCCCTGACTTCTGTGGATTTTATCATCCATGATTCTATCTTCTGTGTCTAATTCATGTTGTAAAGCACAACACTCACTCAGCTCACTTCAGCAGTGACAGGTTTATATCCACACTAGATTCAATAAATTAAAAATGGCATCAAGAAATAGCATCCATGTCATTTATAAAGTCTGCCAGATGCTCAAATTAAAATAGCAAAGCTCAGATGCAAAGGTATTTTATGTTTTCAAACTGAATGCAGTCAATTTTTTCATTAATTTCCCTGAAATGAGCATTTAAGTTTTTCCCTAGACAAACGGGGGTTTGGTGTGGGTTGTTTTTTTCTTCTGTTCTGGAGGTTGTTCAGCAATTTCCCTAGAGCATGAAGGTTATTCGGAGAAGGAAATAGTATAATTAGGATTAATTCAAAATATCATAATTAAGTCAATAAATTGAAATAATTTACAAAATCAAAAGTCTGTGGCAAGACCAAAGCAGAGTACCAGTGTATCTACCAGTATAAAAGGCACCCTAAGTATTTGTCATTACAGATACATCGGCTTTTCCTCCTTGCTTCCAACATTTACATGAAGTTACAGAATCATATATTCATGACAAATACCCCACTGAAGCAGTAAATGGAAAATGAAATAAAACATCTGGAACTCGGATCTTGGTGAATACAAGCCTGTGTATCACTCAGCTGTTAGAAACAAAAAGGCAGCTGTAAGCCTCGGCTGCAGTGCCTACATTTTACGGTGCTCACGGAGAGCAGCCCCTGGGATTTCCCGAAGCCGCCTCGTTCCCCGGCTCCCTCCTCCGCGCAGCCCCGCACTCACCTGCGCTCTGCAGCAGCTCCGGGGGTGCTGCGGGCTTCTCCTGGGCNGGGCCGGGAGCGCTCGGGGGCGCGCCCGGGGACGCGCAGGAGGGCGCGGCCGCCGCGGGGCTGAGGCTCGAGCTGCCGGGCCCAGAAGTGCTCTGTTTTGTAAGACTGGGTGCTGGAGGTGTCCCGCTTTTGTTATCGAGTTCTGCTGGTGGTTGCTCTGTTCCCAAACTATTTGGGACCGACGTTTCTAGTCCCTGACCTTCTGTTTCTCCATCCAAAGCATACTGCTCTTCCCCTTTCTCCAGGGAGCCAGTAACCTTCTTGCATGCTTTAGTCAGCAGGAGCTGGCCAATCTTGTCTACTTTTCCCTTTCCCTTGCTGGATGAAACAGGACTGCGTCTGTTCCCAGATCCCGGGCTGCTTGTAAGCAGAGGAGAAACAACAGGTCCTGACTGGGCTGCTGGCACAGGGCACTGCTCACCCGACCCTGCACCTTGGGAAGTCTCCTCCGGGCTGGAGTCCTTGGCTTGCTGAGCAGGAAGCTGTGAAGAAACACTGGAAGGAGCTGGAGTGGAAGAAGGCAGTTGGACAGGAGATGCCAAGGGATTCAGAACGAGTGATCTGCTGGTGGGAATACTGGACACAGGACTGGTGGATGAGGTGCTGGGAGGAGCGGGCCCGGAGGAAAACTTGATATTCTGTGGGATATGCAAAGGACCAACAACCGCGACTGACTGAGGCATCAGGCTCGAGTTAGAAGTCATGGGGGCTGCTGGAATCGTGCTGGACTGAGAGCCCTTCATCACTTGGATGATTGAGGATGAGTTTATAAACACAGGTGTGATAAACTGTGGGCGGGTGTTGGACTGAACTGCGGACTGTCCCTCCGAAACCATCACTTTGCTCCCCACATTGGGCATGGTGACAACAGTGGACACTAATGCAGATTGCAAGTGGGATGGCAATGGAGCTGATGTATTAGCAGCAGATGTAATAGGGTTGGAAGTCACAAACACTGTTATCTGGTTGGGGGGTAAAGGACCTGAAATAGAAGAAGAGCTAACAGGCCTCTGCATTACTGGAGGAACACTCTGTGCCACGCTTGCGTTTACTTCTCCCAGTTCCTGGTGTCCTGGATTTGGACAGGGCTCGTTATTTTGAGGCAGGCTAAGTGAATTAGATGACTCCTTGCTCAAGGACAAATCCTGCAGTGGAGGAATGACAGCTATCTTCTTTAGCTCCTCACCAGTGGAGACTATCGGTGCCATTTCAAGACCAGTCAGCCCAGGGGGCTTAATGGTCACATTAGGAGCTCCAGAATTGTCAAGAAGTTGACTTAGAGAAGTTGGTGCCTCCCTCACAGCTGGAGATACCATGGTTTTACTTTCCTCCATGACTGGGAGCTTACTGCTGTCTAAGGCTTGCCCATCTTTATTTGCCTGTTCTTCAGGAACCAGCACTTTCATTTCTGGAGTAGGGACACCTTTTAGTTCCATACTGGGCTGGTCTTTGCTACCTTGGACACCTTGTGCACTTTGACTCTCAGTATCTTGAGGCACACTAAGGCTCTCCTTATTGTCTTCAGGAATACCAGTCACAGCAGGTACAGAAACTGCAGGATTCTGGTTACTTAGCATGGAGTTATTTTGAAAACTTGTAGTCACAGGTGTCGGCAAAGAAGAGGGACCAGCCATCATATTTCTTTGTAATTCCATGTTCTGCAGGAGAGATGGATTCTGCTGAGTTGTCAATGATAATTTAGCTGCTTTTGAATTCTGTCTGCCAGGGCTTGGCGTAGTTTTCCTACTGGATCCAGGACTTGACCTTCGACTGTTGCTTGGACTTGCTCTCTTTGTTCCTCCAGCGTTGGTTTGTTTGCCTGAATTAATGACCACACCTTCCAACTTGTGTGACTGTGAGGCAGTAAAACTGGACTGATTGTTAATTGTAAGATTTGATGGGGCTTGTCCAATGGCCTTTAAAGTAGTGGGATTCAGACCCTGCTGATCAAATCCTCTATTGAGATTAGGCCTGGGAGGTAAAGGAATATTGATCTGGGGAGGGAATAGACCAGCTATAGAAGCATTGAGCCTCTCTGGAGACAGGCTAATTTCTGAGGGTTCTGTACTGGGTGGACGGTTATTAGGAGTCTGAGGGTAATATGGCCTTGGGCTAGCTCTGTTTGGGGTTTTAGGCCTTGAAGTTTGTGATGGGGCAGCAACATTTGGAAAATGGTGTGTAAGAGCACTAGAGAGAGAACTAGACTGCTGCTGGGGACTTGCACCTTGGGCAGCCGAAAGTGGGGATGGTCCAGGCTTGGGTCCTGTCATCATTAACTGGTTCTGTGAAACCACTAAATGAGATGTCACATTATTCTGAGCTCCTGATGTTGGAGGGCCCTCAGCTCCACCTCCTTCTGGAAGAGAGGATACTGATGACACCTCTCTGAGGGGTGAGCTGGAAGGATTCTGTACGTTATCTGGATAAACCATTTTTCTTGCATTATTTCCCAGAGGAGGATTGCCCGGCAGGGCCATCCTCTGTTTATCAGGAGATGGAGGCACTGGCCCAGGCCCCTGGAGGTTCACCATCACTGGCATGTTCCCGCTCTGCTGCATTGGCATCCGCTGGGCATCTGGATTCAGGGGCCCCCTGGGGGGATGAACCCCCTGGGGCACAGGCAGCCTGACTGATTTGGGATCCTGCTGCATCATCAGCATCATCATCATCTGCTGCTGCTGTGGTGTCTGGGGGGGTGCCTGGCCTTGCTGTGGGGCTGGCTGGGGCTGCTGCTGGGGCTGGGGCTGCTGCGTGTGTGGCATGAGCTGAGGTGGCATCTGCTGGACTGGCCTTTGCTCCACTGGCTGAGATGGATAACCTAAGGCAACAGGATGACACATGCATTAAAACCAACCAAAGATCACAGGAAGCAGAATTTCTGTAACAAACGGGATTGGGTAGAAAATACAGCCTGGAGCCTGTTTATCTTGGATGAGAGCCACATTAACAAAACAGGCTTTACAAACAAACCCAAAGATTTTACTTAATTAATAAAAATAGTTTTACTTTATGTATGACTTGCCTGAGATTTAACTGGAGATCTCTTAGAGTACTGTATCAGCTACTAGCCGAGGTTCGCACCACCTGGCAAGTCTCTGTAACTGCCCATGGGCTTCTTTTCACTGACAAATGCAGAGTAGGACTTTCACTAATTATTACTCCTTAAAACAAACTTCAGAGTTTGGCAGCCCCCAAGAGTCATGGACCAGCACACCTGCTACAGATCTGACATTTTCTTGTGTACAAAGTAGAATCTGCCATGTGTTACTTGGCCAAAAACCTGCTAAGAACCCCCCGTGTGGTTTATAATATAAATCCTATTGCAGACTTTAGATTTAATCCTCTCTACATGCAAAGGATCATTTCAACTACAACTCCTGTTTCTTCTCAAAAATCAGCTGTTGGTCAGTGCTAAATTTTTAAGACATCAGTCTGTGCTACAGCTAGAAATACAACATTTTTTTATCAGTTATGTTACTGCTGAATAATGCTACAGTACTCAGTATGATACCTGCAGGATGACAAATGAGAATGGGGCCACCTCTTCATTTTGAGCTAACCCAGAAGAAACATTTAAACAATGGTACCAGTTACTTACTAGGAGGAAAAAAGGTTTGAACTTGAATGTGTGATAGCATAAATAAAATAGAAGTGTCACAAAGATCAGTTAAAAGCTCTCCTTTACATTCAGTTATTACATTCAGATAATCACAGAAAATCCTACTACCTGGTGGCCTACTTGCAAAATCTGAGAGTTTAGGGCCTGATTTATCTAAATTCATTCCTTGGTCTCCAGACATCGATGACTGATCACTCTCCTCCAGGCCAGCTGGACGTGATTCTGAAGAACTGAAAGAAAAATAATCGCAATTAAGATCCAGCCCCTACATCAGTGTTTGATTTCTGCTTCTATAACTAAGTACTCAAGTAATGAATTCCTAGCACTCTCCACAGACCTGGAATAACCCACTGAAATGCCTCTGATGTAACTTGCCAGACTGGAATACACACACCAGGTCTGTGTATAGTCACTGCCTTAAGTACTACCGAAAAGGAAACAAGTTGCCTGGCACTCTCTTGGTCTTAAACATTTATTTCAACCATGAATCTGAGCTTTATAACTAAGAGAATGCCAATGGATGTTTCAAATGTTAGAGCTACATATATTTCAACTAAACAGGCTTTCCTGTGACATCTGCATGGATCAGCAAGTGCCATGGGTAGATGCTTTTTAAATTTATTTTAATGGTAGCACCTTTTCTTCCAGTACTGCACCCAGAAGTGACTCAGGGTATCCAAGACCTCTGATAACATTACAGCACAACTGCACTGACGTGTCATGCATTGCAGTCACCCTCCAGAGCACAGACCTGTGTGGTACTGGGGCTCTGTAAGTGATCACATGCTGGTCTGGGTTGGAAGGAACCTTAAAGCCCATCCCATTCCCCCCCCTGCCATGGGCAGGGACACCTGCCACTATCCCAGGCTGCTCCAAGCCCTGTCCAACCTGGCCTTGAACACTCCAGGGATCCAGGGGCAGCCACAGCTTCTCTGGGCAACCTGTGCCAGGGCCTCCCCACCCTCACAGGGAAAAATTCCCTCCCAATATCCCATCTAACCCTGCCCTTTGGCAGTGGGAAGCCATTCCTCTTGTCCTGTCCCTCCAGCCCTGGTCCCGAGTCCCTCTCCAGCTCTTCTGGAGCCCCTTTAGGCCCTGGAAGGGGCTCTGAGCTCTCCCTGGAGCCTTCTCCTCTCCAGGTGAACACCCCCAGCTCTCCCAGCCTGGCTCCAGAGCAGAGGAGCTCCAGCCCTTGGAGCATCTTTGTGGCCTCCTCTGGACTCTCTCCAGAGGAGTGTCCCTCTTGTGCCTCAGGGTTGGAGGCAGCTCTGCAGGTGGGGTCTCACCTGACTGGGCAGAGGGACAAAATCCCCCTGGCCCACACTAGGGGATCAGCCCAGGACTTGGCGGGGTTCCGAGCTGTGACTGCACATTGCTGGGTCACATTCAGTTTTTCATCCATCAGCACCCCCCAAGTCCTTGTCCTGAGGAATCTGATGCTCCAGGAGACTCTCTAGGACAATTTAAAATTGTTCAGACTCAAGGCCCAATAGTTAGACTAAATCAAGACAGCTTTTGCAGACTTAGAAAAACCCCAAGTTTCTATGGCTATCAATATATATGGTCAGAGGATGTAAAACAAAGAGAGATGAAGAGTAGAAGAACTAAACTGCTTATCACCTTCATGAATATATGGGAAGATCTATGTAAGAAAAGCTCTAAGCTAAAATTAAAGACATCAAAAAAAGTACACTGCCAATAAAGAGAGGCAGAATCATGCAGAAATGCCATGGACAAAAGTAACATTTTCAGCAAAATAAGAATTTGAAATACATAAAGGTGGGAAGAGCTATCCTATTTCAATCTACTTAAGAATAAGTTTCTGGCATCTATACAGCTGACCCAAAGCTGTAGACATCCACGGAGACACCCTGGCCTGTCCTAATGTTCTATCAGCTACCTAATCAACATTCAAAAAGCAGCATGTGACTGGAAATCCCTGAATTTTTGTGGGTCAAAACTGTAGAGAACATACACCAAGAGAGAAGAAAGGTGAAAATAGGGCAAGCACAGAACCGTTCCATTCACTGCTGCTGAGGGCAAGTACTGCCAAGGAAAGCACCTGGAGTGCAATGCTGTGTCTAATCCAGCACACCACCTATTTTTGTGATGCAGGTGGTGTAGGCTTACATGCCTCCACCAATAAATTTGATGAAAACTGGCAAAATACAGAGATATGCCCCGGAGCATTATATTAACAGCCACAAATGAACAAAAATTCTGGCAGAAAAATCACCCAGAGGAGCTGCAGCTTTTGGTACAGGTGCCAGCCACGTCAACTGAAAGAATACCTAAAATTGTGAATGCAATCTCAAATTTGTCAATTTTGCTATTTATTTACAATGGTGGGAGATTAAAAATGCTACAGTTAAAGTTCAGCTCAAAGCTGATACACAGCATTACTGCACAGACAGGTTTAACCCAGAAAACAAACCTGGTACACAGTAGATCCTTAGCAAACACCTCCTGCTAGATGGGTCTGTGCAAATCTGGCAGAACAGACCCGAGCTTGGTTTGCCAGCAAAGAGCAGCTATGGCAAGAAAGGCTGCTTCTGTCATTGCTGGAAAATTTAAACTTCAACTGAATCTCAAATGCAGCTGAAATTCACCAGGCATGTGAAGCAATCACCACTTGTGAAAAATAATCAGAATGAACCAGAATGTGAATAGGAAGATGTTTGTGTGAGGGACAAAATATTCCATATTTATTCTTCTTTTCTCTTTTCTTCTTTTCTTATTGCTCTAGATGTAAAAAAATACATAAAAGTAACTGCACACCAGGTACAGTCAGGATTGCCATCAGCACTACCTCTGCTCTACCAGCTGCACTCTGAAGTACAACTTTCAGATACAAATCCCTCATCAGAGCGGAGAGAGAACTCCAGGAAAACCCAAACCATCCAAACCAAAAAAGGTGGCAGCTGCGTCATAAGGAGAACAAATGCAAAATGACAGGTGTGGCAGAGCCAGCCCGGCCCAGGAGCAGCAGCTCTGGGAGTACAGAGAAGCTCCTCTCCTGCTGCTGCTGAGTGAGGGCGTTTCCCACCTCTGCCAGGGGACTGGCACCCCCAGACCTGCAGTGAAAACCTTCCCTGGTTGGGAAAAGCCTCTTTGTCCTGCAGTGCTGCCACCACCTGCACTGGACACTGCAAACCTGAATGGCAGCACTGGGAATGACCTCTCACAGTGGATTATTTCTGTTCTACCAGTGCACAGGGTGTTCATGGTCTGTGCACAGGGGAACATCAAACAATTGCTTGTTTGTGCATGGATTTAATAGAATTAACCAACCTGTTTTATCCACAATCCCATTTCATCTAGCATCTTGTTCCTCAGTTTACATCCCATTACCCACAGTCTTCGGGTTCAGCACACATATGCAAATACTTTTAAACAACCAAAATGTCCTGGGTTTCATTCCAATGCAAAATTGCTCAATTAAGCAAATCCTTGAAACTATTTTAGACTCCGCTGAATAAACTTTCAATAGCTCTCTTATCCTATTTACATTCCAACATGACTGCAATCCATATTACTAATTGTACTTTTGTTACTATGTTATTATTTCTCAGAAATTATTTCTTTTTAGTGTCTTTATCAAATTAGCTGCATTTCCACACAAGGTTTGCTGCTCTGAATTCTAAAATTTCTGAGGAAGAATTACAGAGAGGAAGCAGAGATGAAAAGCATCCTGTTTGCTTCTGATGCAAGAGAAAGTGATCCAAATTGGATTTAATTCCTGTCAATTCCAAGGCAAGAAAATGCTGAGCTTGCCCAACTATGTGAGGGAAGCTGAGAGTGAGGGAGGCAGGAAGGTGTTACAGCCAGCTTTCACTGCAGTCTCCCTCTTTTTGCTGGAGAATAAACTCAGAAACTTTTGTAAGGACAGTTCCCTTCTTAGTGCTTCTGCAAGGATCAAGTATTGTTATAGTCCATGTAGAACCAAAATGCTCATCCGTATCAGAACAACATTCTGGTTCCATTGTTAATTACCCCGAAATCTGATTCAAAGCCTTATTTAGGAGCTGGAATTGAGCTGTCATAGCTCATTAGAAAAGCTGTAATTGAGACTTCTTCTACTGTGAAAACTTTTTAATAAGGAAATAGTCTTGTGAGGCTTTGCAAGCTCAGAGGAAGAGCTTTATAGACCCATTTATTGATATTCCCAGGCCACACTGAGGCTGGGTGCTCATCAGTAAGACCAATGAAAACAAAATCCTAAGAAGAGTTTTCTTTAATGATTAATGTTTTTTGATTTTTTTTCAGAAGATGGTGCCAACTCATCTGCTCCCTCTGAATCCTCTGTCACTTCCATAGCAAGGCACTTGCTACAGCAGTGGTTACCATCGTTTTATTGGAATCTATTTGGACTGGAGGAACTGGTGTCTGTGTTAGGTTTCTAAGTCACCCCAAAGCTGCAGGCTGGCCACACACTTGGTGCTGGCCAAGTTACTTTTCCCAGGTTTCCACATCTGGCCACAGACTGTGTCCTCCTCCAGCTGTAATCTGAGATCACACAGCAGCAGTGAGGACCTGACAAGCCACACCATGACTGTATACAACTATACAGGAGAGGCTTGAAAGGCTTTTGTTTCCAAGGCCTATTAAATTAGCATGCTTTGCTTTACCTTACAGCATTTCTGCATTTTATTTTTGTATTAGTTAAGCCAATTAATGATTGTCACAAAAGATCACTTGCTATAGATGATGTGAGTTTTTCAGTCCACAATTAAAATGTCCATGAGATTATTACTTCCATCTTCACAAAGGAATCTTGACAATGTGCAGAAAATGCAGGCTGGGGCTACACACTGGATAACCAAGGGAAAAATTAAAATACTGAAGAGTTGCTTAGTACTTGATGCCATCTTCTCTTTGCACTGAACTGAACATGTGTCCCTAGGAAAGGCAGCATAAACTTCAGGTTAAAGACATAATGATTATTCAAAGGGACCTGACTGGTGGAACCAGAGCCACACCAGGAGCTTAATGTGCTATTGCCACCCTTTTTTGCTTGGCTTTAGGAATTTAATTTTGATATTTGGATATTTCTGTATTATAATTTTCTGGGCAAAGTTTTTTTGATTTTTCCCATTTTTCCCTGATTGAAAACAATACCCCGAAGTACCATCAGGTGAATTCCTGTTAATGTCCCATGGGCTCATCTGCAGCATCAGGATAGTTAGATAAAGTATATCTGCCTTCCCCATTTGAGCTGAATAACAGCACAGCAGCAGCAGCTACCATCTTGTGCTGGGTGATAGTGGACTGTCAATGGCAAATGGTCACAGGACAGCTGGCCAAGAAAGAACACGCTGGCCAAAGAAGGAAGAAGAGATTCTGCAATCTTGTATTTTCACTAAAAAGACACATGCTTTCATTATCTTTCAATCTTTCTCATTGGTCTCCTCCCTCTCAAGAGCTGTGGGGTTTTTTTCCTTCCTAATCTCTGCTAGGCCAGGAAGACCAGCATTGCTTGGATTTTTTAATCTCATACCCAGAAAGTACTAGATTCCTCCCTCTAAATTCTAGCTGCAGCTTCAACTAAGAGAGAAGTCCAGCTCAATTCCAGGCAGAAATGTTTCAGGATATGCACGTGATTCAGGAAACAACCCCCCAAAATCTGTCCTGCACATATTATATAGAGGCTTCTAGTTCTTCTGAACATACTTCCCACCATTTAAACGTGGCTGTCAGACTGCTTAAAAAAGGCAGCCTCCTCTTCCAAGGGCTGTGGCACCATGGGCCACATGCTAAACTTCCTTCACCCAGTAAAGGTAAGGAACAGTGCTGGTAAAATTGGGTTTATAACTGAGTTTGGATATTTGCATGTTATTTTTAATCTTGAACAAACATTCCAATGACAGACTCTTGAGAGCAACTGCTACAACATGAATTAAATACAGGTCCTTTCTCACCCATTACTTGCTGATAAAATATTGACAAGGTGCCTGGGGAGTTTCTTCATGCCCTTTATAAAAAACACTGTAATATTAAACCTACGTTGTTTGCTCTAGCTGTTGATTATTTTTCTTCTTCCTTGGAGGCTTCTTCTTCTTTGGCTTGTTGGCATTCTGGTTATTCTGTTTGTTGTTCACACCAAAGTGCCCTGCTGAGATATCGCTCTGGAGAAGGTTAACCAAGAGCGGACTTGTGAGCGTCACATCTTTATTGACAGGAAACACAGGATTCTGCCCACAGGAAACCTGATTCCCATTGGGAGTTCCACTAAACCCCGTACTGAAAGGCAGCCCATGGCCAGAGAAATGACTCCCTGAAGCATTGTTGTTTCCTTGCATTCCTTGCATATGAGAAGGCACCATGTTTGGCTGCTGCACAGGAACCTCAGGTAACATCTGTGTTAAGTTCCCATCATTGTTTGTTGTGGTCGCAGTATCCCCAAGTTGCTGAGAGATGTGAGGACCAGATCCAGTGGGTCTTAGAACTTGCCCTTGAATTCCCATCACCTGAGAAGGATTCCCATTCACGGGGCCTTGCTGTGCCATCATCTGCCCAGTGAACTGCACCATGTTTCCTTGCATGTTTGGGGTTGGTCCTCTCATCAGTTGAGCTGGCCCCGTCATAACATTGGACTGGTTTTGAGTATTAAAAGGCTGTTTATTTCCTTGCATCTGAGTGGTCATCATCTGTTCCATCATTGAGTTTTGCTGTAGCAAGACCTGGCCCTGAGGTCCCATCATCTGATTGTGGGTGGACATCATTTGCTGTCCCTGCTGGGGAATCATCTGTTTGGGTGGGGTCATCCTTTGGGGAGAGGGACCAAGATTTTGGTTTTGAGGTGTCACCATCATTTGGCCTTGCGGCATGAGCTGAGTTCGAGAAAGTATCATCTGATTTTGAGGGTTCAGTGATCCCTGAGCCTGAATGTTCACCATTTGTCCTTGAGAGGACACGATTTGCTGATGCATCCCCATGAGCTGGGACTGTGGTCCTTGCTGAGGCTGTCCTTGCATGTTGCCCATGTTAACCTGTGGCACCGCACTAGCACCAGCCTGCTGGTTGTTCATATTTCCATGAAGTCCCATTAGATTGGTCTGCATCATATTTGGTGGGCCATGTGCTGCTTGCATCTGAGTTTGAGGAGGTCCAGATCCTTGGCCACCTTAAGAAAATAAAAAGAAAATACCAGTAAGAAACTAACTGGAGTGGTGTAAGAGTTTTCACACCTTTAAATGTTGAGTACTCCAAAATTGTTTTCCTCCCTTTTCCAGTAAACTGGCATATCTCATATATTTGCAGTCCTGAGATGCAAAGTTTGAGGAGGTCCAGATCCTTGGCCACATGTTAGTTGTCAAAACAGAACATCACACATCTCAAAATAAACACTTGGACTGGTACTTCCCCTGTTTCCCTCTGCAGAAAACAGAACAGAAACTTAATTTCAGTTGTTATCTGCACCTAAGTTTGAAAATCTTCCATAATATCACCTAACTCAGCAGAGTAATTCCTAACCAATATGAGCTTCAAACCCTGAGGTTACTTTATAATGGGTTAAAGAATAAAAACACACAGAGTACTGATGAAATGACATCATCAGGGTATCTGTAATCCAGCCAAAAGACTAATAATTGAGTTGTTAAATGGAGACATCTGTGAATTAAAGATTTCATTCTCACACTTTAAGCAGACTTCCAAAATTTTTGAAGGCAGTAATAAATAATCTTTTCAAAGCAGAACAAGATTATTTTGCTATTCTGCTTCTAAGATAATTACACTTTTTTTTTTTTCTGGACAAGGAGTTCCTTTTGTGTTGTATCTTTATTATCCCTTGCCTCCAAATTTCAGTGCTATTCCATTCAATTTCTCAACAGCTACTTCTGAAGCCCAGACCCACGGTCCTCATCAATAATAGCTGGGTTTTGAGGAGCATGAGCAGCCTTATGCTTTTCTTTTCCCTATCCAGCACTACACCCAGAGTGCTGCTGCAGCCCCAGCCAGCAGCTCCCTGTTAATGGCAGGAGTCTAATGGTTTGGGACCCATGTGACACAGGAAAAGGCATCATGTGCTACAAATGGAAAATGGAAAAAGCTGAGGAACGCCCCACTGCAGTCAGACCTGTGTGCTGCACGTTCTGGTTGGTTTGCAGCTGCGGCGCTCCGCTGTTCCCTGGTGTTCCTGGAGCTGTGGAAGGCACCTGACCTTGCAGGAAGTTCTGGTTAGCCTGGCCTGCAGGGAACCCCGGGGGGAGCCGCTTGGGCATTCCTGAACATGAGAATTTTCTGATTAGTTAGTATGGAAAATGGGAAGAAAAAGACAGAAAAAATCTATAATTGGAGAATACCTTTGAGTCTGTGCTGTCATATGACAGGTTTAGGCAGAAATTGTTTTTTGCTAATATACAAAATCCACTGAAGACATTCACAGTTCTTACCTGTGCAATAATTCTGTCTAACAAATTACTATGACTAATTTCAAACTATAATGTAAGTACAAAACTTACTTTGCAGAGAAGGTGAAAAGACCACATTTGACCTTTTAGAAACTAGAAATCAAAGTAACGTGGTTTGTTGCTTTCTGCTCTACTGCATCTCTTAGCACACCTTTAACTTATTCCACGTACACAAACACAAATAACTGGTATTTTTGTTAGTGATGAGCTCCTGTCACCAATTCTGACACACCAGGCACACGCTCCTTATCAGTGCTGCTGTGTGCACACACACTCTAAGGGTCTTTTCATCCCAGAGTGGGCTGAGGAACTGCACAGTTCAGTACATCCAGACCTGCTGCTCATTCGAGTAACTCTGCTGTTCCTGCTGCAAAAGCAAGGAATTCTGTCAGGCCCTTATGTGGCACAACACCCACTTTGGCACATCCAAACATCACTGCTGCCCTGGGACAGAGAGAAAAACCTCCCCTCCACCTGCCAACGTGAGCAGCAGCATGGATGGATTTAAGACACCCCACTTCTTTTTAACTCGCTGTCTACACAATGCCTCAGACTTTGAAGCAACCCTGCCCACTGCCCCCTTTATTTTTCTGACCCAGTGCCAGAATGTGACTTCAGTTCCTTCTGCAGTTACAGCTTTCTTGCACACCTAATTGTACTGCTTGTGCTAATTATCTGGTCTTAGGTTGTAATTAATATTTCAAGGTAATCAAGTCTATAGGTCAAACACCAAATATATCTGCAAATACAGAAACAGACTTCCTGAAACACAACAAGTGATGTGGTGGACTCCAGTCTTAGTTCTGCTAAACTCTTAAGGAAGTTTTGCACATAGAAATGCTTGAACTGAGAAAAAAAGAAAGTGCTAGCTTGCCCTGTTCCAAATCTGATATAAATTCTGATTTGCTAAATTGACTGTGTGAAATGCAAAGTGTTTGAATGCATTAATTTACACCAAACCTTTAAATGCAAGGTGGCTTAAAAATGGAAAGACTTATAATGACAAATTAACATATAAATTACAGCAAAGAATGAGCATGCACAGAAGTCAGGCAAAAATCTCAGCAGTGGGAGCAACACAGCTTTGCTGAAACCAAGGAATCCTATCTTTTAAAATCAGTTGAGGATACAGCTCACAGCAGGATTGTTGAGTTTAGCAATAAGGTCTACAATAAGATCAAAAAACATATTTTGATAGTTTATTTGTGGTGTCAATTTTAACTCCAAAAAATGGAGGTTTGTTTGTAGTAGGTTTACTTAGGAAGCAGAACACGGAGATTATACTGGCTAAAGGTCATGGCTAAGATTTCTGATTGGGACTTAATAGTGAGGCAAAACTGCAGGGAAATATGACTGTAATAAATAATGAATAACTGCTTCCAGATGGAGACAAAATAAGATACACCAAGTGTAGGGCACTGGCAGATCCCAAGAGAAGAACCTTGAAACACAGAAAATTCATCTGAATTCAAATGAGAATGAGAAAGTGAAAACAAGAAGCTTGTCCAGATCAGTAGACCAAGAAACAGGAATTCCTCACAGTGTTTGGACAGATTTTGGATGTACGACATGAGAATGCAAGAAACTAGAATGTACTTATGTGTGTGTAGGTGGACAAAGAATATGGCCCATATTTTATAAGTACATAAAGAAATTATTTCAAAGGCTCAAGCAAGGACTGGTGTATGGGACCTGAGAACAGCCATCCGAGAGGAAGACGAACAAATGAGTGAGCAAAGAGAAGCACAACAAATCTGCATGGAAATACAAAGAGCTCAAGGGGGGAAAAACCACCGAGGACCCAAAAGAGATCCTGAGACTGACAAAAGAAAGGCTTTCATTGTTAGAGAAGAACTCTAGGAGCAGTAAGGAAAAGAAGTGAGTGCATTGGTCCAAAGAGAAAACTAAAGACAACACAGCCAAATGAGAAATTAAAACATCCCTTAACCTCTTAATTATAGGATAGGGAGTACAACAGCATAGCAACAATAGCTCTTTCCTCTTTGTATGGGAAGAAACTGGCGACAAGTAAAGACAGGGTGAAGAAGAAACATCCACAGCTTAGAAAGGAAGATGCAAAACAATGCCTCAGTTCTGTAGTTTGAAATGTATATGGTGACAGAGGAAGCTGAAGAGAAAGAAAATTTGTTTTCATTACACTATCTCACAAAAAATCCTCCCCTTTCTCCCCAAAAAGAACAACCCCAAACCTAAACAAAATCCCCACACCATCTCTGAACATCCTAAGCTTGCTTAAAGGCAACAGAAGAGCTGTCAACAGGACTACTGGCAGTAATAAAAGCAATGCAACTCCTCCCTGACCCTTCGGGCACCTCTGTGACACTGCAGGACAGAGAGCAGAAACCAAGTGATGCTGATGCTCATTCACCAATACCCACCTCACACTCCATCTATTCATTGATTCTATCTCATAAAGGATCTTTTCAGAACTAACAGCAACATTAGTTCTAGACACTTCATGTTTCTTTTCTTTTTAAAATCAAAGAAGGTCTCAGTACTTCTTACCTCCTAAACCAGGGTGTAAACCTTGTGGACCTTGGTTTTGCTGCTGCATCACCATGAAATTGGGGGGTACATTCCCCTGTTGCACCATAGGATTACAACTAGGAGAACTGACAGGCTGCTGGAATCCCTGGGGAAGTGTGCTGCTCTGGGGAGGCCTTGGTCCCAGCTGCTGCTGCGTCTGGTTAACAGTTGGAGATGAGGCAGGAGAGCCCTGCTGGAAGGAGGAGGGAGAAGAAGCAGGAGACTTGTTGGTCAGGTGGGGTTGTTGTAGTGGTGTAGGAACCCGTGAGGGCCCTCCCTGAAGGCTTTTCATCTGAGGAGCAGTAAACTGGCCAGGATTGCTCATCTGGGGAAAGTTTGAGTGAGCCTGGGAAGCTTGCTGGCTTCCAAAAGGATATGGAGGTGGGGGATGAGTAGGAGTTTGTACTGTTGCTAGAGATGGTCTTGCTTGAAGCTGCTGCTGCATTTGTCCAGGCAATGGGGCCTTTTTCCAGCCCTGGTTTACTGTCAATGTACCCAGTGCTCCCTGGGTTGGAGGAGGCTGAAGTGCTCCAGAAGGAA
Organism: Melanocharis versteri; assembly: GCA_013397845.1. NCBI lineage: Eukaryota > Metazoa > Chordata > Aves > Passeriformes > Melanocharitidae > Melanocharis > Melanocharis versteri. The sequence continues at coordinate 196,619 of VZTG01001923.1, read as the reverse complement.
GCTGGTTCCAGCCAGGGGGAACTGGAACCTGTGCTGGTGAAGTGAATGAAGGTCGAATACCCTGCTGTGGCTGCTGATGTGGCTGGGGAGGCCGATTCTGCAACTGCTGCTGCTGCTGTAACTGCTGAAAGTTGGCTGAGTTCATCTGCCTGTTTACAGGAACTGACTGCATTGAATGGAGTTGGGGAGCTAAAGATCCAGATGGATGATTTTGCTGCTGTATATTTAGCCCAGATAAGAGTGGGTCCATTGCATCTATTAAAATAGCAAAGAAAAATAATTAAAAAAAAAAAAAAAAAAAAACTACTGTTGACAAAACCCATCCCAAAACAAGAAAGGTTAAATTGCTTGCTTGCATTTTCTTACTCTGCCCAAAAATTTATATTCCAGAGAAGCCAGGTGTTATCAATTTATATCCTCTAAAATAAAGCACAACAGCCCCACAACGCTACAGACTGATGTGAGCCTTCTACACACTTAGAACTGCAGAATCACAGAGTACCTCAGCTGGAAGGACCATAGAGTCCAAATCCCTGCTCCTGGCAGGACCACCTAAAATTAAATCACAGGACTAAGAGCATCATCCAGACACTCCCTGAACTCTGTCAGGCTTGGTGCCATGACCACTTCCCTGGGGAACCTGTGAAGAATAAACCCTAAAAATTCACACCCACCAAACTCCCAATCCTTAAACTACCAGTCTATCTACCCTTCCTGAAAAGAGGGAAAAAAAGAGCACCAGAAATATTCCTGCCTCATTGAACTAGTCCTTCTCTTACTTTCAGCTAAACATGAAGCTCAGTCACAACAGTTCAAGAGCAAAAATACCACTGCCATTGCTCAACACATTTGAACAAAATAGCAAGCAAGCTGGTGACTTATTAGGCACCCAAATTATTTGAAAAAATTTAACAGGTTAAGGGGGAAGGGAGGTTTTCACTGAAGGAGTAGCTCCCAGAAACGCAGGGAAAATGCTCCAGAACAATTCTGGAGTACTCTCATGAGTACACACTCAAGCCTGTGTGCTGAAGAATCAAAATTAAAGAACATTTTCAGATCAGTACTATGGCTAAATTTTACCACCTGGCTGTGAAGAAGGCCGAGGTGTTCGTGGCTGCAGCTCAGCACTAGCACCACTTGCCACCATAGAGGAGGGCACATTTCCACCCTGGGACATCATGACAGCTGCAGCATTGCTCATTCTTATTAAACCTTAGAAAACAAAAATAGAAATTATCAAGTCCTGCAGTTACATAGAGAAGGATTTTAGAAATTTTTTTTAACAAGAAAAGATTATATTTGTCAGTAAAACTTTTTTTAGACTTCAAGAATTGTTTGTCCAAAATAACCTGAGGACACACCTCTCTGTCTGAAAGCTCAGATTCCCCGATATCAAACAAACAAGTTCAGGTCATGCTGCAGCTCCTTCTTTAACATCAAATTTTTAAAAAGAGTATAAAAGGAAACACTACTGATTCATGAATTGATGTGAGCCCGACCTGCCACTGAAAGCACCAAGTGACAAGATTGCATCAAAGCTGTACATGAAACTCCAGCTTTTGCAAAACCTGAAACTAGAAAGTAACTGAGGTGTTGCAAGAGAGAAAAAAATTCAACGTTTGACTTCCACAGGCTGCTATTTTGTAAAATGATTGCTATTGTTGCCCTGTTGGTTATATTGCTGTGATGTTATTGACCTGCAGACAGGAAATGAAGGCGTTGATTGGCACAGTGGAGAGTAGAGCCCTTCTTTAAACGTTTTACAGTCTTTGTTAAGGACAAAGATTTCACTACTGTCTAATTAGGTTTCTACAAAGTTGAAATGTTCTTTCCATTCCTTCTCCTCAACAGCCACAAATACATCTTAGATAAACTGACCAAAAATGCTCCTGGTTTAATTGCTTTAAATCCTATTTACTAAAATATTAGTTATTTTGCCTTATGATTCAGCTATTTTAATAAATTAGATTGCTTTCTTTGTAAAAACTCTGTCAAATCTGAATTTTGTAGTTAAAAATTCCTTATGCATATACCATGCTCTAAAATACAGTTTAATAAACTATACTTCTCCACAAAAATTCCTTCTTTATGATCAGATCTCAAAAGTTTATCAGAAAATAAGGGAGTAACAATGACAGTGTCCTGTCCTTCCCATAATTCTAATGGATTTAATCTAAGTCAGTTTATTGTACACTGAATAAAGACTTATGCCCATTTCCATAAAGGGAACCAAACAGAACACTGAGAAAATTTGTGCATATTTCAAAGTGAATTCACTACACTCAACTCATCTGCTTTAATAGGCTCTATGTAAAAAAACCCCAAATAAACCAACTAACCAACAAACCAACAAAACCCCAAACCACCACACCCTCAAAATACCCGAAAACAAAACAATTGGCCTCACCAAAATCACTCCAATGTTTGTGGGACACAATGCACCCAAAAATTTATTTACATAACACATGACACGGTTTGACAGCATGGAACAAGAACAGACATTAATTTAAATGGCAATTAGAATTCTGCAAACAATAGTTGCTGTAACCAGTGGCATTTCATTAGCCCAGTAGCAAATTTCTGAGCGTCTGAAGCGCCACAAAGAAGCCCTGAGGGGATTTACCTTGCCCCCCCTGCATGGGGAATCCCGTGTCCATGCGCATGGCATTGCTGGCTCCCAGGGGCCCGTTGATCCGCACATCCTGGCTCCTGCTCTGGGCTAAAGCCAAGTTGATAGCACCTTCCCCTAAAATAATGCACAGGTTGGGTGAACAGAAGAGACAGAAAAGCAGAACACAGACAATAGCAAAAGGACATTTAAGAGATGCCGAGGAAGGAAGAACAGGCTTCACCTACACTGCGCACTTTAGGACACTTACACATCACACCACCCTTCTGGATTTCAGTTTTCAGAAGAACAAATCTCATGACAAGCATTACCTGCCCTTGGTTTCATCCTGAGGGTGCTCCTGGACAACTGTCCAGAATGGATATGGTAACTATGAAATCCTCTGAAAACTTGTCTTAAAGAAAGCCTCATATGAAACAACAGGGAAAGAAAATCACCAACCCTTCCCTAGTCAACACACAGAAAACATTTTTCAGGAGGGTTCCTGACGCCTGGAGCATTTCCAGCTTTCATTTTTATTATTAGTAAATTTTATTCTTGAAAGAATAAAAGTCTTGAGCTATCTTTTTCACTAAAGCCAAAGTAGTAACTTACAAGTTTTGCAATGCTAACCAAGTACACAAAACTGCTTTTTGAATCTACTTAAATCTGAGCTTCGGAAGCAGATTTGGTGTGAAATACCTTCAATCTGAACTGAGAGAATGCCCAGGTCTCGGAGCTGTTGGTTGTTGTTCTGAGCCAGGATTCGCAGCCGCTCAGCAGCTTCCCGGGGGATGTTGAAGGTGACACGAACGCTGTTCCAAGGCTCTATCTTCTGCACTTTTAACTTGTTGGATTCTTAACAGAAAAACAATCAAAGTCAGTGCAAAGGCAGTTTTTAAACATGTCTGATTAAATAACTTGGTTAAAAAGTTGAAAAAAATGAAACCGTATTTGGCTTTGAAAATTGCCAGTGCTTTGTCTCAGGTACAGGAGATTTTCCCCACACAGGTGTACAGCAACCGATGCTGCCAAACCACATCACGGATTTTCCAAAAAATTAGCAGTAAAAAAAACCTACTCAAATGATAACCAATGCAACAGACAACACAATCACTTCATAGTATTACTCAAAAATTGAAATATTCTGTGGATAAACTACTGTGGAAATGTAAAAAAATACCTAATAAAGCAGATTTCATTTAATTATAGGTATTAGGTTTGGGCTGGAAGAGACCTTAAAGCCCATCTCATTCTACCTCCTGCCATGGGCAGAGACACCTTCCACAATACCAGGTTGCTCCAAGCCCTGTCCAACCTGGCCTTGGATACTTCCAGGGATGGGGCAGCCACAGCTTCTCTGGGCACCCTGTGCTAGGGCATCACCTCCCTCACAGGGAAGAATTTCTCCCTGAGACCCCATCTAAAATCTAGACTCCTTCATCTTAAGGCCATTCCCCCGTGTCCTGTCCCTCGATCCCTTGTCCCAAGTCCCTCTCCAGCTCTCCTGGAGCCCTTTTAGGCCCTGGAAGGGGCTCTGAGCTCTCCTTGGATCATTCTCTTTTCCAGGTGAGCACCCCCAGCTCTCCCAGCCTGGCTCCAGGGCAGAGGAGCTCCAGCCCCGTGATACAGTACATTTGTTTGTGAAACAGATGGATATGGGAAAAAACTGACTACAGGAATGAAATGCTTGAAATATTTGCTCTACAAATGCTTGTGAAACCATCTTTTTTGTTTTTTACAAGACCAGTGCCAACAGAGTCCTAGCAATATTTCATTGATTTCTACTTTATTATTTGGTTTTCTGGGTAAGTATTTCAAATCTACTGCCAAAAAGCATCTCAAAGTCACAGAAAATATTTACTTGTAGGTTTTCTGAAGCCTATTCTAACATGAGTGTTTCTACATAGATCAGTGGTTTTCAAAGTAACAGCAAAAAGGTTGGGCACTTATGTAGCATACATTATCCAAAGTGATACCTACCTAAATGATTGCTACAAAATGCAGTTAAGTTAAAAATATACTCCCAATATAGCTTTATAAGTTTCCAGTCTCTATCTTTCTGTAAAGAAAGTTCCTCTCAAAACAGAAAGCACTGACCCAAATTATCATCAGTCAGCTCCTCCAGTGTAACCTTAGATTCACTAAACATTTGCTAACCTTTGGAGTCTGAAAAACATGTTAGTTAAGAATGCCAACACTCATTCCTATTTAGGAATCTCTCATTCACCACTAATTCACCAAGCCCCTTTTGCTGCTACAGTAATGGAATTATTAAATTCATCCTCGTTCTACCTATAAACTTGTTTTTGGCTGGAAACATGGCAGGAAGAGTTTTAAAATCCCCTTTTGTAGAGGTTTGAACAGTCCCATATTTTCTGTTATTAATGTTCCAATATTTTACATAGAAAAACTGTATCATCAGTTTCAGTATTTCTATGTATTTGTACTCAAGTTTCTCATTTTTCAAACACTGCATCTGCCAAGATAACCCCATGTTATTTACTAACTCCACATTCAGGATATCCTATTTTTCTCTGAATCAGTTTAAATAACTTCTCACATGGATAATTTTCAAATTAACTTGACATTGATTTTAAAAATTTGCTTTCTCAGCTGAGGTCTGAATCATGTCTATTAATCCTGGCATTAATATTTATAAGACTCAGCATGTAGATGCCTTTGTATAACAAAGATGACTACGTGCAGCTATAGACTGAATTTATTTCACATCAAAAACTACACAATTCATCTGTGGTATTACACATATCCCTTCACACCACTAATGGTCTGTTAGTTTACATCTCCTTCCAACTGTTCGTAAGATACAGCTCAAAACTGTGGTATTTCTTCATAGTATTTTTGTCTTATCCCAGCTTTTTTATCTCACTGAGCAACAACAGCAAGAACCCAACAAACTGATGCCAGCTGACTATATGGACAAAATCAAAAGAAAGGAATAAAGTGACAAAGAAATTCAGTTTGGTTATTGAGAAGTAATGTGTTATTTTTCTGAAAAGGTGTTTGACACTGTTGAAGAAACAATCAAGGCTAACTAACTGAGCAGCCATCAGTAATCAGCATAAGACCTTTTGCAAGGATGCTCAGACAGGGGACAAATGTCTTTTTCCAGATCTAAACACGCTCGTAAAAGATGTCCAAAAAAGCCTGTTTATCACTGACTTACCATGGAGCTGTTCCCAGAGCTGGGTGAGCATTCAGGGGTACGTGAGGGCACTCCCCATCCCCCAACACAAATCAATCAATCAGTCAATCAATCAGGTAGGGTAGGTCAGAAAAGGGCAGTAATGTCACAAGTACTGGAGAGTGAACCCATTCTCAGATGAACTGCAGTAGTTTAAATTGGACAGTTTGGGCAGAAAACACATCTCCTGCGTGAACAAGCCTGGTTTCACTTTCATATAGCACGGTCATGTGTAATAGAGGGACATGAAAGAGAATAAAACCAAGTAAAATGTGGAAACAGAAGAGAAATTAATGTACTGCTAAATAAATCAGTTTTAAACAACAACACAACTGCAGACACTTGTAGTCCACATTTCTGAGAAGAACAGCTCGCAAATTCACTAAGAATAACCCCAGCAAATATCATTACAAACTAAGTAGCTCAAACCCAATATAGTCTGTTTTTTGTGCAAGTACCCTGACTACCTAAATAAGCATTTTAAGGACAGCTGAAAAGTGACAAAGAGGTACATTACCCATGTGTAAAAGGCCAGGCACATTCTCCAGTATGGTATCCAGCTTCTGCTCAAAATCTCTGTCACTTATATTTCCTTTAAAAGCTACAAAGATCGTGGAATCCCCAGGAGCAGCCTCCTGTTTCAGTTCATCTTCCTCCAGTCCTGAATCAAAATCCACCTCCAAGTCTTCCATAGCTGAGGAGTACAAGGAGGCACATGTATCTTTTAAGTTAGGTAGATCATCCAAAATCATTGTTTCCAACAATGGGAGCCTGTCAGACGTCAAGGTGATGCTTGGAAGGGAAAAAAAGAATTATAACACATATAACAATAATTGTGCAAGGACATTAACAGCTGCTTTCAATGGCGCATTTGGTCATTGACAGAAAAACCTACCTGGTGACCCACTGTTGGGCTCTGTGAGACCACCTTTGTGAGGCTGAAAACGGTGGCCATGGCAGTGTCCAAGCTGTTCCTCCACTAGGACAAACAGAAGGGGTTTCCTGACAGAATCGTGCTGCATGTGATTTGAGAAGTATTCCAGTTGGTCTAAAGGACAGACAGGTAGAAAGGAAGGTAGAGGATAAAAAAATCAGAGGAAAATGAATTATATTCATTTCCATATCATAGAAGGGACAAGCAAGCACCTGGTACTAATGCTGAAGTGCCCGACTGTCAGGAGACTGTAAAACTCACAGCAACAGCTGAATTATAGAATGATAGGAAGAACCACCAAATTTAGTTTTAGAGACTGCAGATGCAATAGGTGCAAAGCAGTAGGAAAGCCACAGAACATTTTTACCAGGAGAAATGTAGCATTTGACAAATATTTTATTCACACCCAGGGAAATCTCAGGCATACTATGCCTTCTTTCCTAAAGCTTGTAAAGATTTAGGTGTTTTCAGCTTCTTATGCACATAACAACCAGAAATCTGCTCCCCCTGTCACAGCCCACAACTCTCACCATGCCCCCACATCACGCTCAGATAAGCATGAATTCAGTAAGTCAAGTCCCCCAACTGATGGATTTTGCTTAATAAAATGTCTAAACTTTGCAATAAATTTTGACATTATGACATTAATCTAAGCTGTTACAGAAGTACGATCTGTGATAACATTATCCCTAAACTTACAGTGGACACCATCAATGTTAAGATGCACATTTTCCCACTCCATCATGAGGGCAACAGCACTACCCTTTCCAGGTGAGACATCTGCTCCAACACTCAGCACTTTGCAAATACTGCTAAAAGACTCAAACCATCTGTAGAAACAGCCAAAAAAAGGACCTGTTCCTGACCACCACTGTCAAAACCAAATCCATTCACCAGCCAGGACTGTCAAGACCTCATAACTCCAGAGCTGTGGGTATTTGGCGCAACTGGCCCAGAAGGTTTAGCTCAGGACAACATTCCTTTGAACAGGATACAGATTGGGGTTTTGGCAGAGGTTCAAGTTCCCAACACAAATTAAAACCACAGCTTTGAGATTAAAGGTGAGTTGGCAGATATTGGCCAGAAAACAGCCTTTTCTAATAAAAAAATCTAACTATGTTAGACAAGCACAGATTCAGCTCTGCGCTGTTTGCACACTCACATAATACTGCTGAAGGGACAATATTACAACGGAAAAATCAGGGTCATGGAAGTCACAAACTCCCCTCAGCTTTTGGTCAGATCTCTACACATACACTCAGTATATTCACAAAATACAGGGTTTTTTTCTCCCTTGCAACCCTACCCCACACCAGGCAATCCAACAGCACTAAGGAATAATCCCCTATTTTACATGGAGTTACTCTCTCATCCTGCAGCACCAGCCGTCATCCCCAAACCTCAGATCAAAAACCGAGCTAATTTTGTCTCACAAGCTCTTCTGCAATCCTGCATCAGAAAATAAGTTAAATGTTTCACAGGCACTGATCTATTTCTATAGTGCTTTCATATACTTATTATTCCCATGGAAATTTTAAAGATGGGCAATAGAGAAATAAATTTTAAAAATTCATTACCAGGTGAACACAGACAATTAAATCTTTTTTTTTTCCCTTGCTGCTTGGCTCTGCCTCTAAATTACTGCTCTGAGTGTTTGGCACCTCCACTAAGGCAAACTCCTCAGTTTCATGTCAGGTGCCCAAATAACGAGAATCACAATTAATAGGAGTCTGTGAAAAGATGTTTTAACTGATTTTCACACAATTTATTGGACAGGTAACTTCCTTACCCAAGCTGGCTTTACACCAACCAGGAGAGCAGTCCTTCCGCATTCCTAATCTTTCATTCCACATCAACTGACTCCAGGGAGAGAGGAGCTGGGAGTCCTACACAAATGGCCTTTTTAATGACCAAACACAGTCACTCTGTGCAGGGAATGAGGCAAGCATCCTGTGAAATATAAGCACTATATTTTGAGGAAAATGACATAGAACATTATTTGTCAGAAAATCTTGAGTAAATTCTTTAGGGAGAGAAATCTTAGCTCAAAATACAGGCTCTTACATGTTGAAAAGGTATAACTGCTTGGAGGTGATGGGGTGTTGCACCTGCAGCGAGAAACATGAGTACACCTGACAATCCCTAACACCAAAGAAATAAGAATTTATCTACCAGAACACAAACATTTCAAATATTTTTTTGAATGGAAGTGTCTGAAGCCTCCATCTTCCCTGTGAAAGAGCAGAAGACCCCTAGACTGCTTAAATCATAGTTTTGAAATAACTCATGAAAATGCTACACCTTAGACTAAATTTCATCAACCTGACCTAAATGTCCTTAAGTCTGACAGGATTTGTTGAAGTTATGGCCCTTTGTAAACACTATAAAAATCGAGTTTTCTAAATCCCAAAGGACCACAGTCCTTGTTTCGCCCGACTCAGAGAATTACAGGACTGCAGGGATATTGTGAGTGAAGGAAACAAACCAAGACCAAGCTTACCATTTTACCTCCCAGATCAGCATATATAGCTACAGCTCCCTCTGCATTTTTTCTTTACATCATGCTCCTCAAGGATCTCTGCTACATTCACCTGCAATCTCTCCCTCTCAAACACACAGAATTTAGTCCATTCCTATGCTCAGGTATCATTTATCTCAAGTATGACATGAGAAAGTGACTATTTGCAAAATTTTCCTCTTCAGGCAGTGCACAGCACACCATCCATGTCAGAGCAAATGAATCCCCGCTGCACAGTGTCCTAACAACTTCTGTAATCTCATGGTTATAGGGATGGCTTCCATAAATCCTGAGCAAGCACTTGACCATAATTAGCAGGTACCTTCCCTCAACACTCTGCCACACAAACAAAAAAAGCCTTCAGCATAAGCACACACAGGTAAAAACGCTGGTCATTCAACAACCCATGTAAACCAGAACTCCCAGCAGGTCACGGAGGGTCTCTGATTAGTAAGAACCACACCTGAACTGATCTGCACAACCACAGCACACTTCAGGAACTCAAGCACCCATGCTCACTTGGCAGCACAAAAAGGTCTCTGATCATCTTCCTTCCTTCAAAAAGCACACATGTCCTCATTCCTGTCCCTGCACCTGCTCCTTTAGAGTTTCCAAATTAGTATTTCCCATTATACAATTGTTTCTGGAAACTCAGAGCAAGTCCAGTGCCACCACACGGCAACCATTTACCTTCAAACCTGGCCTGGAACTGGCTACAGCAGCAAAACCAGTGTTACGCCTCTTTATTATAAAGTTGGTCTTATTCAGTACAGTCTAATTATTAAAAATATCTAACAAGTAAGAGAGGTGGGGATAAACAGCCATACAACAGACAAATGGCCAAAATGCACCTGCATTGTTGTATGGGGACAGAGGGTGGAAGAGCACGGCCCACGAAGACCAGTGTCCAACCCGAGGGATGCAGGGCACACCCTGGGCTGCTGGAGCCAGGAGCTCCCAGGCACACCCAGCATATGCATGAAACAACTGACCCACTAAAATGTGCAAAACAGAGACTCTCCAGAGGAACAATTCCCGCAGGATAGAGGATTCCGCAGTTGAGACCTGTGCTGATGGACAGCTGGGTCACACACACCACCTGGAGCCCCAAGGCATTTTGTCGTGCCCTGTGTTGTCCCCACCAGCAGCCTGCACAACAAAACCAGCACCACATGGCTGGGCAAGGCTTGGAAAAATCCCATCCAGATGCCAGGAGAGATGGGATTAGAGCAAAATCTGAAACAGCCAGTTGTCACTGACTGGGCAGGCTCTGGAGTACCTGGAAGTGCTGGTCTCTGGGGTGAAAAACAACACAAAGGGAAAAAAAACCCAACTGATATCTTGGTATTCTTATCCCAAGGTTCACTCAAGTGATCCAAACTTATGTAAATTTGTCTCTTAAATAGAACTTGAAACCTTTTGCCTTGCTTTTTCCTATCTATTGCACCACACAGAGCACACAAACCGAACCAAGGCTTTGTCTGGCCACCTGTCCCAGGTTTTCTGCCACAGTCTATTGATTTACGAGTTTTTTAATGTATTTGAAATAAACACTTTCACAACTGATGTCACACCAGAACCTGCACTCTCCCAAAACAAATAAAAAGTTTTAAAATCATGCTCTACATCTCAACGAGTACTCTTCCAAATTACACAAAAGATTGGAAAGGGTGGGAGCAGAAGGAAGGATGGATTGATGCCCTTCACTAGCAGATGGCACAAGTTGGCACTAAGCAGGGTCCTCATTCTCACACTGACCATTATTTAAAGCTGCAACAGGGAAGTGAAAGAAACAAGGTTACAGTCAAATCCCTTGGGGAAACCAGAATTCAGAGTGAGGAGGAAAAGACTAGGATAGCAGTAGCAATGTAATTTCTAAAGGATTTAAATTGCTTTTGCTGTCACTAAAAAATATTTTCCAAGCAACTTAATAGAAAAAAATTATCATGAATAAAGGATGTCTTGGATAATACACTTTAAAGTTTTCTGCTTCCTTTGTTTTAGGTGCCAGTTAGAAAAATATGTAGAGATTTTCATGACAGGGGCAGAGTAGGTTCAGCATTGCCAGAACACTGCTGAGAGGATGGCTTTGCTTTAACCTGTAACACGCGCTCGCACACAGTCACAGAGGCTAACTTTAAAGCATAACACCTATAAACCCCAGGAACACTGATCACAACGGTCTCTACTGGAGATTTGTTAACAGCGTATTATCCTCCTACAACTGTTTCCTTTGTTGCCCAGCAGAGTGATCTTGGAGCTTGTTAAACCTGAGCAATGAATAAACCTAGACACCCACATTCATTTTATGATACAAAGATCAAAAAGCATCATGGTTTGAGGAAAAAAAAAACAAATAAAAAAAACCCAACAAAACTTTAAAACAAATTCTAGGCAAGAGTCATGTAACAATATAACACAAGGAGATTAAATAAGGTTAAGGATCACTGTTATAACATAAAAGAATACCTAAAAATAAACTCAAACACGCACTAAAATTTCCTCTAAAACAACTTAGCCAGGGTTCCAGTAATTTCAAAATTCAAACGTTGGTGTTAGATGGATAACACCACAAAAACATCTCAACTGTTCTCCTTGGGAGGAACAGCCACCAACCTGATGGTAAATACCCCTAACCCCGTATGGCTGAGCAGGAAGTCAGCTCTGGAGCCAGCCCAGCCCTGCAAACACACACAGCAGTGGGGACAGGCAGGGGGAAAATATATAAAAACAAGAGATATTCAGATGCATCACATGCTTATTTTACCTACCAAAACAAATTTCACAACTTCAGTATTTTGGGGCGTGCAACAGGACTTCAGGTAATTCCAGACTGGCAAACATGGTTAAACGGCAACTCTCAAATATGGAATCCTGAAAGAAAACCATCACATTTCATCAGACAATGATGCGAAATAACAGAAATACTGAACATAATGGTGATTAGCTCCATTTTTAGCACGCAGTTTTGCACCAAGTCAAACACTCTCCTCAGCAATGTAAAAAGCACATGCAGATTCAAACAGCAAAACCTGAGGAACTTGAAAAATCAATCTTTCATTATGGGCAGAAGATGGAATACTTCCTTTAGCTGGAAATGACATTCTATTCTTCTAAACAGGGCAAGTTTTATCTAGAATGATGTATTTATTTAAGTCTTAGGACAAACTCATCTAGATTAAACTAATCTTCAGAACAGAGAAACCGGCACAGCCAGGATGTCCCTCAGCTCATCCTGAGCAGGCGCATAAACCAGCTCAGGTTAAGCTCATTCCAGAAGCACGTTCTGAGCCCACAGGACCACCTCAGACAGACATTGTTGCTGCAGGTGGCCAACACGAGGAGGTGAATCCATTCCTAGTCCCTGCTCCTGGCCACAGGCTCACCAAGCTGCACTCCAGCTCCTGGGATCATAAAAACACAGCAGTAAAGCTAAATGGCTTCGGGACAACAAAACACCGCCCCTCGAATCAACGGGATTTATAGGCACAGCCCAGGGGTGCTTCTCAAGGAGATTTTCTGCTTATGTGCTTGCCTGCTCATCAGTGGGGAAGGGGACTGCCCAAAAACAAACAGGGGAAGCAGAAGAGGGAAAAAGACTCAGAAAGAAAAAGCAGAGATTTGGTTGTGTTCTTTCTAGACAATGAAGCAAAATTGCTTTAAAAGCCTTATTGTGCTGTAGCCTTTGCACTTCCGCCAACCCAGCAACTCAGAGAGAAGGAAAGAGGTTTTACATTAAATCAGATCATATATGCTTTGCAGCACTTTTAATAGTCATCTAATAATTCTCGACCTCTCGTATCTTCTTGTATTTCTAAGTAATTGTAACTCAAGAAGTGTAGCACCAAGCCGAAGGCCTGATGACTAAATCACAAGCAGTGACCTGTTTCCAGCTATATGCACCTGCCTAAATACCATGACCAGACACCAAGCTGAGGAGCAAAATCAAAACCTGAAATAGGAAATTTTAGTATTGTTGTATAAGCCAAAACTAAAAAAGGTTTTCACGTTCTACAGCAGATACTGCATTAGTTCTACTTTTTCACCCTTTTCATCAAAGGATGTTCCACAGGCTAAAACTGAGTCCTGTAACAAACTGTCTGGTTATTTCCAAAGCCAGGCCAAGACTCCACAGGAAAGGCCAGGCCTCGTAAAAGTTGTTTTTAAGGAAGCCTCCAAGGTGCAGCAGCCAGTCCTCATGCTGAGCGCCTGCACTTTAGCCCAGCAGGGTGAGGGTGATTTTGGCTAAAGGGTGGGGAAGTGGAGGGAAGAAAAATCTTCTGAACTCCTTGGTGCAAGGAACCAAAGGGTTTTTGTTCCTCCACTTGCCCCTTCTGTATGTCCCTCACCATGACATCCACCTGCTCCAAAAAAGGACTGGGAAAGACAGGCTGCCCTAGCAAGATCCAGTGAGGAACTGGGGATGGTCAGCCTGGGCTACGGGAAGAAGAAGAAAAAATAACTGCTGCTGTCTCCATTCACATTGTGCACATGGGATGAGACCAAATTTGGTTAAGGAAAATAAGCAACCCAGATTGGTCGTTAACTCCGACTTTCACAACAGTACGTTATCTGACAGACCTGGACACTGAGCACATACCTTAGCAGACCACCAGGAATCACAGAAAACAGCCCTGTGAAGTGTTCCAGCTACAGAAAGAGTTTTGTTTAGAGTTTATGCATTCCCAAACACCATGAAAACAAACCAAGTTAGTCTCCAGCAAGGCAGGCTTTGTTCAATCACACGGACACAGAACTGGTCACCGCTCCTCACACTGGTCTGCTGCACTCCCAGAGCCCTCAAGCGTAAAACACTGAAACCCAAATGTTTCCGACAAGGAGAAAATTACAGCTTGTTATAACACACATGACTCTTTGCAGTGATATCCTGATGTAGTCTGACAGCAGGTTTAATGAAACATCAGTTTGTTAAAGTTTCATGAAGTTTGCGGAAAGCCCACGACTCATGCCAAACTGCAATGGACACGCCTCAGCTGAGCCATTCGGTTTTATTCCAACAGAATTTGACTGCTGAGACACTCAGGACTGCTCTAAAAAGCAGGATGATAACTCCAGAATAAGCAGCTAAGTTAGCCACATAGAAATTACCCCTTTCAGCAGCTGAGATACAAACCAAGGCAGCTGCCAGGCACAAAGAAAATGGGAATGAGCAATTCTCTTGGAAGCTGCAGTCTATACAGCACAATATTTGGTCAATCAATTCCCATCAGCTGAGTTACTAATTTCCCATGTTAAGGGTATTTCCATTTGGAAGAAGCACACTGTGAATACTGACAGAGCTTTGCAGTACATAACTTTCCACAAAGATCCACTGACGCAATCAGCAAACAAAATGAGATACTATTTAAAATCAGGAGCATCTTGACTGTATTTGATCTTGCCTTCGAAAGTTATGAAAAATGCCTTTTCAAGTAGCAATCTGTGGTCTGTGCTACAACAAGCTTTTTATTTAAACCTGAATTTAACCACTACCAGACCCTTCTGGGCTGACACACCCCACAGGTGCTCCTTTATCACCAAATTCTCACAGGGCTTCCTAAACACCAATATAACCAGCCCAGAAATTCATGTGATCATCAGCACTGAACTAAGGTTTGACTGAAAACTGCATCTTCTGCAATATTATTCCTTCTTACATCTAATAAATATCCAGGAAATCTCAGTGAAGCTTTCAAAATTCTGAAATCATATAAAGGATGAAGAAAGGATTGAAGCTAAAACAAATAGCTTAAAAGTAATTCTTTGATAGGAGACACTCAGTATCAACGAGATTGTTTTCCCTGACCAAAAAACTAATCTTCATATAACAGAAGCAGGTACAGCTTTGGTTAAAATCAAGATTATTCTGAGAGTTTCCTGACTGTATAAAAACTTGGAGTTTATTTTGTGCTGCTCTGGGCTTTTGGAAAAATCAAATTTCAAGTGTTATTTATTGTCACTACTGCCATTAAGAACCACGTAAGCAGCTTAGGGCCTTCTGGTAAAATGTGGATGCAACATAACTGGAGAGCAATGCATTCTTGCAGAGATGGGAAGCGCACTCCCAAAAAACCCTTCAAAGGAGCACTTTGCCATGCATGGCAAGGGGTTGGAACGAGGTGGTCTTTAAGGTCTGCCCCAACCCAAACCATCTTGGGATTCTGTAAATGCAGACCAGAGGCTTAACTCAGTCTCTGTGTGCACCAAACAGAAACCGCAATGAGAAACACAGTCTTAAACCAGCTGTGTGGTCCTGGCAGGTCGTTTGATTTTCAAAACAATAAAAATTATAAAATGAAAATGATTTGCATAGGACTTGGAGAATTCAACAGCATGCATCTTCTGATGGAATAACTAGATGATGCCCTTCCCTCCATCAGACCTAAAGCTTGGGCTTAACAAGCAACTTCCTGTCCCAAATTATCGGTTTACACAAATTAATTTAGACAAGGTATCATTCATCTCCTGTACTTTTCTGTTTTCATACAAATCCAATCCAAAGCCCTGTAGGGCTATGCTTTAGGGCACTCATGCCAGCTGGAGAAGCAGGCAACTGGTCTCAGTTCCAAGAAGACGATGGCCCTCACGAGCTGTGGAGTCTCACACGTGTCTCCACCCCTCACTCCAGCTCCCAAACCAACAGCACTGAGATACGCACTGGTTGCCTTTATTTTTCCCCAAATGCATAAAGAAGGGTTATTTACTGAGTAATAGCCCCAGGGCTGTCACATATACATGACAAATTCAGCACTTATTTCTATTTCTGATTACCACAGCAGCAATTTTTGATGCACCATTCAGCATGCAGGTGGGATGCTGTTCCACTGGATGCAAAATGAGGCTCAGTGCCCAACGGACTGAGAAAAATCCCCAGCTCCTGGACCTCTGGAAGACTTCTGCTACTGTCCTTCTGCATAATCCAAAGCTTAGATTAACTTTAAACTCCAGCAGCATCACTCTAATTAGCCAGGACACAAGACAATCTAAGTTATCTTCATCCTCTTGAGCTAAACCTCCAG
The DNA here is from genome assembly GCA_013397845.1 of Melanocharis versteri. Taxonomy (NCBI): domain Eukaryota; kingdom Metazoa; phylum Chordata; class Aves; order Passeriformes; family Melanocharitidae; genus Melanocharis; species Melanocharis versteri. Next base: position 180,335 of record VZTG01001923.1, on the reverse strand, counting down.
CTCCCCATGCAGGAACACGCTGACTCGGTGGCTGAAACGCTCAGTTATCTGCAACCAGTGGGTGGCTTCTGCTGAAAGAACATCAGTGACCAGCTCCGGAGGGGACAGCAGTCTGTAACAGTGTCAAGACAAAACACAAAATATCCACGGCTCGGGTAAAGCCAAGGTGAGCTGCTTGTCTGGCTGGTGGAAATGGAGAGACTCGCCTGGAGATGGAAAACACCTCACCTGGAGCCTGATGGAGCATCTTCCCTGCTGCCTCAGCTTGGTATCATCTGGGGTTATTTCTCCTTCCACTGCTGGCCCTTACCTTTTCCCAGCCCTACACATTCTTTCTCATTCATTCTGCTCCAGCTGTGCATTAAGGAAAAAGCTTATGCTTGAACCCAGTTTTTTGCAGCACCAAGGGTCAAGTCCTGCTGCTCAGTGCCAGCAGGCCTCCTGCTCCCTCACACCATCCCTGCACCACAGCTTTGCATTTCTCAACAGAGACCACAGGATTTTGAAACAGACACCCCCATCACGCCTTCTGCCCTTCAGAGTTTCTCTAGCGACCTATAAAATTTCACCATTCTCAATACAAACTGTTACAGACACATTAACTCTTCAATCCCTTCAGCAGCAAACCCTTTGCCACTGCAGACATATTAAATTTAGTGAGCCTATGTAATTGGGTTGTAATTCCAGCTTCCATCTGAAGGCAATCACTATGGTACTAGAAAATCAAAATATACTGCCAATCTAAGGTTTAGTTATCACGTTGAAACTTTTAACATCTCCCGCAAAGGCAGGAACCTTTGTCGCACCCAGCACAAAGAGTGGCATTACAGCTCTTCAGCAGAATTTACCTCCACAACCTGTATTTTCAAATATTTAAGCCACTGAAAAATGGAAACACCAAAACTTCAAGATGCAGAAGCACCTGGAATTCTTTGGCCTCTCTACACACAGTTCTTTCTTATTTTAGAGAAGCACCTACTTTTTTACTAGAAAAATGTAAAATTACTCCATCACCTGGAAGCCTGTTGTAAACAACTCCTTCCTCCAAGTCCTACAGAAGGACAGGCCTTCCAGGCTGGAGAGCGCTGCTGGGAGATTTCCAGCCGAAATCCAACGCCCAACAGAAGACCCTTCCTTGGGTTTAAAACACTAAGAAATGTAATTTCTCAACTGAAGGTCAGGTCTGCGTGCAGCCCCCCAAGTTCCGATCTTTCTTCTCATAGGAGAGTCTGGACACAGTGTTACTGTGAAACATTTCCTCCTAGAGCCCGGTAACTTTCAGAGGAAGCCACACGGCTCAGTGGATACTTAGAATCTCTAGCAAACACCTCGATGACGTGCTGCAGGCACTGCGCGCAGTCCCCCGGCCCGCGGACCTGGCCATTCTGAAAGCACGCCTTGAGACCTTTGTTTCTTGCTCCACAAGATTCATAGAAAAGCTGGGACCATTTGCTATAACTCGAAAAGAGCTTCTAAATACAAATGTTGTGGTTATTACACTTGGTAACCTTTATGGAAAATGCCAGATTTGTTCTTTGTGGTTGCTTTCACACATAGGAAACACTGAAAGCAGCAGCTAAAGAACCAGTCAGAACAACACACAACAATTATAAAACCAACAAGAGGCACTGTCTTTCTTCTAAGAGAGGCTTTACTACAGTAAAACCTCTGAGAAAGGTTTTACTACAGCTCCCAGCGAGGGGAATGAGCAAAAATGTGTCTGTCAGGAGGCTGAGGGATTATGGAGAGACAAAGCTCACGAAGCTCCAACCTGCTGCCAGGATGCAGATCCACAGAAGAGCTCTGCCCTTCCATTCCTGAAAGCAGCGGGAAGGAAGCAGAGCCCTGAGCTTTCTGAGATCTTTTTAAAGTAGCTGAAATTTAGAGAAACGCAGAAATCACACGGAGGGGACGAGTGAAGAGCCTTTTTCTGACTAGTTTAAGAGTCACCGAGGACTCGAACAAAAGCGAAACGTCAACGCGCCCCGGCTGACACGGCACAAAGCCGTCACCGCCCGCATGAGGTCAGGGCTGAGGGAGCGGGCTCACACACACCGGCCGTACCACGGGCAGCTCCCGAGTCTGACAGCGCTGCCGGCCCGGATGCGCTCCCTCCCGGGCCG
>VZTG01001923.1:142936-178063 GCA_013397845.1 Melanocharis versteri | reverse complement strand
CAGCGCGGGGACACCGCGGAGACAGCCCGGGGACACCGCGGGAACAGCCCGGGGACAGCCCGGAGACACCGCGGAGACAGCCCGGGGCCAGCCCGGAGACACCGCGGAGACAGCCCGGGTCCAGCCCGGCGCCGAGCACCGGGCGCCCCACGGCAGCCCCGCCGCGCCCCCTGCCGCAGGCCCCCCGCGGGTCTCCCCCGCCACGGGAGAGCTGCGCCCCCCCCGCGAGGGGACCCGCGGTGGCGGCTGCTTCTGGGAATGGGGACAAAGTATCTGCCGGACGAAGCTGAAGAAAAAGTAATGACTGGGGCCTTTATAGAAAATTTCCGGGAAATGAGGTTTTTAATCCGAATGAATTTTAATTCAGAACGTTGCATCCGAAGGTTTCAGACTCTTTGAATATCACTGAATTATACTTCCGTTTTGCCACTGAGGAGATGGGGAAGAAACCAGGGAGTGACCTGGTATGGACTCAGCAAAGGCCACAATGCTGAATTTTAATAAAAAAGTCCATTAATGTGGTTAATGAACAGGCCCATGGGCCCAAAATCCCCTATGGGTGATGCTAGGTCCCTAAAATGTCTCCTCAGCACAAAGGGTTCCATAGCTGGAGGGACCCTCACAGGACACTCAGCCCTTCGTTTGTCTCTTCCTACATCCTTTATTAATATGAGAAATGATTAATACAAAAACTCTGAAATGTCTGGTTTCCTGCCCATCGTTGCTGTGGGCAGAAAGCTCTTGCCTGGCACTGGGGAAGAAAGGACACACGTGGCAATTCCTATTTCAGGGTAGGAAAACAATCAAAAGTCCTTTATGCAAAAAATAAATGCTTTGTTCCTACAAAAGCACGTGTGATTCAGTACCTTGAGCAGGTTCTGTGGCTTGAGGAGGAGTTTCAGGAGAGTGTGTGCAGCTGGAGCCAGCCCTCACAGCCCTCCTTGGCTTCACGTGGAATATGACTGAATAAACGATGTGAAAAAGAGATTTTTTTTAAAATTTTTTTTTTTGCAAAACCTTTGTAGTACAACAAACCCACATCTCATCAGGCACTGTAGCTTGCAACACAGAGAAAAACTCTTTTTATAAATTCACATATAATTGCATTCTGCAAAACCCACCAAAACTAAATAATGAATATAATGGTTAGTATCGGACTTATCTTGAGCATTAAATCCGGTTGGTGCGTGCAGAGCTGCAGGAAGATTGCTGCTTTCTTTGGTGTGTGCAGCTCTCAAGCTCCCCACTGGCAGAGGGTGAGGAATCCTTCACTCAAGGATTGTTCTCTGGTGCCTTTTTGTGTCTTCCACAAAAAGTCTCTGGGGCAGCAATTCCAGCCCCTCTCCAGTGTGCTGAGACAAGGGCAAAGCCCCTCAAGTCCCCAAGACCCTCAGGGATGTCTGGTCAGAAGAGATGGGGATCAGTCACAGCAGTGGGAATGAGGAATATTCGAATATTCATCTGATCATCTATTGGAGTTTCCATTTGCCTTCGTGTGGATGATTCCCAGGCTTTGCCTAGCTCTGCTCCTGGATTTTGGGACTGGCTGGAAACACAAGAAAGCTGAGAGAAAATTTCTTTGGTACCAAGAATTAACCTTTCTTCCCCATGTGACTTCATGTTTTCCCTGTTTCATGAGACTCCTCTTAAACCAGCTGCACTGAACTTCCTCCTCCAGCCTCATCTTCCCCAAAAGGCATCCCCCCTGCACAGAGACATCAGAGTGCTGCTTCCAAAAAACCCCTGTGCTTCCCACTCCTGTTGCTGTGCTTGTCATGCCAGATTGTCCCTCAGGATTCTTGGCTTGCTTGGTTTTATCTGTATTATGCACATTAATACCAGGCACATCTCAAATCTCTCAGCAAACAAGAACAAGTCAAATCCTATTTTCCAAAACCCGACTTTTCTGAAAGCACAATATTGAGGTGTCCCACCAAGATCTGCCCAAGCCATCCAAGTGCTGTGACTTTCTGATCTGAGCTTGAGAGATCCCACACAGACAACTTCCTGTGCCTAGTCACACAGAGAGTTTCCAAACAAGCCCTCCCTTCCTTAGCAGCTTGAAGCCTGTACATCCACTTCACTCCTTGGAGCATGCTGCTTCCCATGGCTTCTGATGCTTCTGCTCACTGCTGGGAAAGACCAGAACTGGATCAGCCTCCACATAATTAAAATTAACCCCAATTCTCTTAAAATAGCCTTGTCACAAGCGTAAGGAAGCCAAGAGGAGGTGGAGCTGAAGGGACACCGGGGTGACAGGACACAACCGAAGACCTTTTTGAGGCATGTCTGCTGGAGACCGGCAGTTGAAGGACCCTCAGGTGGCCCTGCCATCCCCTGGCAGTGGGGACAAGGGAATAATGTGATGTGGAGGGGCGAGAGGGAAGAAACATGGGACAGCTCCAGACCTGCCACACCACATCCCTGCAGCAAAGTGTGCTGCAGGCTGATGTCCAGAGCTGAGCTTACTGCACAGCCTGGGTGTTCCTGGATCTTGCCCAGGCTCTGTACAGCACAACCAACACAGGAGAAGCTGTGGCTGCCCCATCCCTGGAAGTGCCCAAGGCCAGGTTGGACAGGGCTTGGAGCAGCCTGGGATAGTGGAAGGTGTCCCTGCCCATGGCAGGGGCTGGACCTGGATAATCTCTAAGATCCCCATCCAACCCAAGCCATTCTGTGATTTTTTGTCATTCTGCTTGTGGAACTCATCCAGGAGCAGACTCTCAGTTTGTTTGGGATGCTGAAGCTTTGCTGCAAAACAATGACACACTATGATACCACAGCACCTGCAGGGAAGCAGGGCTACCTGTGGCAGAGACAGCTGTTTGAGCTGCCTCATTGTCCACAACAGAACGCAAATGCATTTGATATCATGACAATCAAAATTGTGGGTTTATTTACACAGATTTTCATATGGCAGTATCTTCAAAGGACGGGTATTACACAGGAAAAATAGGCAGACTCATGACCAGCTTTGGATTTTTCCAAACTTAAATGTTAGACAATGACTTGAACAAAATAATTTCCCTTCTAACACCAGTACAATGCTTACTTGGAGAGAAGGAAGGGAGATCTGTTGCATTGCAGTCACTATCACTTTTAATCTGGTGTTTTGTTAAACTGAGTGTGGTGGGAAAGAGAGAGGTGGGCAGTTGGCCACAGATGCGATAGACAAGGCAGGGTTACACACAGGAGTTAATCTCTCCTCCTCGACTCCGAGGATATGGAAAGGTGGAACCTGCTGGGTGGGGAGTTCTGTCTGTGCCTGGAACAGTCCTGTTGGGCGAAGGTCCATGGCTGCTCAGGAGCTGTTGTAACATGGGATGCTCCCCACAGGCAGCAGGGTCAGCTCTGCCAGGACGATCTGCACCTAAAAATGCTGTGACCACGGGAGAGCCCTTCGAGGGCAGTGTGTGTCAGTGCTCTGGTACTCCTACTCCACCTGCCCTCCACACGAGTGTGCTTCATTTTTAATGGTGCCTTGCCTCTCCGAAACCAGCTCTGCCTGTCAGAGCTTTCCTTTCCCTGGCTAGGTGCCAATTTCCATCACTGAGGTATGGAAGAGCTTTCCAAAACCGCTGGAAACACCTGGGTGCTACAGGAGCTTTTCCCACTCCATCTGATTCTTCGCAAAACTTTTCCAACCCCTCAGTGGTTTTGATGTTCATAAAAGAGATGCAGGTTTCCTCTCAGGGTGTTTACCGAGGCCTGATTCCCCTTTCTCTCCGGGACCAGCCCTGTCGAGTCGGGCAGCAGTGGAAGGATGTGAGATGATCCGGGCGGAGTCTCCAGCACGCACCCGGAGGGTGACCCGGCCGGCCGACACCCAAAGGCACTTTCAGACTTGCTGCCCCAGCTGAGGGACCCCTCAGGGGGACACTGGCAGAGCTGCAGGACGCTGGTCATCATCCCTGGAGACAGGGCACCCGAACCTGCTGCCCCAGCTCTGGTAGCAGCGGCTGCTCTCTGCCCTGCCCTGCCCCTGGCAGTACCCGCTTCCGCGGAGATGGGGCAGGACACGCTGCTGAAGCTGCTGGAGTGCATGAACAACCGGTGTGCCCAGGGCTGCTCTTCAGCAGGTCCCACAGCCGTGCCCAGGGGTCCCTTGTCCTGTGCCAAGCCACACCAGCAGTGACTGACCACCCTGACCACCCCAGCAGCCCCTGCCCCACCCGGAGTGCTGGGAGCAAGGCGAGCTCCAGCCCCTCTCCATGTCTGGGCACCCCCGGGGCAGCGATGGGAACAGAACGGCACAGCCCAAAACCCAAAGCATCCTCATCCCCGTGCTGCAGGAGGGCAGTGCTGGCTCGTCCTCCTCTGGGTGCTCGCTGTGCCCGGGTGAGCAGCATTGCCCCCAAAGCCACCAGGCAGTTTGTCACCTGTGCTCGAGAGGGGCATTCAGCCCGTGGGATAAACTGCTGACACTCAGTGGCAGAGCCTGGCTCCAGCTTATCCGCATGTGAAACCAGCAGACATTGACAGGGAGCACTGCAAACCTGGGCAGAAACAAGCTAGCCACATTCCAGATCATAATTTGTCACATTTAGCAAAGGTATCATTTTAAAATTTATTTCATTTGTGTTTATTTTGTTCCTTTTAAAACTGTTATTTTCTCAGTCCCTTTGTATTTTGTGTTCTGAGCTCCTCACTGACACTTCCATGACAAAGTTTCAGGACAAATTCTGCTTCAGAGCTGTCAGATGCCTGCAAGGGCCAAGCTGAAATCAGCATAGGTACTCTGCACACACACATCTCTGCGATACAGCCCTTTATTTCACAATGTCCATCTCACCTGTACCAAGGGAAACATCAGGTGTTTCTTGGTACCTCATGTTAAATTCATCAGATCTTAAATTCATTAGATGTTAAATTAATCAGACCACAACAGATGGGCTCAAAATACTAGAGACACTGAACCAATTAGCAGATTAAAGGTGTCCATGTTGGATACACCTTTGCTATAGTGATGCTGCTTTTAAACAGAAAAAAATGGGAAATACTTTGGAATACCTTTACTTCTCTTAGCTGGAACCTCGGGGCATAGGTCTCACCTTCCAATTATTTTCAGTTTTCTCTCTTTTTTTTCAATGCAGGCCATGATCCAGCAGAACACTTTGGAACATGCTTTATTTTAAGGTTCTGGATAATTGCTGTGAAATTGTACTTTGGGACATAGGAGTGCCCTTTTGAATCAAGACCAGTCTTTTACTCCCAAACATATACACAGTATCCAGCATCAGAAGTTGGTGAATCCAGTTAATAAGGAGGAATTTCATCTTTCAAAGTGTTTTGTGACATTTCATGCAAAGTCCTGCACTGACAGTGACTCGACCACGTATTTTGCACCTGTTCATAGAGAACCTCCATGCCTGAGGGACAGATCCGGGCTGGGACAGACCAGAAACCCCCAGATCATCTCCAGAGAGGTTCAACACACAAAACTGCCTCCTTCCCTTCCAGTGTAGCCTGGAGAGGTCTGCTCCAAGACACATTTATGAACTCTCCATCTTCAGGCAGTGACCAACTCTAGTGCTGATGAGAGAAAAATAAATACATTTGATGTCCCTGTGGTGAAGAAAGTCTTCTTGGTGGCACTGACCATGTCACAGATATAACATTGTGCTTCCCCCATCCTAGCTGAGGGCACGGATTCACTTGGAACAGGAAATGCTGCTGATGGTCTTATCAGCAGGAGCTGCTCTCATGTGTGGCTGCACTTCAGCAGAGCATGAAAACACTTCTCACTCAGCCCAACACGCTTCCCTGGGGTGTTCTGAGATCCATAGCTCTTGGGTGGGAGGAACAATTAGTCCAACCATCTGCCCTGGGGCCCTGACTACCCCAAAATGAGCCACACACTCTCATGGCATCGAGTGCCAGAAGGTGTCACAGGCAGGGTGTCACAGGGTGCCTTGGGAGGAAGGTCGGGGTGAGTGGTGTGATCATCAAATCAAAGAGCAAGACAACCATAAGCAAACATACATATATAATATGTACAGTGGCCATGGGTGCATTTGCACCATGAAGGAAAACATCACATTTTAGACTGCAGAAAATGATCAAACTCCAGATTTTTTTAGTGCCAAGTGTCTCTAACTTGCCAGCAAAAAGAGCAGGAAATGTCCAAATGTGGGATGAATGATGTAGTGCAGGTGTCAGCTGGGGTATTCTTCCCTTCTCAATTTCAGACACAAAACACAAGAGCATTCTTTTATTTTCACTACATGCTGTGGACAGAAAATTATCTCAGTAGTGTTTGGTTTGTACCTTTTCTCTCACTCTCTTCAGCTTTTCCAATAGATTCACTAGTACTAAAACACAGAGCTAAGGTACTGCCATGAATTCAGTCAGAAGAAATTCCCAAGCCTCTCTGTAGGAATGATCCAGGCTTTTGGAACAGACTGAGATAAGGCAGTGGAAGGAAAGCTCTGAACCTACCCAAATGCTCTCCGCGTGGTCTTCAGTCCGTGGTCTGTGGTTTTTCACAACTCTGTGGAGTACTGCTAAGACATCTCCAAAAAGTGTCTAAGAAAGTTAAACCTGTTACCATTAAGCTGAAATTCACCAGTGAGGAGGTTGAACCTCTTTAAGAAAACTACTGGGGGGTGCACAAGTTGTTAGAGGAAGAAGTTGTTAGAGCTGTTGAAAACCATTGCTCTGGTTACAAAATCAGACTGCCAGTGAGTCTGCGCAGCAACTGGATTCAAAATATTTACTGCCAAAATTCAAGGTATGTAGTGATGCGAGCACAGGAACTTCCCTGGGATGCTGCATGCTGGTAAAAATCAGCTGGCCCAGATGAAGCATTAGAGGACTCCCTGGTATTCCAGCTGCAGGCACCTACAAACACTAAATTGGGCCGTATTAATTACTGGCTTACCCTAGAGGCAAAAGAAGGAACTTGGGAAAGACAGGGAGATGAGGATAATCATCGTCAATAATAACATCAGCAGCAGCAACTGTTTTTTCCCTTGCTCATGTTCCTGTTCCCAAAAAGTAAGATGCTAGCTAGAACTGGACTTTGGAAAGACTGAACTATTAGCAAGACTGCCAAAAGAAAAGTGTGCTCCTGCCACTCCTGTAACAAGGACTGGGCTGCTTGCGATCCAAATAATTGAAAAATAAAAAGAGAGCTGGATGTTGGTGCTGCCGACTCCTCTGGTGCTGTTGGGGTGGGGAGTGCAGAACATCTTCCCAGCAGTGTGTGGGGCTGGAGAAGGGGTCACTTCAGAACATGCACATCACTTGGGCTGTGTCAGCCTTGGTCACAGAACACGTCCCCTTGGAGGTGCTACAAGATCGTGGCTCCGGCAGCATCTGCACTCCTGGGGTCCTTCAGGCCAATGATGAAACTGTTGGTTCTCCTGGCCCCGTGAACTAGGGACACCACTGGGACTTTGTCCACCTGATGGCCCCTGGCCACAAGAAATTGAATATCTTCTTCAGGAAACTCACCTGCAGGGATTTGAAAAGAGGAGTTGCTAACTGAAACCAGTGTTGCCTTTGATGCAAAGGTCTGTCTAACACTGCTGGGGTCTGCAGTGGGGGAGCCTGCCTGCAGCCCCTTCAGAAGCTTCCAGCTGGGCAAGCCAAGGGCCAGGGGCCACTGCTTTGTGCCTTGGGTATGGGAGGATCTACAATACCATTTAAGGGTGTGGAAGATTGTCTTTTTGGAAGGGGAAAATACATGGTTGACACCAATTGTAGTTACTCTTCTTAGAGAACATGAGGCAGTGCCCACTCTTAGTTACAAATAAGAGTATTAACAATTATTATTCAAAATAAGATGCAAGACTGCTAAAACAAACATCAGTAAAAACAGCTTGCCAAATGAGAAACTTTGTGCTAAGCCTCCCAGTTTCCCCCGCACGTATTTCCTAATCTTCCAGACATCTACCTCAGGTTGCTGCTCTTCTGCTTTTATGTGGTTCATTTGATGGTTTGTAATTTCTGTATGAGTAGAAGTGCCCAAGGCCCTGGAGCTGGGGCTGCAGCTGGACAAGTGGAGCAGGGACACGGAAACTCCACTGGTATTTAAGCTTTATATGTTGTGTCTTAACATGTATCTTGTTGATGCCAAATGTCCAAACTCACAAATTAGGACCTTGTGAAGTTTTAGATTTAATTCCATTTCAGTTTCCAAGTCTGCAGGGCACACTGCAGGATAGAGCCTTTTTAGATTTTCCTCTGAAATGGAAAAGCCCAGAAACTTTGGCTACTTAGTGTGGAACGAGAACCAAATTTCAGTTATGATTTGCTCTGGTGAAGTTTGGGGCGGTGTGAAAAACACCAAATAGACCAAGACTTACAGTAACAAGGACAAGAGCTGACAGTACAAACTCCAGATTGCCAGCATTGATGCTGTGTTTTCAGCACTGTCAAACTACAGGCCTTGCCACTAGCTTTGCCTTCTTCCCAGCTGCTGGAATTAAGGGACATGGACTGAAAAGTGAAGGAATATAATTTATGGCAGTGGGAAAAAGTGCAGGAAGCTTTGAGCACGTGTCTGAGTGAAGTTGAGGCTGCAATCTTGTTGATTTGGATATCGTCCATGGCATCTGATCTCCAGAAGGATTGAAGGACAGGACAAGGCCACTACCAGGAGATGAGCTGGGACAGAGGGAGGGCTGGGGAGAAGCACCTGAAAGAGCTTGGAGAGGTGGTGCTGGAGGGGTCAGGGAGCATTTCCAGGACAAGAGGGAAAGGACACGGCTCAGCAAAGGCTCCAAGCTTTGAAGAAGTTGAATTCTGATTTTTGTCTTCCCCAAAACCCTCCACACCCCTGAGGACCCTAGAACATGGTGATCTGCAGCACTTCCATTGGAGTATGCTAGGAAAATCCTGCTCTTTTCCTAAACTTGCTGGTTCTGTAGGCTGCACCCCACCCAGTGTCCATACTCACTGTCAACCTGCAAGGTGTTGGACTGAAGCTGAGGGTGAAGTCGACCAAGTGACAAACTTTCACTCAGATTCTTGTTAAACGTTAAAACATTTACCAAAACCTGCAAGAGAATAAATTATCCCCAATAATAAAAAAAAAAAGTGATGAGAATAGGAGAAGCCAACTTCCTGAGCATCCCCCAAATCGGTGGCTCCAACACCTGCATATGCAGCAGGCAAAGGAGATTTTGAACCATTTACTAAACTGCATAAGCTACTGCAGGGGTGTGCACACAATAAGAAGTTCTTGGAATATGGCCTGAATGTTGCTGCTTGCAAAGCAGGACATTTTCAGGATAGCATGGGCTTTTTGTCACATAGTTCCTGCTAAACTAGCAGAGTTGTGTGTCTGGAACATGATGTAAGCTCTACAGAAGTGTTTGTTACAGCCAAATGCTCAGCACGTGACTTCTCCAAACAAAGCACTAGGAAGCAGTTCTTGGCTTTGGTTTTGCTCTGAATAATGCTTTCCAAAAGGTAAGGAAACTGAGAGCCTTTCTCAGGCTTTTCTTTTTAGCAATCCATTACTGCTGTGCATGCAATCAAGCTATTGGCAAGTACTTCACCTCATTACAAATCATGAATTAAGAGGAACTGCCCAATTTATATCCAGTGTTGAGCAGGAGTAATTCAGTTGGGAATGCCCTAAAAGGAGCTTTTCATATGGAAAAGGGCTAACGGGCTGCCAGTTTTCTGCAATTCTCTGAATAACAAAATGCTCATTTTTTTTCTTAAACATCCTTAAGATGAGTTTTGTTCAGGTATTAGAATGATGAAAACCATTACAGATTTTGCCAAAATGCTTCTCCTCTACAATTATGAGTGGTGCCACCAGGAAAGGTGCAAGAAAAGTGAACTGGTAACTCTTAGAGATTTGAAAAAAACAAAGTGCGGAACTGGTGACATCAAAGATTGAACCAGTAACCTGTAGCCACCAGTTTTGACCCAGCCTGGGTCAATTAGGAAGGGAAAGGAGGGGACCCTACGCAGCCTTGAGCTGAGCAGCTGCTCTGGGAGGACATGGCACCGACCTGGACGATGCTGCTCAGGGCTCTGTCCCCGTTGTTGGCTCCCAGACACAGGTAGGTCCCACACATCCCCTCGGAGGGCCTCACGATGGTGGGCAGCAGGAAGGACCGCGGCCGCTTCCAAGGCTGAAGGACGTTTTGCTGCAGTTGAAGAAAAGCCACACTAAAAAATGTCAACAAGCCAACTCTCCCACAGAAGGAACACAGAGCCCATCACCCTCTTCCAAAGAACCACCCCAGCAAAGTGGGGTGGTCTTACAATGCATAAGGCAGCACTGGAAGCCATCAGCACAGGTCTGTACTTGTTCCTTTCCAAGACCTGAAGACATTTTTCCTGCTACCTGTTACTTTTTAACCTGCAGAGCAACAATTCATGAAGAGAGTCCTTAATACAAGTCCACACTGTTACTTAAAGTGCATCTGGGCTGCAAGGAAAGTAGGCAACAGTGTTGTTTGATAATACTGCATTGTAATAATAACTTATGGACACGGAGCCTTCTGTTTTCTCACTTTCAGTGGCTCATATAATGCAAAATAGCAACTTTCTACAGGCTGTTGTCCCTGTTATTAATAAGGCATTAAATAGCTCCCCTGTTGTGAAATGAAAATAAAATTGGGAAAAAAAAAGGTTAATAAAGAATTTGTCATGTCATTCATTACCGGCCTGGGAATGGAGTTGTTCATTGTTTTATTTTGCCAGGAGAAATCCAACATCTGGCTGTTCAGGAGGATTCCAGAGGGTGTTATTATTCCACTGCCAAAGGGACGATTCAAAGAACTGAAAGGAAACACAAAGAAATTTCATAAAAATCGTCCCAGAGATTTTTGTACACCTTGAGGTTTTCAGGGCTCCAACTTTCTGTCCCACCTTGTCTTGACAGAGATTCTTTGGTGGTTCTCTAGACCCGGTGAAACTGAGGAGAGACAGTTTCCATGCACTTATGAGCACGAGCCACGTAGGCTACAGCAGCTCTGTCCCTCCCTGTGTTTGAGGATTCCCCTTGCTGTGATGGATCTGCCTCCATCAGTCCTAAACTTGCTTCTCCTCCAGGGAGCAGATACAGACCACTCCAGCCATGCTTCATTGTGAGACGACTCTAAGATTGCAAAGGGCAGAGCAGCACTGGCCCACACATCTCAACGCCATCTCTCCCATTCCTCTGCTGCAGGACTGACTGGGACAGAGCAGCCTAGCTGCTCCAGGTCTGGTCCCATCCTGTCCTGCTGAACGTACTCCCTGCTCCTGCTCCCACCCCAAGCTCATCGTGGAGGAAAGAGGCCAATCCCTTACCTCACCACGGCGACGATGAAGTCGTCGGGGCCCATGACGAGGACCTGGCTGGCGGCCGTCCCGCTCTCCAGAGGGGAGTGAGGCACACGGAGGTCAGACGGGAAGGACTGGGAGTCATTGATCAGCTGGCGGAGGGAGTTGGCTTCTGATTTACTTCAGCAAGGAGGGAGGGAGAGAGGAAAGCAAGCTATGAGCCTGGGGAGCTGGACATGACTTAGTGTCTCTACACAGCTGTGGCCGGGCGTCCCCGAGGGGCTGCACGAGGACAGGCAGCTGCTTTGGTTCACCCCAAGGAAGGAAGGGGTGACAGGGTGGCTCAGTCTGCACAGAGAGGCACTCAGTCTGCCATGGACCTCCAAAGGCTCTGTCTACCCCTGTTTGCCCTCACCAGGAGTAAACCCACTCCCAATGGCCAAGGTGACAACCCCAGCTGAATGCCAGTCTTCAGCAGGAGGACAAGCCAGGCCCAGCCCAGCCCAGCCACCAACCGTGGCTAAACCTGGCTCTGAGGTGGGAGGCTGGGCTGAAACCCTAGGCCTGGCCTCTCCTGCACATCTGGGTGTTCTGCAAGGCCCCGAGGCAGAAATGGCACGTGTGGCCATGCCCACAGGGATGGCTGTTTGTCTGACCCACTCAAAGGGAATGTTTAGAGGTGTGGCAAAGTGGGAGGGACCCTCAAGCCCCAAGTTGGCTCCAGGAAACCTCTGAGTGAGGACATCCTGTGACCCATGCCCAGAGCCCTGTAGTATCAGCTATGATCCTCGTGAAAGAATGAGCCCTGGGAGGACACTCAAGGTCTGACCTTTCTTTCATAAAACAGAGGGAGAAAAAGCTCAGGGCAGAGCAAATCCAGGACTGACATCCAACCCACGCATCCTGCAACAGTCACTGTGTCTGTCCTCCTCAGACATACCTCACCATGCCTTCTGCTGTGTGAGTGACAGACACGTCACCAGATGGGTCTCCCAGGCTGCTCGCCAGACTCAGGGCTATTTTTAATGTCTAAAGAAAGAAAGGAAAGAAAGGAGAAGAGAGAGGAGAAGAGAGGAGGAGCAGAGGAGGAGAAGGAGAGAAAAAGAGAGGAGAGGAAACGAGAGGGGAGGGAGGAGAAAGGAAGAACATTTATGTGTCCCTGGAAATACAACTTCCGATACTCCAAACCGGAAGAGGTATCTGGTGTCCCAGTGTGTTGGCTAAAGCTTATGAAGAAAAATGACCAAAAGTCTGGGTTCTGGGAATACCTCAGCGCAAAGGGCTGCCACATGTGGATATGGGAACCAAACAGCCTCGGTCTGGCATGGCAAACTGTGCTGGGGGAGCCAAGTGAATCCAGCAGCATTTGCACAATCACAGAATCACAGAATGGTTGGAGTTGGAAAGGACCTTAAAGCTTATCACGTTCCACCTCCCTGCCATGGGCAGGGACACCTTCCCATGTTTCTCCAACCTGGTCTTGAATGCTTCCAGGGATGTGGTAGCCACAACTTCTCTGGGCAACCTCTGCCAGCAGCTCACCGTTCTCACAGGGAAGAATTTCTTTCTTATATCCCATCTAACCCTGCCTTCTGGCAGTGGGAAGCCACAAGTGCAACATGCCTGGCAGGAGCTGATGCCTAGGTCAGTGGTTCAGCTTCATCGCCAGCTGGCAGACAGGGTCTCCAGGATGCCATTTACTTTCTATTTCCATTCCTGAGTGGTGACCACAACAGCAGAGATCAGACTGAATCCCAGTGGGACAGGGGTTGCTGGGCTTGCTGCTGCCTCTGGATCCCAGCTCTGCTGGCCCTGCACCAGTGCTGAGCAGAAATGAGCTGTTCTGCTCCTCAGCTGCTGCCCAGCTCCTAGCTGTAAACCATCCAAAGGGTTTGAAGAGAAAGCATCAGTCCCAGCACACGTCAGGGAATGATAGCGCAAAAGGAGGAAAGGATCTGGTTTCTCAAACGTGCCAGTCCATTGAAAATGGGAAGATGCAATTTCAAAGGACAGGGTTTTTCCAGCCCTGGGATTACAGCATAGCCAGGGCAGAGCCACGAGGAGAGAGAGAGCGGCTCCTCAGCCAAGCCAGCCTGTGCCAAGCAGAAACACACTCAACGTTCAGCTTGCAGGTCGTGCCATGGTCATTCAGGATTCAGAACAGGCCACTCCCCTGCAGGCAGCCAGTGAGATGTGACTGCTGGTCCGGAATGTGCCACACAGCCAACAGCTTCTCCTTGGTTATCAACTGTGTGGAGAGTAGAACGTGACAAACCTCTGGATAAGGTGGCGCTTCCACGGAGCAGTGTCCTGACCACCACACAGTGGTGGCGAGGGGGAAACAAGGGCTTGGTGGCCAGGGAAGAGCTCCATGGAAACATGCAGAGCACGTCCAGCCCAGAGGTTAAGGACATCTCGGTCCTGGTTGCCCCAGGGCAGGATACCTGATGCTGGCCTAGCACTGAACCTCAGCCACATGTTCAGCTGTGAGACCCAGGCAATCAGGGTTACACATCTCCTGAAGTGACTGCCTTGGAGCTGGAGGTTGCTGCTCCAGGATAACCAACAGGTGAAACTCTTGGCAGAGCAAATAGATTCACCCAAAGCTTCCTGAAGGGAGCTCAAAAATAACTCAGGGAGTCAACCTCCTGTGCCTCTGCACAGTGTGTGACACCTCCAGCTGCTGCATTTTTGCTGAGACACTTCCAAGCACCCATTGTCCTGTCTGCTACAAGGATGTAGTTAAATCCTCAATTAAAATTCCCAACTCGTAAAGCCCAGCTGTGGATCTGTAAATTCCCAACTCATAAACCCCATCTGCGGATCTGTGGAGCGTCTAAGAGCATAATTCTGCTTACAGAGCAGGAGACAGAGCACTTGCTCAACCTCCTGGGAAGCTGCAATGTTTTGGCAGGACAATCCTAAATACTGGAAAGATTCTGGACCACAGAGATCAGGAGGTGGGCAAAAATGTAAACTTTTTTAAAATGTGAAGTATTGGGTCAGTTTTCCTTGTCATCACCATGTAGAGGCTTTTGCTTGCAGCACACCTTGCAGTGCCCTCAGGTGCTCTGCAATGGCCAGGGCCACTGGAGCTAAGAAGTGGAGAAACTTGATGGGACTGCCCCCAGGTGCTGTGGGGTCATTCTGCAGAGATGATCGTATACAAGAAGTGGACAAAAGCCACTATTTGTTCTGAAAAAGCTCTTCCTAAGCAGGAAAGATCCTCCTGCTCAGCCTCTGAGACAGCAGCACTGCTCAGTTTTACACCTCAGCAGACTATTTGCTCATTCTCCTCTGGGAACAACCTACAAACATTTTTGTACAACCACAAAATAAATAAATCATTCTCTAGCAGCACAAGCAATTCAGCCAAATGTTGAACCTCCTCTTACCTCTGCCATCCAGTGCAAGATATTCCCCCTGGATCCTTGACTTGTGATGTTAAAGCCCTCGAGGATGTTCAGTGCTGTGATCAGTGCAGGACCTGCATGTGGAGGTGGGGGAGTGAAAACAAGATGACCTGTGGAGGGAAGAGGAGAGGAATGAAGCTGCTTTTGTCAGATACCATCCAGTGAGAACACTCGTCCATGAATCAGTGTCCTTGAGGACAGGGAAACCCTTCTAGATTCGAGGGGAAATAACAGAAAGCAACATGGTTTGAGAAGGGTTTCCCAGAACATCCCTGTTGTATCTTTCTGTTTCTTCATGAAGGATGAAGGAAGCATAAACAGGGATGCTTTTTTACCTCTGAAATTCAGTTCTTATTGGTTGGCTGTTTGTTTCTACACTGCAGTATGGAAGAACGGAGATAGAATCACAGAGAAACAGAATGGTTTAGGTTGGAAGGGACCTTAGAAGTCATCCAGTCCCACCCACTGCCATGGGCAGGGACACCTTCCACCAGATCAGGGTGCTCCAAGCCACATCCAGCCTGGCCTTGGACACTTCCAGGGATCCAGGAGCAGCCACAGCATCTCTGGACACCCTGTGCCAGGGCCTCACCTCCCTCACAGGGAGAAATTACTTCCTAACATCTAATCTAATTCTCTTCTTTTTTAGTTTAAAATCATCCCCCTTGTCCTGTCACTATCTGCCCATGTTAAAAGTAACTTTACCTCATTTTTATAAACGCCTTTTACATACTGGAAGGCCACCTAAAAAATGGGTTTGCAACATTACAGCTATAAGGATGGTAAATACAGGGACTGCTAGAAAAGAATGACATTTTAGAAACTTCTTGCATAAAGTTAGCTTTTCTCCCTTTGGGAACTGTCCTCAGCTGTAGGTCCAGCTTCTATTGAGACGTTGCATCAAGATGTGACCATGCTGCATCTTTAGACTTTCAAGGGAAAAAACATTTCAAACTGCTGAAAATCTCCTGAACCACCCATGACACATCAGTGTCAGCAGGGAATAGCAGGAAACTCCCTAGAAGGCCTTTCTGAAGACATTTCAGCACAGCTTTTACTTCAACTCTTGTTCAATGCTCTTGCCACCCCTTGCGAGGTGCAGAAAACTTTCCCCTGGAGCTGCATGGCAATGGGTGAGGGTGTACCTCGATAGATTGTGTGCACGGGGTCCTCCACAGTGACACTGTAATTGCTGAAATCTTCCTCCACCAAGACTCCTCCGTAGTTGTGGACCTGCACGAGAGCAAAGCAGTGCACACTGAGCAGGCTGGGCCAAGGCTCTCTGTGCTCCTTGTGCTGGCCCAGGGGAACACACCCCTCACTGTCAAACACACTCCATCGAGATTCCTGAGCCAAGTGCCAGGTTCCTTAGGATACCCTGGAAATCTGTGCTTTCACAGCCCTGGTGACCTGGCTCACCGTTCAGCATTGCAGGAAAGCTCTGCATTCACCTCCAAAAGCTCACTCACCCGAGGGGTGCTCCCAGGACATTCTGTCTGCCTGGGATTGGCCCTGCTCTGCAGCCTTCCCTGTCCTGGCTGGTAAGCAGGAGCGTGTTAAGGAGTATCGAATGCTGCCAGGATTATGGACCCAGGAGACAAGGAGCCTGAGTGTAGCGGGTGGCCATCACTAGAAATCTCAACTAAAAAATCACTGTTCCCACCCTATCTGAAATTATTTCAGCTGACAGTGGGTCTGCTGTAGCCTGGGTCTTCCTGTAAGACTCGTGTCAGAGGTACAATTTACCAGGTTGGTAATTTTCACGAACACAGGAAAGATGGGCAATTCCCTCCACTGCAGGTCTTCCGTGGTTGAGTCATGATGGAGATGAGGGAGGACCATCAGAGGGTGGTGGGGCACTGACCAGGCTCCCCAGGGAATGGGCACACTTTCAAGGCTGCCAGAGCTCCAGGAGTGTTTGGACAATGCTCTCAGGCACAGGGTGGGATTGTTGGGATGTCTGCACGCTCTGATCTCTAACCCAGCCAGCTTCCTTGGCAGGAAAACTCTTTCTCTGGCAAAACTGAATGAATCACTGGAGCAGGACAACTAATGCAGGGCATGCTGTGGAGCCAGAATGACAAACAACCCCAAAGCTGCTAAAGTTGTCTCTCCTACTTGGAATCCCCATTTCCTTCCCAGAGAAAAGGCTAGTTGAACCCAAGGGCTGTGCTGACCCAGGACCTAGCTCCCTAGATGCAGCCAGTGGGGAATGGGGCAGGAGGAGCAGAGAAAGGGGAGAAGCCCCAGTCAGCCACACACTGCAGACATCTCAAATTCCCCAGAGAGCACTATTTTGCACCTGTGCCTGGAAGCAAAGAGGGTGTGTTTTGGAGCTGTTCTTGATTTCACCAGATGGACGCCCTCCCTGTGCTGGAACAATAAATGCTGTGTGAAGCCAGCACTTTGCTCTGCAACCAAAGCTGGAATTGTGCACTGGATCCCAGAGCTTGTCATGCAGCCTGGGCCTTGCTCCTCCACAGGGAATTTGTGCTTCCCTGTGGCAGCCCCCAGGTCAGGGGAACAGGGTGACAAAGCAGGGTTTTGCTGTGGAGATGCTCACAAACTTGGAACTTTTTCTGCTCCTCATCCTTCACCTCTGCTATAGCTCAGGTGAACTGTACATTTCCAAACACAGAACCCACAGATGTCTGAGGCTTGTGCGGAATGAACACATTCCAGCTTCTTGGTGAGCTATTGAAGGAGCATCATTTGAACCATGGTGGCTCAATAAAATGGTGCCCCAATCACCCTGACTGCAGCCACACAGATATAAAAGTTGTTCTAGTTTGTTGCTGGTTTTTTTAACCAGAATTACTTCATCTGTTCTGATATTTTTTCCAGAGCACCTCTAACAGGAGTTAAACTATGGCAACCCCAAATAGGACCAAGCCTGTCTAATCCTCTGCTCACAAGACTCAGTTGTTTTTTTTAAACCATCTTCCTGGAGTCTGTATCCTACAGTCCCATTAACCATAACAACTTGTTTCTCAATAGAAAAGGCTTTGTCATCCAAATGAACAGAGCTCAGAGCCCAAAATGATTTTTGTTTTCCTTCCAGACTGTCCTGGTTATAGAGGAAATGGAAGTTTCACTTCTGTAGACTGTGGGAATGGCCTGTGTGTCACTTACACCACTGCAGGGACAGGAAAGGAAAAGGAACCATCTGTCCCCAACATTGTGCTGGCACTTGGCTTATCTCCAGTTTGTCACCTTAAGCAAGTGGCAGCCCCAGGCTGGCAGGTGACATGGACAGTCCTGGCTCACCTCGGAGATCATCTCCTGGGTCAAATTTCCACTGTAGAAGGCTGACACCCCTTTCGCCCCCAGAAGCTGCAGCACGGCCGCGAGGTCCAGGCGCCGGACAAACATTCCAGGCAGCAGGGGCTGCCCATCCGGCAGAAAGATCTCATGGAATCGGTCAGAGTAGTTCAGGTCCTTCAGTTCACTCAGGGCTTTGGCTGCAGGTAAGAAGGGGAAGGACATCCAGGAAAAGCAGAGGTCAGGAAGGCACAAAGGCCTGCTGCTGCCTCTGGCCCTATTGCAAAACTAGAGGAGAGCTGGATCATGGGTCCTTTGGAACTGGGAAAAAAAAACCCAAAGAAACCCCAGAACCCTTCTCTGCCTGGCCCTGGGCACTGCCCAGTGTGGCTACTCCGCCCTGGCTCTGCCCAGCCATGGCAAAGGGCTCCAGTTTGGCTGCCACCATGCTGTCCTCTGGCAGACTGTGGCTCACGCATTGCTCAGCTCCCAACACCATCCATCTCCAGGTCCACAAAGCCCTGATTTCCCATGACCAACACCCTGCATTGCCAGCTGCCTTGCACAGTGAACTGCCCTGTGCTGGGCAGCTGCCCATCAGGTACTCACCCAGGTCATGTGTGACATTAAAGCCATTCCGGGCAACATCGGCTGTGAGGCCCAGCAGCTCTGACCACAGGAGTCTGCCAAAGGAGAGAGGACAAGGAGAAACAGGCCTTGGAAGAGTGCAGTGGGGCAGGGTGGTGGGGAGCAAGCACAGGGCTCAGCTTTGTAGTCAGGGACTCCTGGAAGACCAGGCTGTGGAGCCAGCACCGGCCAAAAGAAGCACTGAGCTTCCAGTGCTTATGTTTTTCCTTAACAGGATCATCTCAGTGCTCCAGCATGTGCCCCAAAGAGGAATGGCAGTGCATGGATGGGGGAAGGAGCATCTCAGAAGCAAAATCTCAAGCCAGGCTCTGGTGCTGAGCAAGTCACTCAGATTCCTCCCTATCCCAACAGAGCACCAAGGACATGCACATCTCTTAGGATCCAGCTACAGAGAGAATGAAAATGCACAGACACGCGAGGCAATGTGCTGCACCTCTAACGGAACATTTATTGTACATCTTCTTAGCCAAAACTTCACTTTGCAGAAAATATGACCAAACTGTATTTTTTCTTTTGTACATGAAATAGCAAAAAATAAACATCTCTTTCAACACAACACTCCAAGTACCCCTTAGCTAATGGTGTTGACTGGTGGCTGAGAATGTGGGCTGATGGCAAGGGCTCATGCTTCCAGTGTACCTGTGGGGACCACAGGGCACAGCCTGTGCCAGCCTCGTGTCTTACCTGCCATGTAACTGGTGTGCCTGGTGCATTCCTTGGATCATGCCTGGCACCCCCACGAGCAGACCTGGCTGTAAAATAGGAAGGACAAAAAGGAAGAGTCTCCTTTCCATGAGGACATGGGACACGGTCCCCAATTGCAAGTCAAGGAGGTGCAAGTCATGTTTACTTTGGAATTATGTGCATAGTTAGGAGAGGGGAAGAAATCTGTAACAACACTTTACTCCGGAATTAAAGGTTTTGGAAGGAGAGAGGCAAATTCAATCTTGTTCTCAACCCAGTTTGGTCAGGAGAAATAACTCAGCAGAATGACCTGGGATTATGCTCCTTCCCGGGGCTCTTGTTCTCCCAGCACCCTGATGCCACGGGGACATGCCTCTTTACTCCCCAAAGCTCTTCAGGCATTTTGGGGCTGATAAAGAAGTGTTTTCCCTAGATTCCCCATGTCTGTAGGGCCCAGGATCTCCCATGATGAGAGAGACCTCTTGTTGCTTTGCTGGGCATCTGCCCCTCAGCCTGAAAGTTGGAGATAGGAGAGCTGGAGGCAAGGGCTGTGGGACACTGGTTCTCACCTTGGTGTCCTGCTGCAGGTCCCCTTCCAGCGGGATGCCCAGGGGAGCCACCTCACGGAAGTCGATCACCCAGCTCCTGTTCTTGCGGATGTCGTGGACCAGCATCACCCCGCCCCTGCGGCGAGACAGGGTCAGGGCGTGGCACCGGTTGCTCCTCCAACAGCCGCTGCCGTAGAGCTCGGGTAGCACTGGGGCCGGGGCCGCACCAGCCTGACAAGGGTCACTGCGGCAGGTCACCAGCCCCAGCAGGGCCCCGGGGTGGCCGGAGGAGCAGGGAATGCTGCTGTCCTTCCCTAGGACACACACCAGGACAGCCAAGGCAGGGTTGGTGTGGGACACAGGCAGCCCTGTGCTGAGCCTGGTGAGGCTGGAGCAGTCCCTGCCTGCCTGGCCAGGGAGCCACTGACTCTGTTCCACTGCCAAGATCAGACGATCTGGGATTTTCTTTCTAATCTGAGCAGTTTTGCAACAAAAGAGGGTGTTTGCTTACAGCAGCAATGGGTGGTGCAGCTGGAGCAGTGATCAGGTGGCTGTGGTTTATGCAACGCTCCTGAGCCCTCCTGCAGAGCCAGGAGCACCAGGCTCATGTGGATGCCACCCTGGGTAGGAGGGCTGGGAGAAGGCCACCCCTCCCTGGCAGCTGCCTGGAGCTGTGCTCGGACCTCAGTCTCAGGAGCAGAGCTTGTGGAAGGCAGGACTCGGGCTCTGAAAGCACTGGGACTGAGCTCAGGGTGTTTGTAGCTCCTGGCACACTCACAGCAGGGCTCACCAGCCCCCTCAAGCCTGGGGCTTGGATGCTTCTGGCAGCCACTACAGCGGAAACAAATTTCCCTGCCTGGGGGTTTCTGTCCTGTGCTGACAGCACGGTGCACACGAAGGGTCACTGCGGCAGACCTGGACACATCCACTGCCTGATGTCAGAGCCCAGGCATCACACCCTGAGCCTGGCACTGCCATGGAGGCATTTCTCAGCTGCAGAGGGACTTTTTACAAGGGCAGACAGCGACAGAACAAGGGGGAATGGCTTTACACTGCCAGAGGGCAGGTTTACATCAGGTATTTAGAAGAAATATTCCTCTGTCTGAGGGGGAAGTGGTGGGGGCACCAGGCGCAGGCTGCCCCATCCCTGGAAGTGTCCAAGGCCAGGCTGGACGGGGCTTGGAGCAACCTGGGACAGCGGAAGGTGTCCCTGTCCATGGAAGGGGGTGGCACTGGATGGGTTTTAAAGTCTCTCCAACCCAAACCAGTCTAGGATTCTGTGAAACCACGCACTTAAGGACACCTGAAGACAAGAGCAGGGAGCGAGTGCCCCACACTTACCCGCCCAGCCCCGAGGTGTGGGGGTTGACGATGCCGGCGCAGAGGGCCGAGGCGATGGCTGCGTCCACTGAGGAGCCGTGCCTGGCCAGCACATCGGTGCCCAGCGCGGTGCAGCGTGCGGCGTCCGTCACCACGGCGCCGCGGTGGAACAGCTGCCAGATAGGAGAGGGTTGTGCTGGGCACTGGTGCTGCCCAGATCTGCATCCACCAATGTGGGACCTGAAGCCTGGGGCCAGCACCAAGGCTGTGGCTGATCCAACAATGCCAGTGGGAACCCTATGTCCCTTGGCACATCCCTGCTCCGGGGCAGCTGCAGGTAGCCACGGCCACCGGTTCAGATAGCTTTCTACACTCTGTGTGCCAAGCTGGGGCGACCACATCTCCCTCTGCCTCCACAAGCCCAGAACTGTCCCTGTGCTGCAGCCAGGCAGTCACTGGGAATGGGGATACAGCTGCAAAGAACGCAACATGCCCCCAGGACCACATCTTGTTCTCATCCTTGTGCCAGTGCTGTGCTAATGCAGTCACATGGTGTTTTAAAGAGTTGATTTCATCCCTATGGCACAAATTGCAGCATCTCAACATGAGCTAGACTGGCCTGGGGACATGCAAATGCAGAAGGACCATGGCAGCATATGGAGATGGTGATGGTGACTCCTGGCTGACCGTGACCCTGGCAGAGGTTCTGCAGGAACCATGCTGCATTGGCTCTGCAATCTAGCACTGAGCTGTGAGACAGATTAGCAGGAGGTTCACCTGGGTTTTCAGCTATTTCCCTGCTTGGTCCTGGATGAATCTTCCAGAAGTGAATCTGGGCATGTATGCCCGTAATCCTCTGTCCAAGTGGACAAGATGTCTACTGTTTAACTAAGGATTATTCTCTGAAAGCACTCCCATTTGGCTCAAACCACAGATGGAGTCAGAGCAGTGTCTGTTCCCCCCAGCAGCACCCCCAGACCTGCCTGACACAGCCTCCCACATCCTGGCCATGAGGCAAGCTCTGAGAGCCTGGCTTGGCTCTCCAAGCACAACCTCCAGGTGCAGGAAAAGGCTTTCAAGCCAATTTGGGGTGGAACCAGGGAGAGACCGAGCACCCAGAGCCTCGCTGCCAACAGCCATGGCTCCCCAGTACTCCCCTTGCCAAACTGCTGACCAGAAGGAAAGTTAGGGAGCTCTCCCATCTTTGGAGCCAAAGCCCAACGATAAAGCCACTGTTTTGTCTTACCTGAGGGTCCCCAAAATAGATTTGCATGATGAGGGCCACAGTGACACCAGTGGCGAAGGTCAGGCAGGCAGTGATGATGACAGTCAGCCCATCCTGCCGGCAGCTGCAGTCTCCCGAGAAGGGGTCCTTGCTGGTCTCCTGCAGAGGGGACACGTCCTGGCTTCCCATCTCCGAGGAGGACGAGGGCAGGCGCTGGAGACGTGCGGACTTCAGGAAGGAGTCTGGGTCTTTGTAGGCAGCAGGGAGAAAACAAGTGTGAGTTATTGAGCAACTCGGGACTCTTATTTCAGTGTTTACCCAGCACTAACATTACACTGAGCCCCTTCCACCTGACTTCACCTTCCCTATTGATCCCAGCTCTCAGGAGCCTTTCTGGCTCAGATGCTGCTTTGGGTCATTTTACTGATCCTTTTCTTCAGCTCTAGTTATTCCAAACTGACTTCCCTGGAGATTAAGAGAGACAAAAAACCCTTGAATTTTACTCCATTTCAGTCCATTCATCAGTCTTCAGTGACAGGCCCACTCCTATGCTCCATTTGGAGGGGTTCTTAACACAGCAAACAGGTCTCTGGAATGCAGAGAGATGGAAGAAGAGGAAATTAAGACATAAAAAAAGATGCAGCAGCTTTACTTGGAGCTGTGATTGAGCAAAAGCACCTGAGCAAATCAGAGGTAAAGCAAAACACTTGGCCTGGGCACAGAAAATTCCTCTAGGGAAGCAAGGGCAGAAAGGAGCAAACCTGCAAACTGGAGGCCTCCGAACATCCACTTGCTCCACTGCAGGAAGGATTCTGCTTAATTCCTTGCTTCCTCTGGCAGATGAGGCCCACTGTGAAATGAAGCCGCACACTGGACACCCGGCTCCAAGATGGCAAAGCAGAGGGCAGGGGCTTGCTGCGTCTCAGCAGGATGGAAAAGTTTCTTTTTTGCTCTGAAAGATGCCTTGAATCTCTGTGAGTGTCAGCTGCTGCCCCTGTGCTGGGAGGACACTAGCTAAGGATGCCCTGCCTGTCCCGGTGGCTGCCAGGCACATGGAGCTGCTGGGGCAGCTGTGAGGTTGTGCCCATCCCTCGTGGGCTCTGAAGGGGACCCAAGTAGCTCAGGGCATCATCCAGGGCTCCTGGAAGAATTTTTTCAGGGGCTGCAGTGCTCTGTGCATCCATCTGTGCATTGTGGGAAAAAGAGGGGCACCAAATGGAAAAGACAAGATGAGAAGCTTGTCCCTCCATACAGGACATGTTTCCTGGATTTGGAAACGGAGAGGGGAATGAGCAGGAAAGCCCACATCCCCCATCAACTGCCCATCTGTCTGCTCTGGCAGGTGCTATCACCCTGGGCACTGCCAGCCCAGTCCTTGCCATGACATTAACATGACCTGGCTGCAGCTTTCCTGAGGCCAGGGAGGGAGGGAGTTTTAATTTCGGTGATGCTGCAACCAGGAGTAAACTCCCACAGCCAGTGAATCCCCTCAGGGTGAATTTAATCTCATTTGTGCTGTGGTGGTTTAGGAGTGAGACTGGGAAAGGCTCAGCTTTTCCAGCCTGAGCCTCTGAGCACACACTGAGCCCTCATAGGCTTGTCTGTTCTAAGTGAGCTGGACTGAGTGGGAAGAGTTGCTGGTGGGCTCGGTAGGGGCCACAACTGGCCTGGCAGGGGCTGCCATTGGGGTGAGATGTCACATACAGCCCCTGGCACACCCGAGTGAGGCCCCAGCCCCACCTGCAGGGAAACAGCGGGGACTGAGCTGGACTCCTCTGCCCAATCCCTCCAGGACACCATCCCTGTGCTCCTGTGACAGGCCAGCCCAGCACAAGGGGACATGAATACCTAGGAAGCAACTGTGGAAGAGGGCAGACCACAGCCCTTCCACCACGAAGTACCTCCATTCTCTGCCACAGACATCCTATTTTTAGTCTCTGTGACCACTGGTGTTGCATAGGGACAGCAGAGCTGTGGTTTGGGGATGGCAGCAGCTGGAAGGGCTCACCTGGAAACAGTGGGAGCCAGGAGCAGCCTGCAGAGCCAACGCACAGCTGCCCATCCCACTACCAATGTGCATGCTTTGAAAGAGAAGCCACCAAATCCTACTTGGCTTCATTGGGCCGTGAAGGAGATGTGGCTTCACGGGGGAGGCAATGCTTTGGAGAGCCAGGGCCACCTCAGCTCTGGGGCCTGCTGCAGAGGAGACAGTAGAGACTGGAGCTGCTGGTGGGCTCTGCAGGTGGTCCTGCAACAAGCGTCAGGAGAGCAGCAGCTTCTCCAGCCACCCCACCTGCAGGAATTGGCACAGCCAAAACTGCACCAGATTCTGGGTGTGTGATGAGAAGCCTCGTGCTTCCAGGAGAGCTGTTCCCACACCCCTGCAGGCAGTGGCTACACCTCGACGGTCAGGAGAGCACAGGGTGGGAACAAGCAATGGGCACGGTGGGACAGGGCAGAGGGCAAGGGGCGCCTGGGGCTGTGCAAACATGGGCCTGGGGGCTCACAGGCACCCGGACTGGGAAGCAGCCCCAGGGCGGAAGGGCAACACTGCTTGAAGAGACATGACACGTGGGAGAAACAACATTTCTCTCAACTACGGAGGAGGAAGCAATCAGTTAAAAATAGGCAGAGGATTTTCTTATGGATCAAATGATCACCTGACTTTATTCCAGCTGAGCACCGGAGGGATTGAGCATCCCAGAACCAGGGATGTGCAAGGAACACTCCAGGGTGCGGGGACGCTTAAGGAGCATCCCGGATGGAGAGATGCTCAAGGAGAACCCAAGGAGGCCATGCACAAGTGGTCCAGGCCAGAAGGCCAAGCTGGCTGTGGGAGAGCACATTCCAGGCTGCCTAGGAGGCTCTGCGCCGAACCCCTGGATCTCTGGCTGCCTTCCGTCCCTCAGGGTGAACGCGGGGCCGGGGCATAGGGACGGCGGGAGCCCGGGGAGCCCCGCTCCGGGCGCGGGGCCGAGGGCCGGGGGGTGCCGGGGGCCGCGGGCGGGCTCTGCCGCCGCCCCTCACCCGTGTCCTGCTCGCCCAGGAACGCGTCCTCCTCCTTGCNCAGGGGCGGCTCCTCCCCGCGGCCGGCTGGCGCTACGGGACGGTCTGCCAGCGGGGCCAGCACGGCAGCCCGGGTTTGTGCTGGGTGCTGCGGGGGGCAGCCAGGACCGGGACCCGGGATCGGGCGCGGCGCGGCTCCGGGAGGAAGGGAAGGGCCGGGCCCGGCTCCAGCTCCGTGGCCTGAGCTCCCCGTCGCCCCTTACCCACACAGGGTGGATCAGCCCCGGCCCCGCCGCACCAGGCGGGTTCGCGTTCCGGGCCAAGCCTCCAGGGAGCTGGATCCGAGATTTCTCAGTCCTGCCTCCAGAAGGCTGGAAGAGTTTTCCAAACGATGTGCATGGACATTATGTCGCTGCCACAGCCAGCCCGTAGCAGGAGGGCTCACATGTCACCCACCCCTTGTCATGGGGCAAGGGGGCACCAGCACTCAGTGGGACCATCAGCAAGAGATGCTGTGACATTGCCCCAGAGCAGCCGCGTGTCTGCTCTCCCACAGCCTTCCATCGTTGGCTGCTCGTGCGTGTGGCCCTCTGGGATGAGAGCTGGAGATCGTGCTCCTCTCTGCAGCACAGTGGGTTTGGGTTGGTGTTTGCGGCTGCAGCTGGACAGGCTCACCTGGCACTGGTGGCTCCCTGCTCCTGGCTCCAGCAGCACCGGCACAGGTATCAGGAGGGGCTGAGGCTGCTGGGCAGCACAGACAGCCAGCACAAAGCCGGGGGGAGCCCAAATGGGGGCACAGGACCAGCCATGTCTGGGGCAGGCCTGAGCTGTGGTTGCCAACAACTCTCATTTGGCAAAGAGTTGTGGTGGACATACATGTGGGCGGGGGCCTGGTTTACATGGATGTTTCTGAGATCAAACTGGCTGAAACATTTAATTTTTTTCCCCTACACTTCTTCCAGAAATTGACCTAAAAACCACCAGTAAAATATCTGGAAGATGGAAGATGTTTTTTTCCATGATCCAAGTTTGTGAAAATTCCTTATCCCTTCAACAACAGTGGCCTCTCTCTCGACTTGGCACACACACCTGGCTCTTCGGCTGCCAGACCTGAAAAATCCATCTACTGCCCCAACCTATCCTGGACATCTGTTGTTTTGGGAGGCAGAGCATGTGGAGTGCTGGGCTGTTTGGCTCTGGGGAGGTCACCTGACAGGTACGTGTCCTACTTTCTCGTCCTCCAATGGAGCCAGCTAATCCCCTGCATGAGCAGCTCCACTGGCTTGGTGCTTCTCATCGCAGGGACTTGTAAATCTTCCTTTGCTGTGGTACTGGCAAGGTTTTGGTTATGCCTCCATAGCCTGAGGGCATCATGGCCATTGCCAGCTATAGTAAATAAATAAATAGCAATAGGGACAGGAGTAGGATAGTTTAGCTTTCGCAAGCTAGTCTCAGCCTGCTCCACTTTCAGGCATCTCCAGTCTTCCCATCCCCAGCAGCTGGAGGGGTCTCTTCCCCACCACTGCATCTTCTCCAAGGCCAGGAGCTATGTCCATACTGCATCCTCTTCCACTCACTGCCTGGCAGAGGATCAACCCACCAACCCAGCCTCTGCCTCTCTGGTGTTTATGACAAACCCAAACCAGTTGGCTGTGGCAGGAACCGCCACCTCAGCCCCTCTGGCCGGTGACCTGCCACCCTCCTCGGTCATGTCATGGCTGGCTCCAGCCTGACCGGCCCCTCTTGTTGTGGTGGGGCAGAAGGTCAGAGCCTCGGTCAGGGAGGGTTAATGTGACTCTCCTACCACGGATCAGATCCCACGGGGCTCTGGAAGAAGCCACACTGGGGGGCAGTGGAGTTGCTCCTCAGAGCTGTGGGTCAGCAGTTGGGGACTCTCCCCAGGGGTCAGCAGGAAACTCGTCAAGGCTGAGAGCCCTCAGCTCATCGCAGATAGATTGTTTATTCCAGGGTACTCTTCTAAAATCTTGAGAATTCTTACAGTCAGGTAATTCCAATTCTACTTCACAGCACAAATCTGTATTCAAATATTGGCTGAGGTTTAATTGGTTTATATCTAGTTTAATTGGTTTATAAAAGAAGTTTATTTGAATATATTGTCTCAATATTATAAGCTTTGTGACACCTGTGGGCAGCTGAAAGCCAACAACTGTGAGCCTTTGCAAGCTTGGAAGTCGAGCTGGAGAACTGCAGAGATGGTGGCATCCCAAGGAGGCTCCCTGGGGAGTGCTGCCACCCCAACAGGCACTGCTCGGTGCCAGTGGCAGGTCTAGCTGGGCTCTGAGAGCTGGGATTGGCAGGACTTGAGATGCCCAGGAACACAGCCACCCCCCAACATCCCTTGGCACCCACCCCAGTTTTCTCTCTTTAACACCCACAGTAACTTGCATTAGTTTTAGCACATTCTGTGCCTGGAGCTCAAGAACCACCAGAAACTCCTTTACCAATTCCACCCCACAAAACACTTGCTGCTCACCTCTCAGCAAAGTTAGGTCAGGGGATATCTCTCTCCCTCCTGCCAGGGCCTGGCTGCTCTTTGCTGAAAGCCAAGGTGATGTTCTGCAGGTCTGCAGCTTAGCAGGGAGCTCCACTTTGGGCAGTGCAGCCTCCTCTTTGCACCCTCGTGCCAGCTCCGTAAGGATACAGCTCCTGCTGGATCCTGTATCCTGACAGCTGGGGCTCCCACAGCCCAGCTCTCCAGTACAGGAAGGACCTTCTCCCCGAGCTGAGGCTCTGTGGTAGCACTGACCTCCACCAACCACTGTCTCTTTACCACCAAGGAGTGGAGAGTGGAGAGTGCAGAGCAAGCTTGTTGTACCAGTGCAGAACTGTGAAGGCAGGGGTGCTGCCCAAGCCCTGCTCCTGTCAGCCACTGCTGTCCTGTCCTCCCAGCACCAAACCATGCTCTCTGGTAGACCACTCCTGTGTCAACCTCTCAAATCTCTGAAAACACCCCCTGTATTTACAGTTCTCATCGTTTGCAACATTCTCAGCTCCCTTCTACTGGCTGCTACATTCCCTTGAGCTTCTTAAAATTAACTCCTTCTTTCGTGAGCAGGCACAAAAGCCTTAGTTCTCTTGCTGACCAGCACAGGGGATACTGGCTCCTAGCCCCTGAGGCACCCCTTAAAACAGGAACCTGAAGAGATAACAACCTGCAGCTTCGCAACAGCAATCAGTAAATTCTTTACAAGGAGCCTTAAAGAGATCCAGAGGCCAATGTCTGTTCATGGTCGTGATCCTCCTCAGCTCAGGTTCGGCTTCCAGCCACTGGAACTGCACAAAACTGTCCAAGGAACTGAGCTGGTGGGAGCACAGGCAAGCAAGGGATTGAGCAAAGGGGCAGGGAAGCAGCTCTGCACTCTCTCTGCACATGGTACAGAGGTGCTCCAAGTCCTGCTCCAGACCACACCTGAGCATGCTGGAATGAGCAGTGGCTCAGTGTGTCACAGGGCAGGGACAGCCACTTAAAGGAGCAGAACAGCTTGAACAGGCAACACTCAGCTTAGCCTGCTTAGCTGAAGCATGGATCTAAGCATTAGCCACCACTTCAAATGCTTCTGGCCTCTTCTCAAAAAGTGCAGCACAAGAGACCTGAGAATCCCAAAAACTTTACCAAAGAATCCGACTGTGAAAGGAATCCCAGACTCCCACCATTTTACAAAACATGAAAAACCAGAGGACACAGAAGCTGCACAGTAGATTATTCAGGCAACATTTATTGGAGCATTTCAAGTATACAATGGTTTTACTGATGGCTGTAAGCAGCTAAGATGCAGACATACCAGCAGGAAAGGGTGACCTAGAACTAGCAGGCTATGCAATTCTCATGGGAAGTTAATGATTTCAGCTGACAGGAGAAGAGAAAGTAACAGACTAAAAGTTTGAGCAAGTTTGGGGATAGGAAGGAGAAAATAATAAAGAAGTTTTTATTGAGATAATTTACTCAAATTGGCCACTCACAAGTAGCAGAAACTGTCTGCTATTGCACTCTTCCCTTGGCATCCCAAGGACCTAAAATAACCAGGGCTGTTTCTTCCAACAAGAACAGACAGATTTTCCCTGGTAAGAATGGAAACTTGCCCTGGCTCAGCACTTGGAGATTGAGATCCCTGGCTTTGCACTCCCAGTGAGAGCCAGGCTGTGGCACTTCCATCAGCGAGGAGGCAATGCAGGCTTGCAGCAAGAGCACACTAAACTGTCAACCCCTCACTATAAGGCAGCGTTAGGTCAGGACATTTTTTGGGTGCCTGAGCTGTTTAGAGAAGCAAGGACCACATGGCAACAAGACTACAAGGTCCTCTGACAATAACAAGGACTGTGCGTGTTTCCCAAGAACTATTTCTGAAAGACACGTTCTTAAAAAATACCTTAAAGCAGACAGTCCCCATTGATGCACAAAAAGGGCACGACTAGGGAGGGACTGAGCTATGAAGTGATCAAGCACCTCCCAAACCAGAGGTTGTGTACTCTGCCCAATTTGCAAGTTGGTACTTCTGCATTTAAGATAATAGCTGCCTCAACTGTGTTGTAGTCTCCTGCATTTATGAACAAGGAGCAGTTGAATTCAAGAGCTTAAAACCAAATTGAAAAGCTAACACTTAACAGGGTATCTCCAGAATGACTCCTTTGAGACTACGAAGCTCTGAGGTATGTGATGGCAACTTGGTAGTCAGGCTGGCAGAGTGCAGTGGAGCTTCTAAGCCTCCTGAATACATCTTGGTTCACCAAATGAATCAATTCTTCCTAGCAAAATCACTTAAAAATTTGTCTTCAGCAAAAAGCATTTAAAAATTCTGATCGACAACTGATTTGCAAGTAAAACAAAAAAATATTACAAATGGTAACAACACAGTCTGTTTAATGAAATCAGATCTGGTTACTACAAAAACATGCTAAGGACAGCCACCAGCTCATGTCCTGAGTGCTGCTGTGCCTTCTGCCCACATACCTACAACTGCTTTTGAAACACTGTTTGTCTAAACAAGAACCATGGAAAACAAGTCAGGGTTTAATGACAGATTTCAAACAGAAGGGCATACACACATAAAATTAACAGATTCAACCTTCAGCACACAGGAGTTTGGTAAGAGTTACTGGCTAGAGTCACAGAAAGTTCCAAATTTGAACAGTCTTGAACCACTTCCAAAAATTCCAATGGCTTTTTAATAGTTCCAATAATTCACGGGTATATAAAACGGAGACAGGCTTCTCCAGCAGAAGAGTTGGGGCTCCTCCAGGCTACCCAGACCACTGGTAGAGAGGAGAGGTGGTCTGACTTCCCCACTTTCCCACCAGTCCACTAAAGATTAGGATTTATTAAAACCTTCTCTATTTATTGACGACTGATTTAACAGGCAAATGCTGCAGACTGTGTCAATCATAGTGGATGGCAGTATAGAAGATTATCCAAACAACCTGTGGGGAGGAAAGGAATGGAAGGTTATTTGGATGCCTCTGGAGAGGGCTCAGACACAGCAAATGAGCTTCAGGCCTTGCTCTAAATAGGGGACTGAATTCCAGCTTTGAGGTGGCCTTTGAGAGATCTTAGCATCACCACATGTCACAAATGGTGGCATTCAACTTGTCTGCCATCTGGGGTGCCCAGCCTCTCCACATTAAAATGCCACCACAGCCCCTCCGGGGATTTAGAGGCACCAGCAAATCAAGTGCTAGGATCAGACACTTGGGGGTGGGGAGTAAGGGAAAAAAAGACACCCAAAACACCAGTCCAGGTGTAACTAGTTCTAGATGGGATGAAACTCCACCAGGATCTCTGGGACACAGCATGGGAGTGGTTGATGCATCCTTTCCTACAGAGAAATCCCAGGCATCAGCACAGTATTTCACAGGCAGCAGCCATCAGATTTTGGGTTTTTCTTTCCCAATCACTGCCACTTATTCAATGGTGTTAACACATCTGTCTTCTCTCACCACTTCACCTGTTCTCCTTCCAGGTCTTCGGAAAGTGCACCAACACAATTCAGAAACCATCTTAAAGAAAGCAAGAGGCATTACCAGAAACAGTGCAAAAGATGTCATGAATCCCTCCTTTGTTAGCTCCCACGTCCCACCATACTCCTCCTCATCTATCTGCTGGAAGCTGCTGAAGTAGAGGTACAGAACGCCAGCATTGATCAGGCAGAATCTGCAGGGAAGAGGTTAGGAACCATCACTCCAGTGGTACAGGCTGCAGGTATCCCACATGCCATACAGTGAAATATCTTTCATCAACAGCAGAGAGGAAGCAAAGAGGAATTCTTTTCCTGCAACGCTTCCCAAGCAGCTCAGTCACTTCCTTGAAAGAGCCCCTCCAGGTGAGCTTGCCAGGTTGGGATGAAGTTCACCTGATGAGGCACAACCTACTCCTATTAGGGCTCAAGAGGCAGAAGTCAAAACCTGGAAGCATCCTCAGATCTGCAAACCTGTAGGTGGTCCTGTCCTGCAGATCCACAGCAGTTCTGTCCCCACAGAGAACCTGTGTGTGCTTCTTGATTCTGAGGCAGCTGAGAGGGAAAATTGTCACCTCCCTGCTCAGGGTTAGATTCCTGTGAGCATCCCAGTACCAAACAGGGAAGAGAAAAGAGCCAGGGAGACTCAACAGTGCCCTGAGCCCCAGCACTGGGGTCCAGCCTGAGACATGTCAGTACTCTTCAGTCTGTGCTGCAGCAGAGAGAACAAACACGACTTTCTGTCTGTCCTAGGACAGGTTTGGTTTTACACCACCACAGCTTGGGGCGGGGCAGCCTGAGCAGGGACAGGTCCGTGTCCTGCAAGGAAGGCAGCGTGGGAAGGGTGGTATGACAACACACACACAAAGTGAGTGACCACCAGCAGCTGGAGGAGCTGTGTCACTGCACAGCACAGACAAACCACACATACACTTCCAGCACCTTTTGGTTTTCCATTGTACACCCTCCTGTTTACATTTAGCACAGGAATTGGCTTAGGTGCTTGAAGGTGCCTTGTCAATTAATGGTGACTAAGTGAGAAAAATTAACTGTTCCTGGGGGCACTTCAGATTTATCTGTTTGTTGTAGCTACTGGCTTCCTGCTGGAGCATCACCCCTCCACTTTCCTGCCAGAACTAGAACACTCGGGATGAGGGACAAGATGACAACTGAATTTTGCCTAAGAAAAACTGTGAGGCTGGAGCTTGACTATTGAGACCTTGGCTAGGCAGAAACACTTTCAAACAGAGACTCCCCACAGCAGATCCAGCATCCTTCCAGAGCTGGTGTGCAGAGAGCAGGTCTGTGTCCCCACCTCTGCTGTCCCTTGGACACTTCCAGGCATGTGTCAGGGCCAAACAGATTTTCCCTTCATAACTCACTGCAGCCTTCAGACACCTTTGGGGAGGTGACCTGGCTCCCATGTCTTGGGATTCAATGCACACACCCCCTTCCAGGCACTGCCTTCCCCACCCCATGGCTGAAAGAGCCACGTCAGAAAGCCAGGAGTGCTGTCAGGAGCTCTGTGCCAGTGCCACTGTGCCTGCTTGGGATCTGCAGCCTCTCATGTTCTAAACAAACCTTTTCTTCTTCACAAAACAGTTAGCCCTTCTTGTCTGCTGACAGAGCCTCCTGTCTGAGCAGGGTCCTGGCTCAAAGACCAGGATGTGCACACCTTCCCCCCATGGACACTCCTTGCTGGGTGATCAGAGCAGGCACCACACTCCCAGCCCCTCCCACACATGCAGAACACACACACCAAGTCAATTGAAACGCTAGTTCCCTTCTGCCATTGCCCCCTTTAATAACAAAACAAATAATAATTCTAAAAGGTATTAATCAGGCTGAGGAGAAAGAGACTGATGCACATGTTATAATTTGGATGAATTTCATGGCAACCAACAGTCTGGAATGCAAGGCTGGCTGTGAGACACAGAGCAGGCAGAGCTTGCCTTTAGCCAGCCCACTGTTCACAGCACAGCCTCAAACAGGCTCCCAGGCCAGGCCAAATGTGGGAAAGTACACGAGACAGAAAAGGAAATAAACCTTACACTGCTATTCCCACGAATCCCTTCAGTGGAACTACTCCCCAGATGATTCCCAAAATAACCGCAATGATCTGCCGGAACCAGTAGATCACATCTAAAAACTCATCCTGAGGAGATAAAGCACAAGAAAAATGTTGGCATTTATTATGTTTCTTTTTTTTTAAAGCACCACACAATTAACAGGTGAAAATTCAGCATACTGAACACTTAGTTCCCCACTCAGAGTATAAAATATTGCACTCAGAACAGATAAAGCAGCTTAGGGCATTGTGCACCCTGGACTTCTCTGCTTCCACATTAAACACACAGCTTTGTCCTCCAATGGGCCAACTGCAGAGGCAAACAAGTTTCTAGCCCTCTTATTTACTAAAGATGCAATAATAATCCCCTGGAATAAAAGTTTTAAGAACTGTTTGTGCTTTGAGACTGCTCCACCCACTCTGACCTAGGCCCTCCTGCACCCGAGAGCTCTCAGGGCAGCTCCAAAGCACAGCTGTACCTCACTCACGCCACGAGAACGCCTGTGCTTCCTGAGCAGCAGGGGTGTGCTCATTCCTCTTTGTCTAAGGGCTCACACTCCTGCAGCTACTGCAGCCTAGCAGTGCTGGCTCACACTTTAATAAGATTCACTTCAGCTCACGTCTTTTTTCCCAGCCTCCCCAGGACTGGGATTGTCCCAGCACCCTCCCAAACACCAAAGCCTTTGTGATCCCCCCAAAGCCCATGGGATGTGCCAGCTGTTCAGCTCTGTGTGGAGGACGTGAATCCATGTCAGACACACAGATACAGACATTTCTCCTGGTCACTGCACTTGTCAGACAGTTCAGCCTTCAGTTCACATCCTACTGTATCAAAACATTGGCACAGCTGTCCTTGCTCCCCTGCTGACCCTGAAATTCCAGCTCCATCTGCAAGAGGTGAGGGGGCAGGGACACATGAGCCTCACCAGTTCGGGGAGCAACAGGTAACGAAAAAGTGACACAGATTCCTGTCTGTGCCCCAAGGAAACAGAGCGTGCACCTTCCCCACGGCAAAAGGCAAATCCAAAACCAGGGAGCAGAGACCGCGGAACACACGCTGTATGCCCAGGCCGTGCCAGGGATCCGGCAGGACCCGGGATGCAGCAGAAGCTCCGGGCACCTCGTGGCTGTGCTGCTGGGAGGCAGCAGCAGGAAGAAGCACTGAGCAGGAGCACTGCAGCACATGGGAGACGTGCACAGGAAAACTTCGGAAAGCGGATTCTATTTCTAGCGTTCTTTGAACTATACAAAGGAAATTTTTATTTAATCCAAGAAGAGTTTTAAACCACAAGCCCAAAGTAACTGAGGTGTCCTAACATTGTGTTTCCCTTGGCTCCACGCCCAGAGAGCAAAGAGCTGGGTGTGCCTGCGGGGGCACTGGCCAAGCCATGTGCCGGGCACGGGGGACACGGAAACACGGCTCCGGTTATCGGTGCGGCGGCCGCACTCGAACACGAGCCTTTACCCCACAGACACCCCCGCCGTTCACGGGAGCTGCGCGCACGGGGCGCTGCCGAGCTCCGCCACAGCCCTGGCACGGCCCGGGCGCGGCCCCGGCTGAGCCCGGCGGGTCCCCGCAGGGAATTCAACCGCGCTCAGAGACGGCGGCTCCTCCGGCACCCCTGCGGGACGAAGCCGCCGCGCCGGGCGGGTCCCGGCCCTCCCGAGCCCGCACCTCAGGGCCCCCTCCGGTCCCACCGCCCCGGTCCCACCTTGTCGTGCCAGGCGGAGTCGCTGCGCAGCGCTTTGCCCC
>VZTG01001923.1:125631-142754 GCA_013397845.1 Melanocharis versteri | reverse complement strand
GCCACTCCACGCCACTCCACTCCACTCTCCAGGGAAAGGGTCGGACAGCAGTCCCGGTGTTGCGGGGTGGGAGAGGCGCCAGCCCTTCGCACCCCTGCAGTGTCACTGAGCCTGCAAACGCGGCCGCCACATGGGGATCCCGGTTCGCAGCCAGGCTGTGGAGGCTCCGCAGGGCCGGAGGGTTGGGAGTCCTTAGCATACACACGGTTGTGCAGCTTCTTACCTGGTTATTCATCTGACCTTAGAGCAGCTGAACGTGTGGGGTCTGTGGATAGAGTTATCACATGTGCAGTCCTAAAGATTTGGCTCTTTTTTATATTCTTGCCTTCCAGGAGCAGTGATACTCAAACCAGTTGCACTCCTCATGGAAAAACGTGCTGGGAATTACTCCTGCATGGTGTGGGCAGGGTGTATGGTTGAGTCTCACTCTCTGTTACCCTCCCCAGCATGCGATTATGTGGGTAGAGAGGGGCCTTAGTGACAATACTTTAGGTGCCCCTTGGGCAGCTGAGCTTGGCGGTGCTGGGGCCACTCCAGGCACTGCTGGAAGCCCTGGATCCTGTGGGGATCCACGTCGGTGCCAGTGGGGCTGAGTCCTGCACAGGTGCTCTGTGTGGAGCCGTTCCTCCCTCACCTGC
Organism: Melanocharis versteri; assembly: GCA_013397845.1. Classification (NCBI taxonomy): domain Eukaryota; kingdom Metazoa; phylum Chordata; class Aves; order Passeriformes; family Melanocharitidae; genus Melanocharis; species Melanocharis versteri. The sequence continues at coordinate 142,116 of VZTG01001923.1, read as the reverse complement.
TGTGCACATCCCACTGTGCACACCGTGAGCTTCACCCTTCCTTTTTCCCAGTAACAAATCCCAAGCCCAAGGTCGTACATTTCTTTTTGTCTCACAGACCTGGAAACACGACGTGCTGAGCGTCTCCAGAGCCTGGCTGCAGCTCCAAATGCTCCAGCAGCAGCTGCTTTGCTGCCAGCAGGCCCCAGAGCCCGTGGGTGCAGGCTGACCCTGTGTGGGCTGTGTGGGGTCAGCACAGAGGGAACAGGCAGAGCAGTCCTTGTCCCAGACCTCTGATCACTTCCAGTCAGGGCCATGTAATTTAAATACAGATTATGCAGGATCCTTGTGGACTTCAAAAGTATCTTGCCCTGCTCCTGCAAGGCCATCAGGCCCCTGATCACCTGCAGCCCCTTGGGCATTTGCTAGAAGCCAGAGGCTGGTCCAAGCCAAGGGACCCTCGTGGCATGACCTGGAAGGGGACACGCAGTGCAGGGTCATCGTTGTGTCTCTGGCAGATCCTTTGCCTCTGACCCCCACACCACAGCAGGGCCAGGCCAGACATGTCCTGGCTCCAGCCTTGCTCCCTGGACACTCCTCAGGTGCTTGGGGAGGGTGGAAACAGTGTCACTGTCCCCACTTCACAGGGCTGGAAATGCTTGCATGGTAAGGAAGACACCCGGTCAGGGAACTGACCTAAAATTCACGCTCTTAAAAAAAAATGGCTTGTTTTACTCCATTTCCATTGCCTGATCCACAGAGAGAGAGAAGCAAATTAAATTTGGGCTTTAGAGAGCTGGAGGGAGGCAGGAGAGGTGCCAGAGGGCACAAACAGGCTGCTGGTAAGGGATGTGTGTTGGCAGACACATGGAAAGGGAAGAAGGATAACATGGGCAGCCCTGGGCACAGGCAGGGGAAGGCACGAAGGGCTGGATGGGGCTCAAGGCACAGCACGAGGTGGCCCAGCTGCAGGGGCTGCAAAGCCTGCGAGGAGCTGCCACATGCCTACAGCCCCTCTTCGCCAGCTCCTCTTGCAGGGGCCTGGCTGGACACTTGCCTGGTGGTGAGAAACCAGGGCTCAGTGAGGGACAGCAGCCACCCCAGATGGGCTGGAGGTGGGTCCTGCTCCTGCTGGGCTCTTGGAACACCTGTACCCTGCTGGGGCTGGGCTTCTCCAGCACAGAAAACTCTGGGACCAGCCACGGGGTGGCAGCTCAGGCTGGCTGACTCCTGGTGGTTTCGTTGGTTTGTTTGTTTTGTTTTTTTGGGTTTTGGTTTGGTTTGGTTTGTTTTCCTTTTTTTTTCCTTACATTTTTTTATTAAAAAGACAAACCTTCTGGGCTCTCCTGTCCAGCTCACAGGCATGGTAAAGGTTCTGTGCTTTCCCTCGCTTGCCTCCACCCTGGCATAGCATCCAGCAGCATCTCCAACTCTATTCCTGCATTTTGCTGGCTTCTGAGCCCACAGCCTGTCCTTCGGAGGGGCTGCAGGCAGGACACCTGCTTCCAAGGAAGGGTCAGGAACCTCTGGGGCTCCCCAGAGGAGGCAATGCCCCTGCAGATTTCATCCAAGCAGCACAGGGACATGGGTAGGATGTCCCCAAGTCTGGCAGGCTCTTGGCAGAGCAGGTCACCGGTCTTCTGAGCCATTGTGAGCAAACTCGGTGCCCTGGGCTTGGTTTGGCCAGGCTGCCAGAGGGCACAGCCACTGCTTTTATATCAGGGTTGAAACAGGATTTTTTTTTGGCTTTTTAGCTGTTGTTTGCAGTGATGCCCTGCAGGAGAAGGGCAGCTGAAGATTAATTTGTGTCACTGCTCATTTCTGTTCTTCATCTGTGTTGCTGCAAGGGCAGCCTGTGTGCTCCATGCTCTCCCCTCAGCACCTCTGAGCAGGGTCTGGTCCTCACGTCTCCATGGGCAGCAGTGGAGCTCCTGGGAATGCTTAAGCAGAACAGTCCTGCTCTGGCTGCCCACTCAGGGTTGGGTCCCCAGAAGAACACTCCCTCTTCAGAAGCGCTCCAGGTGTCTCCCTCTTCCACCTTCCTGCTCCTCTGCAGGTTGAATTCTGACCCCGATGTTGTGGGACCCCACAAAACAAAGATAAATCTCCTCTGGGATGATGTCTGGAGGGGCATCGCCCTCCTAAGGGGGATCCCACAGGTCCAGGAGCTTGGTGCCTGCAGGACTGTGATGAGGCTCAGGGTTGCTGATGGGAAGGAAATGTGAGCAAGACCTGCTGCCCTGGAGAGGTGTCCCAGGACCAGCGTGTGTCGGGCCTCGGGTGAAGGATAGGAGCTTCCCATCCCTGTTTCTCCAGGCTCTGGATCCCTGCTTGGGAATGGGGCAGTTCCCCAGCTGTTCTCTGCTACAGGCCCCTTTTTAGAGGCCCTTTGAGGGGCTGCTTGACCCTTCTGGCTCCTGTTCCCTTTGCGCGGCCGCAGGGACCACTGACAGAGGCCACCCGCGGTGCAGCCTGTGGACGCTCTCCGGCCTCTCCACGGACCCCCAGGAGCCTCTGGTCCTCCAGCAGCCCCACGCCTGCCAGCAGGGACCTGCCCAGAGCTGCTCCAGGGAGCTCCGGGTGAACCTCGGCCTGTGTGCCCCCGGCACTGTCACCCGCGGGTGCCCACGGCTCCGCAGGGCGTGGCAGCCCTGTGTCACCTGGCGGGGATGCGCAGGTTTGCCCGTGGGTTCGCAGTCCCGGTGCCGCCCGGCGCTGCGCATCCCCCCGCGGGACGGGGGGCACGCGTGGGCCGCAGCTTTCGTCTATATAAGGCCGTCCCGCCGCCCCGGCCCCGCGGCCCCAGCCCCGCCGCATTCTTCTGCCTTGTATGGGCCGGGCCGGGCCGGGCCCCTGGGCCCGCCCGCCTCGCGGAGCCGCGTCCCGCAGAGACGCGCCGGCCGCCCCGCAGCTCCCGCACGTCCCGCAGCTCCGGCAGCTCCGGCAGTTCCCTGCTCTGGGACAGGTGAGGCGGCGCCGCCGGAACCCGCCCCGGGACGGGAACGAGCGGCCGCGGCGGGGAGAGGGGCGGCGCCGGGCGGGATGGAGCCGGCGGGATGGAGCGGGAGGGATGGAGCCGAGGGGAGCAGGGGGAACAGCCCCGACCGTCCCGGGAGAGCAGGGGCAGCTGGCCCGGCTCAGTCGGGGAGCAGAGAGAGGCAGCCCCGCTATCACTCCACCTTCACGGTGCTGGAGCTGGTGCCGGGGTCAGCCCTGGGGACGGGGCGAGGTGGCAGCCGGATCCCCGGTGTGCCCTGCCAGGCATCCTGTACCCCGGGCAGCCTCTTGCCAGGCCCAGCAGGAGCGTCCCGGCAAGGGCAGGTGAGGCTTGGTCCTGAGCCAACCTGTGGGTAACTGTCTGCAATGCCTTGGAGCTGGGACATCCTGGCTTCCCCAGGATGGCAGAGCTGCAGGAGCAGATCCCGCTGCCCGTGGCTTCACCCACCTCCTGATCTCTGAGACTGTTCCAGTCTGGAACATCTGCTTTTCCTCCAAGTCCTTTTGCTGATGACCAGACCCAAGATCCGGATGCATGCATGGTTCTCCAGACATCTTCCCAGAGACCTGGGAGCAACTTCAGGCAATAAACTTCTTTAAGGCAGAAAAGCTTTATTTAGCTCATTTCCTTCAGCCTTCAGCACAGAGGGATGTTGTGTTTTGTTTAGTCTTTCCCATGAAAACTTGAGGTCCTCTTGGCTTCCCTCCCAGCATGGCCTTTTGGTACAAAATGTTTCGACTGTGATAAGAGCCAGGCAAGCTCTAAAACATGGCTGTGTAGAAGGCGGTGGCCGGAGCTGAATTCTTTGGAGTGGAACATCCCCAAGTGTTAACAACCACCGCTACTGACCAAAGATGGTTGGGTTCCTTCAGTCGCTGGAATTTTTCTCCTCTCTCCCTGGCAGGCTCTGTGCGGTTGTAGGAGGAGTTTGCGGTCACCTCCCCCCTCTGAGGCGCTGCGGCCACATTCCCTCGCCGAGGTGAGCCCCTTAATTCCCCTGGGAAAATAGCAAACCCCGGCCAGGGCACGTTATGCTGATTGCCCGAGGCCATGAAGACTTTGTGCCTGTGGTCCATTTCCCAGCCTCCCCGGGCACCGGGGAAAGTGCTGGGTGCTTTGCACGGTGAGGGTCTCTGTGCCAGGGCTTCTCCTGGAAGGCTGCGGAACTTGTGCTGTGGAAGGGTTTGCGTGTGTCACATGGTGAGGTCCTTGTCTCCTAAACTTGGTGGAGAGCAACTAGTCGAGAAACCATCTGCTGAACTTGCAGCTGAGTCCTGCAGCTGTGCGTGGACCTGGCCAGGGCCCCAGTGTCCGGTGGAAGCTGGGGGAGGGCTGGGATGATCTCTGCCTCCCCGGGAGTCACTGCACACTTTGCTCTGACTCCCTGATGCTGTCCTGCGCCTTCCTCCCTGGCATCGGTGCTGGTGGCTGTGACTGAACTGGAGACACAGCCCAAGGCTCGGATTCTGCTTTCCTCTCACCTCCGGGCTCTCTTTCCCACATGTCTAATAAGGCCATAAAAGGAGCAGAATGGCAGCTGCCTCCATTCCTGCAGTGTCGATTGCGCTGAGGACTCCTCCCGCAGCTCCCGATGCCTCTGCCTGGCAGCGGGGCTCCCCTGGCACCAGAAACCCTCGCTGGTGAAGCTGAGCAATGCCACATCCCATGGGCATCCTGAGCAGGGCTGTGCTGGAGAAAAGGGATGGTTTAACAACAAACAGAGCAGGGAAGATGAGCTGCTCCCTGCTCCCTCCTCCGGTGTGACACCCCGTGAGCAGCCCTGGGGCTGGAGAGGTGCCTGCGGATGGCAGAGCTTTACGGGTGGAATGATGTCCAGGCTGCTGCACTGCCCTGCAGCCTCCTGTGCCAGGTGGATGCTGCAAGGCACCACCTCACCCCGCTGGCCCTCATGCCACCCTAGAGGAGGGGTGGGACCTGCTGCCTGTGCTGCGAGTGGTGGGGGGCCAGTGCTTGCCCACCAGTGAACGTGGCTGCTTCGTGGCTCACAGGTACTCGCAACTCACTTCGGGAGGTGGCACTGGGCAGAGGTTTAACCACAGTCCCCCTGAGGAGCCAGTGTTTGCCCTGCAGGAGTGTCCCTCGGGACAGCCCAGGCTGTTGGAATCGCTCTTTCCCTCCCTGACCCAAAGCATCCAGCGGAGGCGCACCGTGCCTCTCACTGCCAGGATCTTGTGGAGGAGCTGCCGGAGCGGATGTCCCTGCCTAGCTGTGCCAGGGATGGCAGGGCAGCCCCACTGCAGCCTCGTCAGTACTTCCAGAGGTGGCTCCTGCTGGAGCAGCTTTGGAGGAGCCACCCTTGGCAAAACCTTGGTAGCGTATCCCGGGAGATCATAGCTTCTGGATACATGTGAACACCGCAGGGACTGGGGATAGGGTGCTGCCTCTGCCAGAGGAGCTGCCCTGTCCCCTGCCTGCCACTCCTCCTTCGCGCCGCCCAGCCTGTCACAGCCCCCCCAGCCCAGCAGTGAGCTCCTGCCGGGACAGTGTGCTGGAGCAGCGCAGGAGGAGCTGCAGGGGAGGGTGGGTGGAAGCAGGCAGGAGGGAGAAGGATGGGGCTGGGACAGGGCTGCCTGCCCTGGCAGCACTGCCACATCCCTTTGGCTTGTCCCACCCTCCCCAGCACAGCCAGGAAGCAGCACCAGGATGGAGTTGCTTGCTTGGTTTTTACCAAGGAGGAAACACATGGCAGTTTATATGTCTGATAACTGTGGGTCCTTTCCTCTTTCAAACTAAACTATTTACTAATTTATGAGCTCTTTAGGTCAGCTCCATGGTCCCTTGGGTCTGGCTCTCATGCAGGGGAGGCACAAGCTTGGTGGGAGATCATTCTGCCTCCACTGGAGGAGGCTGGGAGGTTGTTTTGGCAGGAGCAGTGGCAGAGAGACAAGGGAACAAGGGCAGCTGGTGATGGGGTGAGCTGGGGACCAGATCAGTGTGTGGCTGTCATGGTGTCACCCAGCACCAACCTCCTTGGCTCTGCTGCCTGGGATCCACAGTTCCTGGGCTGGAGCAGTGCTGGGATGGGGCTTTCAGTGGGGGGTACCAGGAGCAGGACCGGTGTCTGTGCGTTTCCCTCTTGCTGAGGAGGAAGCTGGAGTTTCGGTGGCTGCACCATTTGTCTGAGCTGAGTCCACCCCAGCATGCAGGGCATCATGGCCAGGCATTCCCTGCAATGCTCCTGGAACTGGGTTTTGGGAATCCCAGAAAGCATAGCTTCGAGGACCAGGGGAGCGTGGCCATCAAGCCCTTATGGAAAGCAGCGGCTGCTCCAGCTGAATCAGGTCTTGCTGCAGATCCCTGCACAGAATCCATGCACAGGAACCTTTCCCAACACTGACCCAAAAATCTCTTCCCAAGTCCCAGCCAGCCCAAGAAGGCTGTCAAACAGTAGAGATAGAATGACTGAGCTGGACCTTGGGACTGAACATCTTTCCAGGGCACACTTTGGATCAAACTGCAGATCCACCTGCTGTCAAAATCATACTTAATCCTGGTAAGGAGCACTGTCGCTGTGGAGAGGGTGCCAAGCTGTGCTGCTGCTGGTCACAGTCAGGGCAGGGTAAATATTTGGGTAATACTAATTCATGTGGTAAGAGCAAAACTCCTGCTTATTTCTGTAGTCTTCTGCTAATAATTTGGTGTGTTTTGAAAGCTGAGCCCAGTGCCGTGGGCCAGCAGCAGAGCTTTTATTGCTGGCTCTGACTTGGCCTGGTGGAGTTGTGGTGTTGAACTGGGCATCCCACGCTGCTGCTGTGGGATGTCACCGGTGTCACTGGCACATGCCGCCTGGGGGTGTCACTGGTGCTCGGTGGTGCCTGGCAGGGCACACAGAGAGGGGCTGGCCTGCTGCAAAGAACTTTGTGGTGCTGGAGGAAGCAGCAGGCAGATGGACTGGGAGGATGAGGTCTCCTGCTCACCCACTGTGGGCACAGCTAGGCTCCACAGTCTTGCTGCTCCCCTTGGCTGGCTGGTGACAAACATCTCTTTCCTGGTGGGCACTGGGAAAGGATGGAGGGTTCGGGGGATGTGGGGTGGTTTGGTGGCTGCTGTCAGGTGCTGGGGTCAGCACAAAGGAGGGGGCTAAAAGTGTGGATTCCATACTGGAATGGGGGGCATACGGGGGGTGAGGGAGGACTCCGGGGGACATGGGGCGCATCCCCTGCAGATGAAAGGTCCTGCTTGGGCTCGGTGGGTGCTCCCACAGTGGGATGGGAGTGTTCTCAGCGTGTGGGAAGAGTGCCCAGCCCCTGGTGGTCCCCTGCCTCAGTCCCTGCCCCTGCTACCCCTTGAGAGAGTGACAGCAGGAGGGGAAGGAGAGACCTGGAGAGTGGGTCTGGTGTGGGGAGGACAGGGAAAGGCTCTTTGAAGGCTGTTTGCTCTGCTCTTGTCTGTGCCAGCACCAGGGGATGTTCCCCAGGTCCCTGTGGTCCCCCTGGGGTCAGCACCAAGGACCCAGCTGGGAGCAGATCCCGGAGCAGATGCCAGAGCAGCCCACTCAGGGTATCCAGCCCCACAGGGACAGCCCTGGCCTGCAGCTCACTGGGGTGTGTCTCCATGAGATAGGATGTGGTGCCCGAATTGCTCCATCCCAGGGCACTGATGAGGAGCCCAGGCCCTGCTGCCCACCAGGCATGGGGCACACAGATACTCTGCTCTTCCACCATGGAATTCCTTCATGATCCAGTAATTTGCTATTGCCTCTGCAGCTGCTCCCCAGGCCAGACGCTGGCCTGGAGGAGGCCCAGGGCTGTGTGTGAGGGAGGAACAGCTGCTGCAGCACAAACACAAGGGCTCGGAGCAGTGTCCCTTCCCTGGGCTGACCTTGGGCCAGCCTGTCCCGCAGGACCATCCCAGCCTGTCCCACAGGCCAAGCTGGACTTTGCTGCCATCATGCTGGGCTCAGCCTGGCAGGATTCCCCCGGGAGAAACCTGAGCATCCTCCTCTCAGGCAGTGTCAGTGGTCCCTGGGCATGCTGAGCTCCTGTGGAGCAGGGTGTCCCAGACCCTGACTGCATCCCTCAGTCTGGCAGCATGGGGACACCACCAGCCCCCTGCTTGGAGACTGAGGGGGCCTGAATGCCATCCTGAGGTAGGAGTGGGCTCTCTGCTCCAGCCCTGTTCCTTCTGGGGGCCCCACTTCCAGCTGGGCACAGCAACCCCCACCTTGGAAGGACCAGGTTTTCCTGCTGTCATCCTGCTTCTGTGGTGCTTGGGGTCCGCATGGTCCCTGTGCCATTCCCCATGGGACACACACTGTCCCAGCTGTGTCCCCAGAGGTGGATCTGTCCCTCTGCTGCCCCCCCTTCTCCTGGCATTCATTATCTGTAACAGCAGAACCGTCCTCAGTGCCCCATGGCCCTGGGGCTGCTTGGGTCCTCTCCCGGCTCTGCAGCCCTCAAGGTCAGTGGTGCCCTCTCCCCTCTGCCTCGGGGCCCTTCTCTTGATCTCCCCGGGCAGGGTGGGGGTCACCTGGACAGGGAGGGCAGCAGCAAGAGGTCTTTGACCTGCCGAGAGGTGGGATGGATGGATGGATGGGTGGGTGGAGGGATGGAGGGATGGAGGGATGGAGGGGCATGGGAAGCAGTGGTGTGTGTGTGAGGAATGTGCCCGGAGCAGACAACCCCTTCCTGCTGGGTGCTGGGGCTGCTTCTGCGCCGCGACACGGAGGGTGCGAGGGTGACCCACCAACCTGGCAGCTGGGCTGGGCCTGGAGAGCCTGCCAGAGCGAGGGGAGGCTGGAGGGGCATGGCCACAGTGCCTGAAGTGCCGAGACACCCATCCCCATGGCCCCGGGACTGGCATCCAGCCGGTTGCTGGGCTGGGCGTCCCCCCCTGTGCCCAGATATGCAGAGAGGACAGGCAGCAAGTGGGTTTGGGGGCTGCCTGCAGCCCCTAGGGCACGGTCCTGGGGAAGGGGTGCCAGTGAGCACTGCCTGCTCTGTGACTGCCCATGGAACTCATCAGAGCTCAAGTCCTGCCCGTCCCCATGTCTGACCCTGTGACTGCCTCATCTCCCTGTGTTGCTGAAGTGTGTGACAGCTGGGGAAACTGAGGCACGGGACCGGACATGCCAGGGGTGGTGTGTCCCTGCCCTGGCCCCCTGGCTCGGCCTGTTCCCAGCCCTCCTGATGCTCCTGCCCTTGGTACACCCCCAGCCACCAAGATGTCCAGCAAACGTGCCAAAGCCAAGACCACCAAGAAGCGCCCCCAGCGCGCCACCTCCAATGTCTTTGCCATGTTCGACCAGTCGCAGATCCAGGAGTTCAAGGAGGCCTTCAACATGATTGACCAGAACCGTGATGGCTTCATCGACAAGGAGGATCTGCACGACATGCTGGCTTCCCTCGGTGAGGACACCCTGCCCTCGTGTCCCCGCAGGTCCCTCTGCCCCTGGCACCACCTCGGGAATGGGGAGAGCTGCAGGGTCACCTCGTGCCCACACCCAGCACTGGACACTGGTTGTGCTGGGATGCCTCAAAGCCTGGGGGGGATTTCTCTGCTCCACCAGCTGACCACGAAAGGGGTGTTTGTGAGGCATCCAAGGGCAGCAGCTCTGTGTGCTGCTCGCAGGCAAACTCACCAGAAGGGATGAGACCCTTGGGGCTGGAGAAGCTGTGCCCTGGGAACAACCACCAGCTGCAGCCATGGAGCATTTGAGTAGTCTCACTCCAGGATGTCACTGGGGCTGTCCCCTGTGGGACAAAACCCTCCCGTTGCTCTCAGCTGGGGTGACAAAGGCTGGTCCCCTTGCTGGTGGGATACCTGGACTGGTTGAGACTTGCAGGTCTGTACCCACTCCCCGCCCCAAGCCATTCTCCTTTGCTGCAGACCATGGCTCCCTCCTCCCACTCCCAGCGGTACCTCCACTGCGCTTTGGGAGGTCTGTCAATGATTGACCTGGCAGCCAAACCTGTTCTGGAGGTCCTGCCTGACTGTGGGAGGGATGTCCCTCCTCCCGGGAAGCTGGAGCTCTGGGAGCAGAGAGGGGCCGGCGCTGGGGGCACTGACCTCAGCAGAGCAGCTGAACCATCCCTGGGGCACCCGTGGTGGGAGCAGTGCTGGGGACATCAGCAGCACAAGGCTTGTGTGAGGACATTGCTGCCCCTCTCGTCGGAGCTGCCAGGGGAACAGGAAAAGCCATGGGTTTCGTTCCAGTAACCCCCAAATTAATTACCGCACCTCCCCCAAGGCAGAGCTTGTTCCCAGATGTGGATGAAAGCATCGGGAGAGATGCTGAGGGAGGAGCACTGGGCACTGCAGAAACTCCCTTCCCATGTTCATGGGATGGGTGAACAAGAACCAGCAAATCAATTTGCGATGAAAAAAAGCCCTTCTAGCTGTTTGCATGGGCTGACCCCGGGGGTGGGAGCTGGGGGAGCAGGGCCCTGCATCCACCCCCTGCCCGTGTCCCACAGGGAAGAACCCCACTGACGAGTACCTGGAGGGGATGATGAGTGAGGCACCGGGGCCCATCAACTTCACCATGTTCCTTACCATGTTTGGGGAAAAGCTGAATGGCACCGACCCCGAGGACGTGATCCGCAACGCCTTCGCCTGCTTCGACGAGGAGGCGTCAGGTACAGCACAGCCCCTCCACCACGCAGACAGCACGAGGGCTGGGCCAAACCCTCGGGAGCAGTCCCCAGGCAGCTCCAGAGTGGGGTGTCTTTAGGAGAGGTGGGGAAGGTGCCGTGCTCAGCTCTCCTCGTGCCCCCTGCTAACGCCATCCCCTGCTCTCCTTGCAGGTTTCATCCACGAGGACCACCTGCGTGAGCTGCTGACCACCATGGGGGACAGGTTCACCGACGAGGAGGTGGATGAGATGTACCGGGAGGCACCCATCGACAAAAAGGGCAACTTCAACTACGTGGAGTTCACCCGCATCCTGAAGCACGGGGCCAAGGACAAGGACGATTAGAGCCCAGGGCCACTCACCCCTTCTGCCTCATCCTGCGCACACCCCCCGCCCCTTGGTCCCCCCTTGCTGCCCCACAGCAGATTCCTTCCATGGGAAACACCTCCCAGGACCATCACCCTGCATCAGGACACACTTGGAGGGGACACACTCCCATCACTGTGCCGCTGTGTGCCCACTCAGCCCTCCCCTCCCATCACCTGTCCCACTCACAGGCTCACCCACTGGGCCCCCCAGCCTGGCTGTGACTCCCCTCCAGCAGCTGTTGACCCCCTCAAAGCCACCATGCCACTGGTCCCAGGGCTGGGGTGAGCATCCCTCGCTGCCCTGCAGGGATTTGGGCTGGCTCGAGCCTGAGCGAGCCCCATTCAGGGCCATAGCACAGAGGAAAAGCCTCTCTCCCTCTTCTCCCACACTCCCCTGTCAGGAAAGAACCCCCATTTTGGTCCTTCTCCCTGGCTGTTTTATGGCTTTAGAGCCTGAGATCTGAGGGATTCAGGAAGCTGAAGGGGTGTATAAAGCCTGACGGGCGTGACAGACATACGCTGTGTGTGGCTCCCTCGTGACCAGTGCCGTGCTGTGCCTGGGGGTTTGGGAAGGTGGGTTTGGGCACTGCACCTCCTCACCTTGCTGCCCTCGTCAGCCAGGGCCCGTTCCAGTGGGGCAGCCTGTTTTTGAAGCCAAATTGCTCTCAATCGATGTAAAATCAACTTGAACATAATATTCTGCCTCAGCTGGTGGGCTGAAGGTCATTCTGCTCGGCCCCCATGTCAGGATGGGCTGAGAGACACTTGGCAAGGTGCTGGCCATGCTCCCCACATCAACTGGTCCAGGGTCCCGGAGGCTTGGCCACCGTTCTGTGTCACCCTGGATGGCTGGGGGGGAAAGAGAGAGGGTAAGAAATGGGGAAGGGGTTTGTCCCCTTGGTTTGGTTATTTGTCACCACCCTGAGAAGGGTGTCGGAGCATGGGGCACTCCCACCTTGTGAAACTGTGGTCTTAAAATGCTGCTCGAAGCCAGCCCATCTCCCTGCCCTGGAGGGAGGGATGAGTTTCCAGAAATTCTTTATTTAAAATTGGGGGAACAAACCTACAAATGCTGGTGAAGGCGTAGTGCACTGCAGAGATGCCCCCAGTGCTGGGAAAGCTTGGATAGGGTCTGTGGGAGCTCCATGGGCATATGCTGGGATCAGAGGCTTCAGAGACTGGCCAGGCCTCAGGTGATGCTCTCTCACCTGGGAGATGATCCATGAATGAACAGCTTCTCCTTGGTCTCAGGGCTTCTGTTTTGCAGGCACTACCAACACCAGGAAAAAGGAACTAAATTGTCAGATGTGAAGGGCTGAACCTGCGATGTTCAGGGAGTTCCCCAGGGTCAGGGCTTGCGCTCTGCAGCAGCAGCCCCAAACCAGCCCACCTCCAGCCACACACGTACCAAGCTTCTTCCCTAATTCCCTGCTGTGCCAGGGAAAACCTACAGTTCTCCCACTTCCAGAGAGAATTCCCAGGCCTGAAGGCTTCTGGAGGGCAGCATGCTTTATAAAACCTCCTTCACTGGGACCCCCAGCAAAGTGAACATCCCACAGACATCAGTTTGGGGCAGAGGAGCTGATGCTGGAGCTGTGGACAGATCATCTCCTGAGGCAGCTGCATCCAGGAGTGATGTTCAGCCCCGTGGACCCCAAGGGATCACCTTGTGTGACCGGCCCAGATTCTCACAGTACCAGGAGTGGGATGGACTTACTGCTGCCACAGGCTCCAGCGTGGGGCTGTCAGAGGTGCTGCCTCAAGCAGCTGCCAAAACTGCTCGTTCTGAGCTGCCCTTCCACTGGCATGGCTGTGGTGGCACCATGGGACTTTCAACTCTGAGGCAGCAGAGCAGAAAAAATTTGTTATTGGACACTGGGGTATATACAGGAAGAGTAAATAAACTTATTGCAGTGGCACAGAGAAGCTGTGGCTGCCCCACCCCTGAAAGTGTTCAAGGCCAGGTTAGACAGGACTTGGAGCAGCCTGGGATAGTGGAAGGTGTTCCTGCCCATGGCAGGGGGAGGAATGAGATGAGCTTTACGGTCCCCTCCAACCCAAACCATTCTGGGATTTGATGAATCTATGAAACCCCAAAACTATCTGGGCTCATGTGAATCTCATGAAGTTCAACCAAGCCAAGTGCAGGGTCCTGCACCTGGGTCAGGACAGCCCCAGCACCAGAACAGGCTGGGGGCTGGGTGGGTTGAGATCAGCCCTGGGGAGAAGGACTTGGGGGTGCTGGTGGTGACAAAATGGATGTGACCTGGCCATGGACACTGGCAGCCCAGAAAGTCAACTATACTTGGGCTGCAGCAGAAGCAGCAGAGGCAGCAGGTGGACCTGACCTGACTCATTTCAAAGGTATTAAATAGCAGCAAAATAAAGACATTAATTTCAGAAGTGTTAACTTGGGGGACACCAAGTTAGGCAAACCTTTTGGTCAATCTAGAAGAGCTGCTCCCAGTGCAGAAAGTGTCTGCTGAGCCTGGGGGGCCCCTCCTGGGTGTCAGTTTGTGCCCGTGGCCCCTGGGGCTGTCCCTGGCCCCGTCCCCTCTGCAGCCTCCCCCCGGGCATTTATCCAAAGGGATGAGATGCCCTGAGCCTGCTCTGCTCCAGGCTGGGCAGTCCCAGCTCTCTCAGCCTCTCCTCATGGCGGAGATGCTCCAGTCCCTCCATCACCTTTGTGGCCCCTAGCTGGACTCTGTCCAGTCTGTCCCGGTGTCCTGTACTGGGCAGCCCAGCTCTGGGCCTGGTCTGTGACACAGCTCCCAGTGCAGCCCAGGACCCCCTGACCCCAGAGTGTTTGCTTTTCTCCAGTGCTGTGAGCTCCAGCCTGGTGTCCCCATGGCTCCTCTTGCCATGTCCAGAGATGTAGGTTAAAGGACCATTAGAGAGGAAAAGGGTACAGCAGTGGTACAGTGGTACAGTGCCTGCTGAGAGAGGGCCTGTCCTGCCCTATGGCCCCCAGGAAGGACACAGAGCAGAGCCTCCCCATGGGAAGGGGCAGGAGGAGATGGAGGGGCCGCAGTGCCCAAGAGCGGGGTTCCAGGCCTGGAGCCCAGCTCCCAGGACGGTCTTACTGAGGGAATCCTAGCCTGCAGCAGGTCCAGTGGCCCTGAGCAGGGAGCAGGACCTGCTGCTGGAGCAGTGGCCCCAAGGGCAGGGCGGCAGCAAACAGCCAGCACAGCCAACCACAAATCCAATTTTCCTTGCTAAAAATGCAGATTAAATACCAGAGGGTGGGCAAAGGATGGAGAGAGTCCTGTCTGGGAAGTGTCGGTACCCTGGGAGGCTGTCTGGGGGTTCCAGCATACCCCTGGGGTTCCAAGCATCCCCCTGCGAATTCCAGTTTCCCCTGGATTTCCAGCACTTCCCCTAGTAGTTCCAGCTTCCCCTGGATTTCCAGCATCCCCCTGGGGTTCCCAGAATCCCCCTGGGTTTCCAGCATTCCCCCTCAGGCTCTTGTTGGCTGATTGTTGTTCAAATTGCTGAAGTTTAATAGTATTATCATGTCAATGGGCCCGGGCTGGGCTCAGGCTGGACAAGCTTGTAGTGGGAAGGGCAGGGAGATGCACCACAGCCCCTTCCCTGGCCCCTCATCCCAGAGGCTCCTCACTCCCCATCAGCTGGGAGCTCCCTGGCTCCTGTGCCAGGCTGGGCTTGCCCAGGGATTTAGGCTCCTTCCATGCTCCGCTCAGGCACCCAATGGATTTTTCCAAAGCTGCTTCCACACTGCCAGTCCAGGGAGCAAAGGCGGGTGGAGGGATCTGGGGGGGGGCTCATGGCCCAGCCCTGGGCAGGTGTTTGAGCCCAGGGACCATTTCCCGGTTGTCTCCGTTCAGTGGAAGACTAAACCGGCATTTTCCAAAACGTGGGAGCAAAAGTAGACGGCTCAGGATGACAGTCCTGCTTGGGCAGACCCTGGGCAGCGTCCAGGGGGTGCCCGGGGGGGTCTGGGGTGTCACACACCGGGAATGGTCTGCAGAGGGAGCAGTGATGAGCCCACCCTGCCCGGTGATGGCCCTGGCTCGGAGTGAGCAGGAGCCAGCCTGGTGTGAGGGGGCTGGAGGGCCAGGGGATGCTCCCTGCCCTGGGGTTACCCTGCAGAGGGTGGGAGGCGCTGCCAGGGCCCCCCACACCCCACCTGTGCTACACCAGCCCCTGCTGCCCTGGCATTAATGCAGTGATAGCAGGTAGGGGCACAGTTCCTCTCAGGTCATGGAAGATTTAGAAGCAACAAAAACAAATGCTTAAAGGAGTTCTCCTTTTTCTTTTGCTATTTAATCCCTTATTGCATGACACATCCTGCTTTTCCCAGACCAAAAATCGACCATAAAAAAAGGGGTTTTTTAGCTTTTTTCAATACATGAAGGGATTCCCATCTTTTACCCTGTGAGCAGCAAAATGGGGAGGGAGGGGAGCTGCAACACAGCCTGCGGAGGTGGTGGAGCCTGGGAGGTGGGAGCTGCCCCTGAGGCAAGGTAACATCAAGCCAGGTCTTCCTGGGGAGAGGTGGAGCAGGACCCGGTGACTTTCGGGGTGCTGTGCCCCAGCAGCACACAGGTCCCTGGGGAATGAACATGTGTGTGCTTGGCTTGGCAAGGATGAGCGTGGATGTGCCCAAGACGGGGGACGGACATCCCGAAAAGGATACCCCAAAGACATCCCCCCCACCCCAGACAGGGGCCTCACAGCGGGCAGGGCTCTGGGCTGGCTGCAGGACAGGACTGTCTTGGCTTCCCATGGTGGCACCTTCTCCATCACAGGTGCTGGGATGTGGCATCACTGCTCAGAGCAGCTCTTCTCTCTTCTTCAGTGATGAAGGCACTGCTCCAGGGGACCCATGATGGACACATCCCCTTGGGCTACACTGAGCACCTGGTGGAGGGTGACAGTGCAACCCAGCCCCACATCACAGAAGGGCACAGAGCTGCGGTGGTGAAATCCCATGCTCACCACATCCTGGACCAGCAGCACATAAACGGAGCGATCTGGTCTCCAAAACTCCAAAGGTGACCTTGGGCTCTGCTGCGGTCGTGGAGAGGCACAGGGAGAGCAGAAGGGCTTTCAGAGACCTTGGCCAGCCTGATGGCCATGGCACAGGAGGGGTTCCACCTGGTTCCTTCTCAGTCACTACCATTGCTTGGAAACGTCTTCCTCTGTCATGAGAGCACCAATGTGCTGGGCTTCTGATTTCCCATCTGGTAAGGACCAAACGAAGCACTGGTGGAACTTCAGGGTGCTCTGTCCCAAGGCCTGTCCCTGTTCCCTGCCCACAGACACCAGTAACCTCTAGGGCTCAGCTTCAGGATTCAGCCAGGGGGAAGAAACTTGTGCAGTGCCTTGTGGGGCACCCCTGCGTGGATGTCCCTGGGTGAGAGTCTCAAGGTGGATATCCCTGTGTGGGTTTCCCCAGGTGAGCATCCCTGGATGGGTGTCCCTGGTGCGTGTCCCCGGGGTTGGATGTCGCCATGCGGGTGCCTGTGGCTGGGTGTCCCCAGGGTTGGATGTCGCCATGCGGGTGCCTGTGGCTGGGTGTCCCC
>VZTG01001923.1:76139-120528 GCA_013397845.1 Melanocharis versteri | reverse complement strand
AGCTTCCAGCTGCTGGTGGAGGTGGCCCTTCAGAAGGCGGCTGAGCTGGAGCGGCAGCGGCAGGGGGGGCAGCTGCCCCTGGCGCCCCACACCGAGCCCCCCGGAGCCTCCAAATAGCCCCGGGCCGGGTCCCGCAGGGTGCCCTTCCCCGGGGGGGCCCGACCCTTCCGGCCTCCGCCTCACCCCCACAGCCCATCCCAGGAGCGGCTCCTGCCTCTCGGCTGGTCTCTCTCTCGGCAGCCAAGGCGGCAGAGGAAGGCCTGTCCCACCCCGCCATCCTCCCGCTGGGAGATGCCCTGGCTGCCGAGGACGGTGCCCCGGCTGTGCAGAGGACGTCCCGAGCAGACCTCCGCGCTGGCAGTGCCTGTCCCTGCCGCACGGCCGGAGCGGGCACTGGAGCTCCCCTGGAAAACCTGCTGATCTTTTCCTCTCCTGCAAACAAGGGGCCAGCCAGCACCGTTTCTTCAGGGAGACAGAGAGAACCTATTTTTTTAGTGCTGGTGTCTGTCTGTTTTAAGGACTGTGGACGGAGAGCTTTGTCTCCCAAATATCTGATCTCTTCCCCCTCCCACCTTTGCCCCCCACCCTCCCTTTTGTTTTTGGAGGGCCTTTCTGTTTGCCGGTGCTGGGCAGGGGCCCTGCCTTGCCCAGGGAAGGGCAAAGGACAGATGGACTGGAAACATGGAGTCTGTGGCATTTTATCATGGAAAAAATAGGACCCTCCTCTTCCTTTTTAGGTTGTTGTGGATGCTGCCAGTAGAAATCTCTATGGTGCTGTTTAGCAAGTTTTTTTGTTGAAACATTTTCCCTTTAATTGTGATTTATTATATGATTATTACTTTTTTTTTTTTTTGATCTATAAGCATTTCCACACCTTCCCCGCATTCCCCTCGAGTTCATGCTGAATGTGTGCATGCTGTGCCCGGAGCAGTGAGCCCGTGGCCAAGCCTGGGCAGAGCTGAGACTGTGAATTTTGTACCCGACTTCATTTCCTTTTTTATTTTTTTTTTTTTCCATAAAACCTTTGAAAGAGGCGTGGTGCGGACACGGCCATGTGCGTCCTGCAAGTGCAGCCCGGGGTTCCTGGGAAGCAGCCCTGGGAGGGCGGAGGATGGAGATGCTGCTCCCTCCGCTGCCGGCGTGGCTGTGTGGTGCTGGGGACCTCTAGTGACAAACTGGTGTGTGCTGGGGCTGCCGGGCCCCGCCTGGCCTGGCCTGGCTGCCTCTGGGGCAGCTCCTGCCTGGGCGTCGCTTGCTGTCCTCGGGTGCTGTGCCGGGGTCAGGCGCGCTGTGGGATGTAAGTTAATGACTGTGCCCTGTCCCGAGGAGCACTAATCCCGCAGGTAATTAGCCAGATGAGTTGATGACTAGAGGGGGTAAAGCTGCAGGACCGGGAGCTCTGCGGGGCTGGGGGAGAGCACTGATTTGGGGGGCTGGTGTGTTTCCACCCCCGTTTCTTCAGAGGGAAGGTGCCAGGGGCGAGGGTGCTCTGGGAAGGCTTCCCAATAGTGTCACCCTGGCAGGTGGCCTGTACAGTGCTGGGGTGGCACTGGGGCGGGTGGGTGCCCATCCTGTGCCTGTGACCAGCCGCTCTCTCACCCCCGCCTCCGTTTCTGTGTCCAGCCTTTGCCCTTTGTCTCCTTTCCAGGGCAAGTCCTCATTTTTGGGACTCCCTCTTTCACCTTGTCACCCCCCTGCAGCTCTGTCCCTTGCCCTGGAAGAGGGAGAGGCTTTTTGGCCTCCTGCTCTCATCTTCCCCCAGTCAAACCAAAGTGGTTTCCTTCCCCCAGAGCTGTGCCTGTGCCAGGGGCTGGTGCTGCTGCCCTGGGATGGACCAGAGAGCGGGGAGGGCAGGAGTTACTGGAATTAAATTTATGGAGAAATAACAAACTACTGTAAATATTTTTTTGTTTGTTTTTCTATTGTCAAGTAAAAGTTTTTTTAGTTTTGGTTGTTATTTTTAAATATTAGCTGTGTGTCAGAGTGAAGTGTTCCATTTGTGGGTGCTTCACTTGATTCTCCACCACCAACAGAAGCCCCTGGGCCACCCTGGAATAACACCCGTGTGTCCGCCACTCTCCATCAGCTGCTGGGGCTTTGTGCTCGTGGTGAGAGATGTGGGATGGGGCACATTTCCGGGAGAGTGGGGGGCTGGAGCCAGGGCAGGGTCTGCCAGCCCAGCGTGGGAGTCTGCACTGTGACAGGGGGTCACAGCTGGGGACACCACAGCTCTGCTGCCCCTCCTGTGGCCCCAGGCAGCTCCTCGGGGCTCCTGAGCTGCACAGAGGGGCCAGTGCCCCCAGCAGGCCCTGGGGACCCCCAGGCAGGTCCAGCAGAGCCTTGGGGACCTGCTCCCACCCCCAGAGAGCAGCGGCTCCCGGGGGCTCAGGACACGGTGCTGATGGACAGTGCGGGGGCACACGGGTCACCCGGGGGCATGCACTGCTCTGACCTCCCCCCAGACCCGCCTCCATCGCCTCCCAGGGCATCAGCTGGGACTGGTAGTGCTGGGAGGGGTCCTCCAGTGGAACCCCCAGCCCCATCCCAGCCCTGCAGCCCCCCAGGCCCCGGGCTCTGAGCCGGGCACACAGAATGGCCTCATTAAACATGCCACTCTTGTACTTCCCAGAGTGGCTTGGGTTGGAAAGACCTTAAAGACCATTTAGGCACAGCCCTCTGCCATGGACAGGGGCACTTTCCACCAGACCAGGTTGCTCCAAGACCTGTCCAACCCGGCCTTGGACACTTCCAGGGATCCAGGGGCAGCCACAGCTTCTTTGGGTACCTTGTGCCAGTACCTCAGCATCCTCACAGGGAGGAATTTCTTCCCAATATCCCATCTATCCTTGATCTCAGTTAATGTGAAGCCATTCCCCCTTGTCCCTCCATCCCTTGTCCCAAGTCCCCCTCCAGCTCTCCTGGAGTCCCTTTAGGCCCAGGAAGGGGCTCTGAGGTCTCCCCAGAGTGTTCCCTTCTCCAGGATGAACACCCTGAGCTCTCCCAGCTCTTCACACTTTGCCCCTGCCAGCCCTGCCCCAAAAACCCCCACGAGTGGGTGAGGCTCCGGGCCCCCTCCCTGGCAGCTGTCCCCCCATCGCTGCGGCGGGGCGCGCCCGGGCCGTGCCCAGCGCAGCGCAGGGAGCCGGGACCGCTCGCATCCCGAGGGTCCCCGAGCCCCCGCACTCGTGGCCGGAGTCAGCGCTACCACCCCCGCCGGGATCGCGCCGGGAGCTGTGTCCTGGGACGGCCCCGGGGACAGGCGCTGTTCCGCCAAACGGGGGTCCGGGGGGTGCCGGGCAGAGCGAGCCGAGCCGGGGCCGCGGGGGATTCCCGTGGATTCCCGGGGAACCGGCGCTGCGCGGCCGGGGCCGGTCCCGGGGAAGCCGTGGAAAGAGCCGGGAGCGGCTGCTGGCGCTGGGAGAGCGCGAGGCTGCAGCGCCCGGCCGAGACGCGGACCGGGACGGGAGACACGGACAGGGGACACAAACACGGACACGGGACATGGACGCACGGCAGGGGACACAAACACGGACACGGGACATGGGCACACAGTAGGGGACACAAACACGGACACGGGACATGGACGCACGGCAGGGGACAGCGGCACCGGCACGGGACACAGAGCCGAGCACGGGGCACGGAGCAAGAAGAGACCACGCCCACCACCCTCAAGCCCCGCCCCTCCCAGCTGCCTCACGGCCATTCGCCGCAGCGGC
This sequence comes from Melanocharis versteri, assembly GCA_013397845.1. Taxonomy (NCBI): domain Eukaryota; kingdom Metazoa; phylum Chordata; class Aves; order Passeriformes; family Melanocharitidae; genus Melanocharis; species Melanocharis versteri. Next base: position 116,812 of record VZTG01001923.1, on the reverse strand, counting down.
ACATACTGTGCTGTGATTGGCTAACAGGGCCATCACCCCGCCCACGCGCCATCCCGGAAGTACTTTGAAACATGGCCTCGCCTCCTGTATCGACTGGGGGCGGCCATTTTGTTTCACCCGCCATCTTATGGCAGGGCGCTGCCATTTTGTTAAACGTCATGCCGCCCTGTGATTGGCTGGCAGCCATCTCGTGACACCACCATCCCCACGTGATCTCAGGCAGCCGCGTGCTCGGCTGCCCGCGTCCTCTGCGCTCCGAGAAAACAGGTGGGTACAAGGGGTGGGTATGAAATAATTTATAAAAGGGGTGCTAAATATCTATAACAAATACTTTTCAGATTTATAAAACGCGTGTTTAAATATGTCTAACACATTTTTCTACGTGTGTTACGCCTATTTATATGCATATAGAAGTATATAACTCTACCTCTGTATTTGTATATGTATTTTAATATATGTAGGTGAATTTAAAATATTGTATTAACTATAAGATACAAAAATGTATTAAAATTAATTAATCTTTACAGCTTTATAAATTCACTTACATGTTAAAATATATGCACATATATATACAAATACATATAATATAAGAACAGAAATATTACGAGCAAGCCCAGCCCAGGGCAGCAAGGATTGTTTGACCACTCCATGAGCAGCAGCTGGGAAGAGTAAATGATAAAAAAAAAGAAATTAACCCCCACATTTCCTTCGTGTTCCCCGCTTCTCTGTCAGAGATCCCTAAAGCTGCATCTTTACAATCCACCCCAAAACCCAACAGTGGAACCTGACAATGTCTCTGCCCCCATGGAATCTTTGGGTTTGGGAAAGGCCACCCAGATGAGTCCCAGCTGCTGCCAAACCCCAACACGACCACGCACCCCCTTCCCGGACCTTTCCAACACCTCCAGGGCCAGGGACTCCACCCCTGCCCTGGGCAGCCCTGACCACCTTTTCCGTGAAGGACTTTCCCCCAGTATCCGATGTAAACCTCCCCCGGAGCAACCTGAGGCTGTTTCCCCTTCTCTCTGGGAGCAGAGCCTGACCCCCACCTCCAGCCCAATTTGAATCCCAGCACAGCCAAGCTTTGGGAATTTTATGGCTGGGGGCAGAGACCTCTAGGAGCAGCTTTCATGGACAGCCCCAGACAACACACAATGGGCAGCAGGCATCATTCAGGATTTCACTTTTATTTATTTTTTGCCTTCTGGATCACCAACACTCTCACTGAAACCTCTGGGATTCCACCTCCACCCCCATGACAGTAGCACACAATCTCCCAACTTGTTCAAACATGTGAAGAGAAAAAAAAAAAATCCCCATCAAGGTCCCTCAGGATGGGACAAAAACCTTCAGTGTGAGAGGGTGGCAAAGAAACAGGGGGTGGCAGCTCTGGCTCCGAGGAGCCAGACCGCAAAAAGAGACCTACAAAGGGGAAAAAAATGGGCTAAAAAATATTTAGCAATCCTTCCTCTACCCAGAGAGCAGGGAGATAAGGAAAAAATAGTCATCTGCTTACACACAGGGTATATATTTTTACACACACTTGGACACACATCTAGATATAGTACATGTAAAAATATATGCTATACATCTGCCCACCCCCACAGTGGCGTGGGCAGGATCCGTGTGTAGGAATTACTATACAGGTACTACTAAGTGTGTATGTGCATATGTACACCCCCTCCTCCTGGACACACTGACCCCACCGCCCCCTGCTGCAGCAGCTCCTCTCTCCACCAGCCAGCCAAAGAAAACGGTGTCGGAAGGGGAAAAGGATGGAAATCAAAGTGATGTGGCTCGTGCTCTGTGGTCCTTCAGCTCTGCTCCTGTGCCCAGAGCGGGGTCCAGCTCTTGGGATCCCCTGCGCCAGATTTCTTGCACATTTTGCTTCTGGGCTGCATTTCATCCCCACATTCCACAGCCCCGGCATCCTCTCCCTCCAACAAACTGAGGGTACGACCCCCTGAGCCTGTCCTCCCCCACCCCAACATCCCCATCCCAAGAACACAAAGCCCAGGAAGGCTGCTGGCTGGAGAGGGCAGCAGGAATAACACACCACAGGTGTTCTCTGTGGGGACAGGGGGGTCTGGACACAGGAACCGAAGCCATGCAAAGGGTGGGAGAACGGGAGCAGGAGGAGGGAAAAATAAAGGATGAGAAGGGCAGAACAGATCTGAGGAGGAGGAAGAACAACAGCATGGCAAGTGCTCAAGGCTTCGTGTTTTCTTGTCCTCTTCTTGTAAACAAGCTAGTAATTCTCAGGAGATAGAACAAGTAAAAAGACTGAAGTTCCAAGTTGAGGGGCTGGAGTTCCCAGGAGTCTGTCCAGTCCATTCAGCAACACCACAGCCGGGGAGAAAACGAGGGGCATTTTTTTTTTTTTTCTTTTTTTTTTTTTTTTGTATTTTTTTTGTTTTGTTTTTTTTTTGTTAAAATCTTCATTACTTAAAGCTGAGAGAGAAAAAAGCCAACTCAGGAGCCCTTTTCAAGGATGGCTCATTGTCTCTAGACTGAATAAATCACACTAGTTTTGAGAGAACCTTTTTTTTTTCCATTTAATGACTTATAAAAGCCGCGGGCTTGCCGTGGCTGGGCTTAGAGGCGGGTCTGGGCCTCGGGGACGTAGATCTCGATGCTGTCAGCGCTCTCAGTGGCCGAGTTCTGCCGCACGGACGCCGCGCGCTTGGCTGCCATCAGCCGCTTCCGTGCCTCCTGCCGCTGCTTGTCCGAGTCAGAGCCTTTGTCCCGGCTCAGCTGTGATTTGGACTTGGCCGGCTTCTTGGGCACTGGAGGGGGTGGTTTCTTCTCTTCCTTTATGGAGACATAAGGAAAAAGCCAGACCTGATATAAATGTGTGCAGCTGGGCGCTGGCTCAGGCCTGGTGGAGCCTTGCAGGAGGGACTGGGGTTGTCTCGGGGAGAGCAGCTCTGGAGCAAGATACCCCTCAAAATCAGCTGCCCTGGTTTCTACAATAAGCCATTTTGCATTTCATGGAATCATAGAATGTCCTGAATAGGAAGGGACCCACAACAATCATGGAATCACAGAATGGTCTGGGTTGCAAGATCATCCAGTTCCACCCCCTGCCATGGCAGGGATGCCTTCCACTAGACCCTGTCCAACCTGGCCTTGGACATTTCCTGGGATGGAGAGTCCACAATCCAGAAGCTCATGATCCACAACCAGGATCATCAAGTCCAACCCCTGCACGGACACACCTGCAGGACATCCTGTGCCTGAGAGCATTGTCCAAACGCTCCTGGAGCTCTGGCAGCCTTGCGGCCGTGCCCATTCCCTGGGAGCCTGTTCAGTGTCCCAGCACCCTCTGGGGGAAGAACCTTTTCCTGATATCCAGCCTAACCCTCCCCTCCATGCAGCTTCCATGGTACAGGGCTCTTCTAGAGTGGCCTGGAGTTCACAGACTGTTGGGTTCACCTGTAGCTCTGAGCACAGCACAGGCAGCATGAAGACACAACTTGATGTGGAATTGCAAAATTTTAATAAGCCACCCTGCCCTGAGCCACAGTCCTCCCTACCCTTACCTGCAGAGCCAGGCCACCACGTCTCCTGCATTTTCTAGAGGTTCCAGTTGTTTTTTACATTACTTAGGCGCCAGGGATAGTTAAACCCATCCACACAGTGCTGGGAACAGTTGAGGCCCCTGCACCACTGCTCACCACTCCAGGCTCTCTCCATCCAACACCTTTTCCCCTTGTACAAAACTGGTCCTACTATTACTCAAGAGGAATGGCCTTGGTGCCTTGCACAGCTGCAAGATGACAAGTGCAGGATGGCAAAAGCCCTTGAGAACATCTGTTTGCAGACAAAACCAGATCTCAGATACCCCAAATGTGTGCAAGGTGCTCTGGCCACTCCCAGTGCCCCTCACTCACCTTTCTCTCTGGTGTCTCTGCCAATTGCCAGCTATTAGCTTTGAGGTGGTACAGCTCATCAAACTTCATGCTGATGTCTTCAATGGACAGCTGGAGGAGATCCCAAAATCCAGCCAAGTCCTGAGCTGTGGGTCTGGGATTGGCGTTAGGGTTCTAGAAGGGGAAGTATTAAAAACACCCTTTCAGAAAGAACACACCCAGCAGAGCTGTGTGCACAGCACGTTCACCCCTTTTATGTCTGCCTGCAACCAAACCCAGTGAGAATCCACAGGAGACATCAGCCCTAAACATGGACACACAAAGCCATCATTTACAGCCCAAATAATTCCTGCCAAGCTCAGGAAGCAGGTCCTGGCTGCACTTCTCCAACAGCAGAGTAATCCTGAACCAGACACTCAGTGCTGGCACTAACCCCACAGCAGGAACGTCCAACAGCAGGTGCCCAGCATGGGAATCAGAGCCACAACACTGGTTTCTTACACAGAGACCCTGATTTCAGGGAGGGAAATAATGCAAATGGACACCCAGCTCTGATGTCTGGATGTGCAGCACTCCAAGGAGCCAAACTGAGCTTTCATGAGCAAAACTATTTTGCTACATTTGCCCCCAAAACAACCTGAAAGCATCAGTACTTCTCAGGCTGGGTTGAAAAATTTTAAGTAGCTTAAGTTTCTTCCAAGAATAGGATTTTCCCTGTTCCCAGACAGCTGAACCACCACCACAGACCCTGGAAAGCATGGGATTAGATCTGAGCAGCTCACACAAAGCTCTGCTGGTGCTGCTGCTCAGCTGGGATCAGCACTTTACCCCCTCCTGCTCCTCAAGTCTTTCCAAGATTATTTCACATGTAAAGGGGAATTCACCTCTGAGGAAGTTTGCAAAATCCGTATTACCATAAAGCTTGAGGGGAAAACCAAACCACAGATTCCATCAATCCCCATTAGCTCAGGTCAGCTCCGAGCAAGGGCAAACCCCTGCATTCCCTTTCAGAGATCAATTCCCAGTGACCTGGGGACAGTGTCACCAGCCACACACGCGAAGGGAGCATGTTTGGTCAAGAGCAGGCTTTTCAAACAGTCCCCCCATCTGGCCCAGCCTCAGGGGTTTGCCTCAAAAAGCCCTTCAGAAGCAAGAGGCATCTCTGTGCTAACCCAGCCCTCCCCCAGGCTGGCACTGCAGGCTGTGGCTGCACTGGCTTTGTTTTCACAGGGACAGCAGCCTCTTAACACCTGACCAAGTGCCTGTAGCACTGTTTAAAGAGAGGCATCCTCTCAGAAATTGGGGAAAAGAGATCCAGACTCACCAAGTTTTGTTCACAGAGGCCGTGGAATTGCTGGAACTTCTGTGACATTAGTAACTGTGCACTGCCCACTGCACTCAGGACTTTTCCTAAGACTGTGGGGGACAGAAAAAAAAAAGAAAAAGACCCGAGCTGAACGGACTATTAATTGCAGCAATGAGCTCCAGTGTTTCTGGAGCAAAGAAACACTCGAGTCATCAGAAAAGGAGTTTCAGAGATCCTCAAGGCACTAACTGCTCTCAAGAACAAGATGTTTTGAAACTACATTTGTCTGCCATTGCTCCTTCTGGCAGGCCAAAGACAGACCTGGCTGAGGACATTAAAACATCCAAGCCGGCAGAGAGCTCCTTAAACTGCCCTCAGCCCCTCAGAGGAGCCAGCAACACCACCTCAGCAAGGTCTGCTGGCACCTGCTTAGAGATCCCAGCCTCCTCTCCCAGCCCTGCACACGGGAAAGGTGACACAGGGACCACTCTCCAGCTTCCCTGTGCCAGCAGGGATTAAATACACAGGCCACAGCTTTTAACATCCAGGACTTTATGCTGCTCTTAACGGGTTTTCCAAGCAGCCTCTAGGCATGGACACGTTCCTCCGCTCATTAGAGGTAATACAGTCTGGGCCTTTCCCTTCCAGAGGCAGGTTCAGAATCCCACGTGCCTGCAGCTGCACCACCAACAGGGACCACCTGAGTCCTGCTCTTGCTCTGCTGCTGCCCCTGAGCTTGCTCGGAGACCTTGGCTGGACAAGTGCACCCTGGGCTCTCTCACCCACCGAGGCTGTGGTTACACAACCAAGCAGCCTGCTCCTGGCAGCCACAGGAACAATGCCATGCAGGTTGCTGTTTTTCCTTGCCACAGGTCAAGCCAGGCCAGCCCTGAGGCAGGGGCTGTCCCCCTGGCAGCCAGGGCAGCACCCCAGGGAATTGGATTAGCGATTAGCTCCTGGAGCCCCAGCAGTGACAGTGAGCTAAAACTGAGCCTCACCTTTGTTTCACCTTTCTCAGGTTTTAAAAACGTCAAAACCAGGCTCCACACAAAGATCCTGCCCTCTGCAGCCTTGTCACCCACTCCTGTCACTCTGTATGCACCAGAGACATGATTCCCACTGCAAAAAGCCCAGGTTTCACCAAGGCATTTGAAAATAAAGGAACAAGCCCATCTGGGACTGAACCGCATAAAATCAACTGGCCTCGTGTTCCCTGTTCCATGCCTTTGGTGTACCCAGCACAAAGTCAGTGAGGCTTTCCCATGTGAAGAAACCTCCTCTTTGCTATAAAGCCAAGTTCATCAACTGAACTGAGCAAACAAGCTCCGAAGTCGTGTTCCTTCTGTCCCACTGCCAGCTAAGCTTTCCCCTGCCTGTTGGAGAGTAATGGGTGAGGCAGGGAGAGATCCCACAGCCTCCCTGAAAGCTTTTTCCATTTAACCTTTTCTAAGATTAAATCCATTTAAACTTTTAGCAGTTTTGAGTGGCCAGAAGCTGCAGCATCCCTTGTATGACTTCTATGCTGCATCGCAGCATTACTTCTTACTCCATTTGCTACAGGAAGTTACATTACCCTTTCCAAAGAAAAAGCATCCCTTGTCCCAACCTCATCTCCACACTCTGGCTCTGTGGGCTGTCAGCAACTTCACAGAACTCCAGAATGGTTTGGGAGGGAAGGGACCTTAAAGCTCATTTCATTCCATGGGCAGGGACACCTTTCACTAGACCAGGCTGCTCCAAGCCTTGTCCAACCCGGCCTTGGACACTTCCAGGGATACGGCAGCCACAGTTTAACCGACCCAATACTCAGCTCCAACTCCGTGAGGGAGGAGCTGCTGGGCTGCTGCCCACACCCACCTTCCTCAGAGAGATTGTTCTCTTTGGTCTCCTGGTCCATCTGGCGGCACCAGCCCTCCAGGCGCTCGGTCTCTGCCTGCAGCAGCTTCAGGAACCAGAAGCCGTCCCGCCGGCAGGGCCCCGGCTGCGCCGGTTCCGATGGTGACGTGGAGGAGCTCTCAAGCCAGGGGTCAGGAGGAGGGAGAGAAGAAGGCTCCAGGGCCGGGTCGTTGTTTTCTCCATAGGAGAGGTTTCTCTTAATCTGTGAGGGCTTGGCTGGTTGCCTGGTGGAGGCATCAACACCAACAGAGTTGTTGTGCTGGGGGCACTCAGCGAGGCTTCTCTCAGATGATTTACAGCTGGAGTTATTGGGCTCCTGTGTGTCCGAGTCTGTGTCCTGTTTGGAGGACATGCTGCGAGAGTGGCTGTTTCTGGAAGGATCAAAAGCCATCGTTCAATAGCAGAGCTCGGCCTGGCCGGCCTCCCACAACGACAGCAAAATCCATGGCCACAGCAGAGCCTCTCCCTGCCCCTCCTCACACACAGACACACCACACACTCAGACAAACAGAATTATAAGGTTGCCTGCTTACTGCAATCGGCCGTTCAGATGAGAGGGCTGACGCATGTCTATAATTACAGCTTGGAATTTTTTTATTTTTCATTTAATTTCAAGCTCCCATTGATTTGACTGTTAGAGAACAAGTGCTTTTTGCAGCGGGTGTGTGCTGTGGAGGAAGAGCTCTCTGTGGGCCCCATTCAACACCACTCACTGGCACAAAGCAGGGAAGAAGGTCTAAGCACAAGTGGAGGAGGCACAATTTAAAATAAAAGGAAACTGCACAAGCTTGTGTCTCACTTACCGCCACTCGTCCTCTACCTGTACCCCGATGGACTGGAATTTGGTGGCTGGTGGAGGAGGCTCCTCTTTTGCCACTGGCTGAAGGCAGTCAACCTTATTGAACAAAAAAAATACAGACAAAAACAGACACAAGAACTTGCGGCTGGAATCCACGTTAGTAGACCAGGAGTGTGCACACACACAGCATGTTGACACCACATGGAAGGGCTGGCTAAGGACAGGTGACTTAGGAACCAGCTCAGAAAAGGCAAAGCAAAGGAAGGCAGTCAGCCTCTCTAGAGTGTTTCTCTCCCCTCACTGCCCTTTCAGGTGTTCTGTCCCACCAGCCTTGCAGAGAGGCCTTCACTGTCACCTGTACTGAACTGGCCTTGCTGTAAAGCTGATGGAGAACTCCTTCAGCACACACAGAGCAGCTCAGAGTCAGATCCTGCACCTGGAGCTGACCAAGTTCCCCCCTGCTGGTAACCAGCACCTGGGAAAGAACCAGAGCTCACAGCCACCTGTAACTGAGAAACCTGTCCTAGAGGAGGGCACAGCCCCAGAGGATGCATTTTGCTGACTAAAGCATGGATTTACACTACTCACTGGGTTCTCATTCTCATTTGACTGTGTTATCAACAGCTCGTTTCCATCGATTCCCACAGAGTTAAATGCTTCCAGCAAGTGCCAACCTGCTGGGAATGCTGGGCACCAAGGAATTGCTCCCTCTTGCCTGCAGCCCTGGGACCATTTGGCACTGCAACAGCCCTTCCCACACAGATATCAAGCAGAAGGGCCCACCTCTCAGGGGAGAACTGTCCTGAGAACCATGGTGGACAAGGAGCAGACTGATGGGAAGCAATACAGAGTACAGGGCACAGGCAGACCAGCAGCAAAAGGTCTCTCCAGAGGGACTCATCCAGTCAACACGGCCCCCCTGCTCTAGAAAACATTTTGAATTTGTACTAAAAGAACTTAGTCCTTTCTGGGCAGTTAAGGGAAAGTGCTGCTGTCTCTCACCCCAGGAACTCAGGCAGTTGTTCTGACAAGGCAGTAAGTGTCTCTTGCTATTCTAAGTGAGCTCAGATGCACACCTGGTCACAGAAAAGGTACACGCTAAAAATGGGTGGGGCAAGGACATTCCTTGGGACAAAGGAGAACAAACTATTCCATACTTGTATTCCTATAGACGATAGCTTTCTTTTGGGGATATTCTCCACTTTAGGCTCTTCGTTAGTCAGAGTCCCTTTGTCACTTTTCAAAGTTGCATTTTTCTGAGGTAACTCTGGAGTGTCTCTGGCCGGAGTCACGATGCTGCCCCTGGTCACGCTGGGTGTCCTGGTGCTGTCCAAGCTGTCCGAGGAGTTGCTGAGCCCCGACTGGCTGGTGACCTCACTCTTGTGGTCCTGGCTGTCCAGGTAGGTGTCCTGCGCCGACTCAGTGCTGCTCTGCACAGTGACAGAGATGAACGGCTTGGACGTGGTCCGAGGTGGGACGGGAGGTGGAGTCTTTTTATATGCCACTAGGCATGATGAACCTGCAGGGATGGAGGGGGGAGAACGGAGAACGCAGGAGACAGGTTGGAGGGAAAGAGATACAGTGAAAGAGAGAGAGACAGCAGGTCAGTCACGACATCCAAGAGGAGCCTCCGAGCAGCAGCTGGAGGCAGAGGTGCTGAACCAGCCCACAGGCAGCAGCTCACGCCGGGGACCCACACCAAAGCATAGGGGAAGCCAAGGCAGAGCCAGAGCTAGCTTGCAAAAGAAATCAAAAGGAATACCATGGTGCGTGGAAATCTGGAAATGGAGAAGAGGGATAGAAAAGCCTCCCAAGAATGCTACAGGGTTTGGCAGGTGTAAGCCTCCACAGTGGGGAAATACTCTTTGGCTAAACCCTATGTTTTAGTGTCCTAGTACAGCCAAGTGTCTCAGCTCTTTGTCCCATCAGTCGGCAAGTTTCAATGTCTGGATCAGGGTGATGGTTTTTCCTATAAAAATGGAAAGAAGCCATAAAATTTGTTAGATGCTGATGGCAGGAACACACATTTGAAGCCCCTGACAAACGCAGCTGCTCCACGCCAGGGGAAAAGACATTGTCTGGATGCAACAGCCCAAGAGTGGCAAGGCTGCTACTCCATGGCCCCAGATCCAAGTGTAGCAAGGCTGGAGACGTGTGCCCAGCAGACACACAACACACGTATCCCACACGTATGGACAGATGTGTGGCTGACCACACGAACCAGGACAGCAGCCAGAGCCCCAACCAGCTCCTGTCTCTGGCTGGACAGGATGGAAGTCCACCAGTGAAAATACATGTACAATACAGGTAAAATCCATGCAGATCCTACAGCAGCCATGTTCAGGCTCTCAGTCTGCCCAGGATATACAAGCCCCTGAGGCCACAGTCCCACTCCAGCTGCTGTTCAGCCAGGACAGGCTGCACTGGGGAGGGCATGGCCAAATACACCTTCCTACACACAACTGACCCCCTTTATCTCCCTGTACTCTTGGTCCTCCCCAAGTCACCAGACTCCCTTTCATATCCTCCCATTAAGTCCTGTGCAATCCCGAACTGCTTTTCCCCTGCACCCCACAACACACCCCAGCCCTTGCCAGCAGCCTCCTTAGTCCCAGAGATCTGCAGTTACTCCCCACATCACACCTGCTTCACCATTTCCCATGGAGCTAGAGCCAGTCCTGAGCATCCCTGGCAGTCACATTCCCTGTGGGGCAATCACAGAGCTGGCCCATGAGCCTTACTGACAGTATGTGGACATACTGCATTTACACATCCCACTATTTACCATATTAAGAGCTAAAGCTCCACTTCAAAGGAGGAACTAAAAGGGAAGAATTACAGAGGAGGAGATCTGTGTTTCCTGCAGCATTTCTGTGCCCAGAGATGCTGAGCAGCACCATAATGGTGCTGCTGGCAGAGGAGAAGTGAGAGGCCTGTGCAGGGCTGCCAAGCCAGCTGCCTCCAGCCTGGATCTGCACAGGAGCTCAGAAAGCACCAAACGCATCCCAGTTCCCTCAGGCCACTACACCAAGTCCAGCACAAACTGAGCAGTGTCCTGATGGCAGAAGAGCAGGACCCGTCCCACAACCCATCACCCTGTGACTCACACAGGTGAGGGGTGACCACAGTCCCCCTGCCAGAGCTGCCTGACATGGAGCATCATCTCCAGCAGCAATTCCTTGGCCCAGTCTCACAGCCTGACTCACACAGCCCATCCCAATGGAGCAGTGTAGGAGCAGCCTGACCAGAGCCATGGCAGAGGCACCCCTGGATCAGCTGTGTCTAAACCCAAAACAACAGCTTACTCCTGTTACTGCACCACAGTGCTACAGTGGCCACTGACCAGGGCAAGCCAGAGCCACCCCAACTGGCAGAGGTGAAAGCATGTTGCATGTCCTTTCGGTTAAATCCCTCCACATGGCCCCTGCTTTTCTCCAGGGACAGTGCCCAGGGTGCCCTGCTACCCACAGCCCCTGTGACACTGTCCTGCTTGGAGCTGGACTGGCCACAGCCTTTGGTGGCTTGGCTGGCATGCTCACCATGAGCTCAGCCCAGCTCCTCAGCTGCTGTGGACACTACCTGGGCTGGGACTGGGGAAAGGAAATTGATGGCTATTTGACATCCAACAGCCTGGCCCGGCAAAACAAGGGGAGGGCACAGCAGCACAGTTTCTGGGCCAGATCAGTGGTGTCCAGGGTCAGTAAGCCAGACCCAAAGTCATTGTCCACCAACAGACAGCACGAGCACTGTTTTTGCTGCTCTGTTAAAGGGGGAAACCACAGTATCTCCTTGGCATGTTCCTGGTATCCTTTGGTGCCATCTGGCTTGGCTGAAGGGCAGCATAGGCTTTGCTGGAAGGGAAACACCCAGGACCAACAAAACACACCCGTGTTCATGCATCTGTGCTCAAAGGGTTGACTAACTGAGCTACAAAAGTAAGCATAAGGCTCTGAGAAACACTGCAAATCACAAACACAAAAAGATCAGGAGCTTTGAAGAACTGGAGATGCATTAGTTAGTGCAACTGCAAATTAACCCCACTGAAGCCCTCCGCAAACATAAAACAGAACTTCTGACTGCCCAGCAAACTCAGAAACCACACCTCCTTAGGATGGGCTTCAAAAGCCAGTCAGAGCAAGCCCACCCAGAACAGTCTGTCCTTGGCCCTCAGCATAACGCTGAACCAAGGTTCAGTGCTTCCTGCATCTGTGGGAAGAAACAAATCCTAAGGAAGACAAGAACATCCCAGTGTTTCCACAGGAGAAGCAGGCAGCATTCCCTCCTGGCTCTGAGGCCAATCCCACCAGTCAGGAGCATTCCAGTTGCTGACTCACCCCTCCAAAGGGCTACAGCTCAGCAGGCATGGATCTGGGATCTGCTCTGGACCTGCTGAGGTCACAGCCTATTATATTTTAAAATATCGGCTTGTGCTGCAATGTGGAACTACAATTCCTAGGGGCACTGGAGCAGGACCTCACTCTGCAGGACCATCAGCTCAGTTTGCTTGGGAACATCATCCCTGCTCCAAAAAGGTGTGGAACAACAGGAGAACATGGAAGTCATGCTTTAGCTTCCAGTTTTGCAGCACTAGGCTTTTTCTGCTCACAGGATCTTCTAAGGTTTATTTCAACAAGCAGTTGGAATTCACAGCATGCTGTGGATGATTGATTTTGGGGAGGAGGATGTTTGTTTATAGTCTTTCTTCTGTAATTATTTTTAGAAAGCAGCATGTTTCCAAATTAGCACCTTGCACCTGCCCTGAGGGGCTTGGGCAATCCCCAAGGATGCAGGCCTGGGCAGAGGAGCTGTTTGCAGAGCCTTACACTGGCGAGTCCTCTGGACCCTTAAAAACCAGCTGGGCATGCTGGGATCCTCTCCCTCTCCTTCCAGAGGTGTTTGCTTCTTGGAAGACTAAAAGTAGAGTCATAAGAGAATGTGAAATACAGCCCTTGCTCCCACCCCACCAGGCTGGTACCTGCTCAGCACCTGGCAGCACCACCAGGAGCACAGCCAAGGTATTTGGGGTCAGATTTAAGCACCACAATTGCCCTGAAGTGCGTCTGGCCTGAAGTGCCAGTGTTCCACTGCTATTGCTGATTCAATACAGCTTGGTGACATTTCCAATCATTCCAGGAACTTCAAAGACCTACTCAAACCATCCTTATTTTTGTTAAATCACTTCAAAGGCCCCCAGCCACGGTCAGCTGTGGAGGCAAGTTCCCTTGCCCTCAAACATCAGCAGGGCTGGCTGCCATCCCTGTCTACTCCATGCATCCCCCTTTCCCCACGGGAAGGGCTGGAGGAACGACCTCATTTCCTCACACATAAAACAGAACGCTCTGAAATAATCTCTCCTACAAGACAAGCTCATTTGCCTTTTAAATAAAACAACCATAGAATCATCTTGCAGCAAATGGCATCAGTGGCATTACACCCTTGGAGATTCCAGCTGCAGGGCTTTAGGCTGGCCTTTGCCACAGAGTCTCCCTACTGGAAGGAGCTGCTTTGGGAGGCAGTTTCCAACAGCAAAGGGAACTGGAACAGCTGCATTCCAAGCAACCTGACCTCTAATTTTCATCAGCTCAAGGAACACTTCAAGGTTGGAGCTGTAATGAACTGTAGGATTTGTAGAGAGTCCAAGCAAAAGTGAGCCCCAGTGACAATTCGTACCAAAGAAAATATGGACACATTGATTTTATGGTCCACAACAATTACTTCAGACCTGATTTTTCTCCTTCCACACACTGAAGGTCAATATACCTGCACCAGTTAGAGACACTGCTGAGAAACCTACGCAAATTTTGTTAGTCAAGAGAAAAATCATACAAGTCAAAAACCAAAGAGGCTTGGGGTTGGAGGGACCTTAAAGCTCATCTTTTTCCACCCCCTGCCACGGACAGGGACACCTTCTATTATCCCAGGTTGCTCCAAGCCCTGTCCAGCCTGGGCTTGGACACTTCCAGGGATGGAGCAGCCACAGCTTCTCTGGGCGCCCTGTCCCAGAGCCTCCCCACCCTCACAGGGAAGATTTTTTTCCTAATATCTAATCTAAATCTCTCCTCTTTAAAACAATTTCTGCTTGTCCTATCACCATCTGCCCATGTGAAAAGTCACATGGCTCCCATATATTTCCATCTAGCCACGATGGGAAATGCCTGTGAAGATGCCCCCTCTTGCTCTGACGGAATGACTGTCTTTAGAGTGCTGGAGGAAATTTAAAAGAAGTTTTAAAGTGGTTAAACAAAACAACTCCTGGAAAGCAAAGTCAAGTGACTGCATTTGTTCAGAGAGGCAGTTTATGGAAATGCTATAAATACCTCCTGCCTCAGTACTTTCCCTTTGTAAATCTCAGTAGCAGTGATCTTTGAAAAACTAAAAATCTCATCTTGATACTACACAGAGGTAACAGACACGTGATGGTAACAATAAGTGGGCTGTGGGAGCCAGGGAAGGGCCGTGGGTTCTCCTGCCAGTCCTCACTCCTGGCTGCAGGGTGACCTCAACAGCAGCAGCATCCTGGGGCAAGCAGCTCCCCACAGCACAGCCCAAACCATGTGCCACCTGCATGGTGGTGCCCATGGAGCCCTGCAGAGTGACCAGCCCAGCAGAGCCCTTTAACTCTCGGATGATCTGAGGAACACTTCCCCAGCTGTTTCTACTTGTCACAGAGCCCATACACAAGCCAGGCTGTGCTTGTTAGTCAGAGGACAGAGAATTCCCCAGGAGCTCCTCCCAGGCAGCAGCACCAGGGAAGAGCCCTCTCACCTGTTGTGACAGCCCTGCATAAACCCAGCCCAGACACCCAAATCACCTTCAGTACTTCTGAAGGAGGGCAGAGGAGAAATTCAACATTCCCCTTATTACTGCCCTACCCATCCTCAGCTTTCAGCCCCAGCACGGCTCAGGCAGAGCAGCAGTGCTTGGGCATGGCCAGAATGGCAGCTGGGACAAGGGTACCACTGCAGGCTTGTCACTTCTCCCACCACATAATCCTCTTGTTCCCAGGACAGAGAGCCAGGCCTTGGGCTCTGTGCCATGGGACACCCTCACCCCACAGAGACTCCAGGTAGAGGCAGGAGCATCCCAGCAGTGTTAGGGAGCAGAGCAAAGGGCAGGTGGGTCTGCAGCAGGGACCAAGGACAGGTGAGGAGCAGCAGGCTGGTGTCACACCCTGACACTCCAAGGTGGGAGTGTCACTCTGACCACTGCAGCAGTTCCCACCAGCAGCTATGGAAGACGAGCAGCCCTTGCTCAGAATGACACTCCAGTCACTTTTCCTGGCCCACAGGAAGTGGCTATTTTGTCCTGAACAGCATCAACTCACTTGTAAGATAAGCACAGAGAGGGGAGATGCCCTTCCTGAGTACCACTGCTCCCACAGAGACTCCTCTGGGAGCAGGCTGCATCCAGCCCCACACATGCCTGACCCACACTGCAGCTCCCCCTTGGCACAGCCGGTACTGGGTGTGCAGACCACAGTTCAGCAATCTGGCATTTTGTTACACAAGGAAATAACTTCTTAGCCTTAAGCAAATACCTTCCTCAAAGCCCTCCCTGAGCAGCCAGAGAGGCTGTCACAGCATTAAACAGACCTGTGCCAATAGGTCATTGCTGCCCAGCTGGGAGACACTTCCAAGAGGTGGTGCGGAGAGCACACAGCTGTGAGAGATTGCTCCCTTGCTCCTGCTCAGGTCCAGCACACTCTGGTCACAGCACTCCTGTACACTCCAAAGGCTCTGCTGGCAGGACAGTATTTTATCACCCATGTATCCATCCGGTACTTGGTGTTAGGAACAAAGGGACTGCCCTGCACTTGCCTGACCACTGCCAAGTACAGCAAGTTCCTGCATGTCACTGAGATGAAAGAACTGAACATATATGCAGAAAAAGGACCTCAAACTCAAGGGAGCATCTCTCAAATGTTGCAGTCAGAAGCAAATACAGAAGCAAAGGGCTCTCTCTGAACATCAGCTGTGTGTTTGTAGACTAACAGTAGAGCTCTCATCCAGAAATGCACCACAAAATGCTCTGTACAACCATTTGTGCCCTCTCGTCAACTGTGACTGAGATGCCCTTAGTAAGAGTTGCAGCCCTGGTCACCTCAGAGCCACCACGCAGGGTGACCAGGGATGCCTGGAGCAGGCACAGGGGCACTCAGGGCTGCATGAGCCCCAGCACTCAGTCAGTTCTAATCACAGACCCAGTCCCTGTGCTTTGGGCGGGAACATTTAACCAGAGAAGGAAAGGCTGAGGGCTGTGAACTCTTTACATGAGGGACTTTGGATTTTTCAGTGTACCAGAAGTTTAAGCATCGTGGAGATGCTCCAATTTGGAATTCCTGAGCACAGAAATGGTAATAAGCACTGATACACTAAGAACTATTACAGTAGGAAGGCAAGGCAGGTTGCTTTTTTTAAAAAAATAGCCACTTCTAGAAGGTCACAAATTTAAAAGAGGCATGAAGCAATAGAAGACACTCCCCAAGAATGCTGGGGGTTAAAAATAGGGTACCTCACACTGCTGGCTTCTGACAGACCCAGCCAGCCCCCCTTTCAGCACAGCCTGCTGCAGAGTCAGCAGGGACACAGCAGATGCTGCAGGGGACGCCAGCCACAGGCACTCCCAAACGCAGCTGCAGCAGCTGACACTGGGGCTGCTGTGTGTGCTAGAGGAGACAGTGATTTCTCTCCACCCTCCCCAAAGTGATTGTCAGGGGTTTTAAAGTGAGTTGAAGCCATGGTGAGCATCTCCACCCTGCTCCAGCCACACAAGTGACCTTCTGTCCTGGGGGCTCAGACAGGTCTCCAACCCAGCCAGCACAGGGCAGCAGCCAAAAGGAGCATTCCCTGCCTCTCCCTGCCCCAGGGGTTAATTCATTAACAACCACCAAGGTCCCCAAACCCAACCACTCTGCCTCAAGAAGTCACCAACTGGGAAGAGAAAAGCCATGAGCACGGTCCCAGGAGGAGCAGAACTACATCTCTGATGGGAGGGGGTGCCTGATCCCCAGGGACGGGGTCCCTTGCCAGCTCACTGCCCATTTAGTGCTGGCACACACTTCTTCCACAGAGGGGCCAGACTGAAGGGATGGTCCGTCAGTTCAGTGCTGCTTCGCTCTGTGCTAAGACTCAGGATGTGCTTATCCCCTCAAAAACCCTCACTAATATAGGGCTGATGCTTTTCACACAAAAGAGGTGAAGCAGCAGAGATAGTGGGCGCCCAAGCCCACAGAGCCCTGGGATCTCTAATCAACAGCCACACTCCTGGTGTCCACCCAGCCCAGGGCCCTGCACTAGGAATGCAGCACCAGAGTCCCCAGCAGGACCTGGACTGTCCTGCCAGGTGGGCACAACAGAGTCACCAGAGATTTCTCCTGCTGTCAGATCCTGCCTGGTCCCTCCAGCACAGCCAGGGCTGCCAGAGCAGCTGAGAGCCCATCCAGGCAGGCCTGGAGCTCAATTCCTGTGGCCATGCACAGCCCTTCCCCAGCCAGACCCCTGGACATCGGCACCCTGCAGCACAGGATGCTGAGCAGAGGCCATGGGAGAAGGGCCAGTGGAATTCTAATCCCATGGCAGGTTTTATAGGAGTGGAAAGCTCTGGGGAACAGGAGCCCAGCTGGGTTTTAAGGCTACACAGTTTCTCCCTGCTGGCCTTTGTGCAGAGGATGCAGAAATGGGGTCCCACAGTGCTAAGGAGCCACCAAGCCATGAGACCCAGGACTTGCTGCATCACCCAGCAGCCTGTTTGTTACAGACACCTCCTCCTCACCTCAGGACCTCCTCACTCACAGCTCCAGAGGGCTCTGACACCGGCCTGAGGCATGGCAAGCACAGGGGGAGGGAGCAGGTCCCTGGCTGCAGCAGAGTGGGGATGCCAGGACGGAGGCGTTGAAAGCTTTCTGTGCACACAGCAACTGGCAACATGGGCATAGGGAACACAGAGAACCCACACCGCTGATCTTCCTGCCTCTGCAGAAGGCAAGGAAGCCCTGCAGATACCCTGCCTACACATCTGCACAGAGCAGCCAGTCCTCCTCAGAGGGCCATCAGGAAGGGGCTCAGCTCTGAACCATCTGTGCCACGGGGATTTCTAGAGAGAGCAGGCACTTCCATCAGCCCCTGGCATTGGAACAGGTCACACGGCCTTTCCTGCAGCCAGTGGCAGGTAAGAGAATGCAAGACTGGACAGACTGGAGCACACAGCACCTCAGAGCCTGCCCAGCAGCTCAGCACCCCACCACTCCCCGGGCTCCAGGAGATACCCGGACACTTCTGAACTATATGGACCACAGCTTAGTGACCACGTATCAGCCAAAAGCTCCTCAGACAGTGACACAAACTGTGCTAAAAGGTGCTGCCACAACAAGAGCAGCAATCCTTTCTACTGATGCACTGAAGTATCATCCACTTCATCCTGACGCAGGCACCTGTGCCTATAGCATCTTACCCAGATGTGGCAAATAAAGCTCAGCAGCAGCACAAGGAAGTGTCCAGTGGACTCGACCACACACACAGGTGGTCAGTGCAGCAGCACAACCACACAGTGCCCAGGGCAGCTCTAACACCATCAGCCAGCAGGTCAGAGACAAGAGGGACCTGCTAGCAGAACAGGAGAGGGAAAACACAACTGAAGATATCTAGAGATTTGCATTCCAGAGAGTATTTCTCAGGAATGGCACTTATTGCAGGCAGGCCCCATCCCTCCTTGCCTTTAAATACTGTGGCAGTCCCAAAATGCCGATTCCGCTGCTCTGGGACTGCAGGGTCTGTTCTGCCAACTGCACTCTGCAGCTTTGTGTCAGGGCTGGTTTAGGCTCTGCAGCCCCAGGTGTCTCTAGGAGAGAGGCATGGGACATCCCAGACCATGGATAACAGGCAGAGAGGGGAATGGAACTGGGCCAGACTGGGAGCCACAGAATTCTGTCCCACAGCAGTGACCAGTCCCTGTTTAATGCTGCCCTTTCTGCAAGGCTTGCTCAGGGTTATCCAGCAGAGACATGGAATTAGGCATAAATGTGAACCAGACAGGAATTCGCCAGTGCCACCAGGTCACAGGCTGCTCCCCTATCCCTCCTCCGCATGGGATTTATCCAGCTGCTCTGCAAAGCAGCAAACTGCAGGGAGCAGGGTATGCCTTCGGAAGAGACACGTAAGGAATGACGGCAAATCCTCCATGTACCCACCACTGTAGCCACTTCTAAGTGCATGCGGGTATTAGCATTAATCATCAGAGTGTTTAGCGTAATTAGGGAGGTCTTTTTAGTTTCTCTCCAAGCTAGCAGTTTCTAGAATCTCCTGCAGAAGTAAGTTCCACCAGCTAAGGATGCACTGCATGAAATATCCTCTCACTTCACTTCATGCACTGCCACATCACTCGGAGAATGGCATATGTGGATGCTTTTAACTCACTTCCCTGCCACTGCTGAAGTCCAGGGAATCTCAACACACCTCCTCAAAGTCACAGCCAGTCAAAATCCATACGGCCAGAAATGGCTGGAAACCATGGCAAACCAAATCTCTTCTCATCTATGTCAGAGCTCAGCAGCTCAAACGGGCTATTTTAGGTTATGCTGATTGCTGAAGCCCCAAATCCAGTCACTTCCTAGCATTTGCTCACGCGTCACAGGAGACGTATCTCAAATTCTCCATGTACAGGCAGTGAGCTGCACCTTGAGCACAAAAATAAGTGCAATAACCCAAGTCTTACCATCTCAGAAAGGTGAGTGTATCAGTCCAGCATGGCACGAACGGTACTGCGACTCTGTGGGACTCTCCACACACCTCCCTCTCAGCCCAGGGACCTCCCCCCAGCCCACCAGGAACTGCTTTGTCCAGGACTTTTTGACAGCTCCAGGAACAGGAGCTGCTCTCTTACAGCAGAATCACACCTAAAGCTTTGGGACAACCAAGCCCACAGCATGGTCCACAGAAGGTTTTGCAAACACTGCCCAGTTGCTGAGGCATTATTGGCACATTCCCACTGATGGACAGTCCTGGAAGCGGGGTGGAGGGGTTTACTATAATTTTAAGTGTGCCACTAAACACTGTTCACAGAAGAGCTGGCCAAGTGGGTGCTGAAAACACTGATGGCAGCCAGCAGCAGCTTGTCAGCACAGAGCGTGATAACAGGAACAGGCCTGTGCTGATGGCAGCAATCACTGAGCTCCCCAGCACAAATGGGGCTCCCAGGGAATTGCTCCATCCCCAAGAACAGAAGCAGACAACAATTCTGTAGCCTACCTAAAATTCTGAGACATTGCCACAATCACTGCCAACAAAACCCCCCCTCAAGGTAAGAATTAATTTCTCTATCACTTTGTTCAACATCAGGGTTTTTATCCCAGTTTTCAGTTACTGTAACCCAAATTTTATCTGATGCAGGAAATCTGCTACTCTCCCTTGCTCACAGGAAGATATTCCACTGTTTCAGGCAAGGGCATGCATTCTGTGATGCCACCAGGAGCAGCAGAGGTGGTTTTCCCAGAACATTATGAAAAACCCTCCCCACACCCAGATGATGAGGGATTCTTTGTAAGCTGAAAACAAACCCCACCCTGTAGCCATAGGGCCAGGGAAAGCACATGTGTCAGCAGCTGAAGAGACAGCAGTGAACAGTCCCTGCACCTGGGAGATGGGAAGGCTGGACTCATCTCCCAGTGAAAAATTCCAGCCTTTAGTCAACACTCTTTCCACTTGGAGAGTGGCTGTCAGGCAGCCAGCACCCAAGATCTACATCTTCAAAGCTACAATCATCAGGAGGTTTTAATAGCCAGATTCAATTGAAGCTATTTCCTCCCTTAAGTATGTACAAACCAAGATGTGGCAACATTATGCTAACACTGAAGAATCAAAGTCAAAATTGCTGGGAAACTTCTGTTGGCTGAAGCACAGGACAAGCTTTGCATGTTAGAGAAAGCTATTCCATATTCTATATCATTGTTTAACATGGCATTATCCATAAGATTAAAAAAAAAAATCACATGAACAAACACAGAAGAGGCTGTGGCAGGCTGCTCCCTCTTCATTAGCATTAAATTTGACAGTGGTTCAGCTGTTGCAGCAGTCTGGTCTGATCTGGAGAGGAAGGGAAGTCCTCAGACTCAGAGCAGGCAATTAAGCAAACATTCCAACCTTTTATTCCCTTTGGGTAGGGTGCTCGGAAGCTTTGGAAAGCTGTGCTCATTGCTTGGATTGCCAAGGGCTCCCACCTGAACTAACCACGAATCCTGCAGAGCACAGAGCTTTCCTCCCTGGTGACAGAGGCACACAGAGGAGCAGGGCCATGTGTCCCCAGTGCCACTGCTCACACTGTTCTCCCACAGGCCAAGAGTCCCCTGCTCTGATTCCCTAAGAACTTCAAGTATCACAAGCACTCCCTGAACAACGGCTATCCCAAGGGAGGGGGTATCAGGAGCAAACCCAGCACTCTCTGGAATACTTCATTTCAGGAATCGAGCAGGAATCTGACAAAAGAGCCACTGTGCAGCTCCAGCTCTGAAATCGAAGAGCACAGCAGAACCCAGGCATGCACCCAGGGCCTTCTCCAAGCACATCTGAGGCTCCAGGATCTGTGACCTACGAAGCTTCCAGCCACCACCAAGTCTTCATCTTCACAGCTCACTCTGCTTTTCCTGCAGGCTCCAAAACACCACATTCCTAGTTCACAGGCCTGAAGAGTCCCCATAAGCTTTTACGTTCAGAGCCCAGACCAGCACTTAGCCACAAGTATGGGTAGCAGGTCTGGATCCAGGGGTGCAGTACCTGTTTGCCCACACACCCGGCCCCTCCAGCCTGCAGAACCTGCCATGAAGGATCTGAGACTATTAACTAGGAAAGGGACACAAGGGAGAGGCCAGAGCACAGCTCTATTCGCCACATCTACTGAACAGATTCAGTTTTAGGCCACAGAGCTGAAGACACTGGCTTAGTCATGCTGTTCCCATGGCACAGGAACCTACTCCCTTCTGTCCCGCTGTCTGGAATTCAGAATGTGACAACGACTCCCTGGCCTTCCAAGGAGGGTTATCAGTAAACCCCAGCCTCCAGCAAAAGCATTAAATGTCACCAGAGCACTCCCTGCTGCTTTCAGGAACCAGATCACTGTGGAACAGACCATTTTCCTGCCTTGGAAGCTATGTGCCAGAAGCCTTCTTGGCTTCATTTTCCACCTTGCTTATATTTATTCCTGTTTCCAAATGAGTGATCTCCTCCACCTCCACTCCTTTCAGCTCAGCAGTTGTGTAACTCTGGCTACAAAATAAACACCATCTACACCAAATTCAGAAATCTTAGGGTGTTCTGCAGGATATTCCAAAAAACTTCCTCCCAGGACTTCACCTGTAAACACGAAGTACCAACTAGCAGGTGAAGCAGAGGCATTTTTGCTTTTCCTGATCTGTGGCTTGGCACTGGATGGTAGAGGGTGAATGGCAGGGTAGGGAGCAGGTAACAAGTAATTTAGAGTGGCTTAAGGAAGGTGATGAGAATGATCCAGCCAGACTCTTCTGAAGGTATTCCTGCAAGAGACAGTTTACCAGAGCTGTCTTCGGAAGAAGCCACTCCTTGCTCAAGCACAGCAAAACAGTGTTCACTTGGTCTCCCAGAGCCTGAAGGGCCTCCAGAGCCTGCTGGAAAAGACACCAGCCCAGCTATTCCATAGTCCAAGGAGCTCTAAACACATAATGAGCAGCCTTGAAAGAAGCCTATCCCACAATGCTCCGTTTTCCTGCTCATCTTCAGTTCTCCCCCCACCACGTTCCACAGGGCTCTCAGGCACCACAAGGAGCACTGGAGTTCTTAGGAATGCAAAGCCCCTGCTCTAAACAAGCACTTTTGTCAGTTCTAAAGTGACCTAACCAGGAAGCACAGTGGGGGCACAGCAAAAATGTGGGCTCTGCTGGACTCAGTCTAACAGAAAATATCAGTCCAAGTGACGTTCCAGATAGGAATTTATGGGGCTTTTGCTACAGGTCTTCAGAGTTACAACCCTGCCCAAGAGCTGTGTGCCAGCCTTTGAGCACACTCAGAGGGTCAGCAGGCTGGCGATGTTCTAACCATGTCCACACCCATTCCTTCCCCTTGCTCCCAGCCCAGGTGCCAGTGCTCTGGCAGTGCTACAGCTCCAAAGCACACAGGGAGCCTGCAAGGGCAAATGCTCCATCAAACAAATCAGACCGCTCCTTGCAGACACCTCCTCACCCAACCAAGGCCAACATGGTTTTGGAGAGAACCAGCTCAAGGTTTCTAAAACCTGGCAACCAAGAGCTGACACACCAAGGAAAAGATGCTGACATGAGTCCTCCGGGAAAAATCCCACCTCTACACTTCTCTGAAAATCCCAGCCAAACTGCAAAGATTGCCCAAGGCTGGAGTTACTCCTCCACTTGGCCATCTCCCCGCACTTGGCCTGGGAACAATTTTAGTCTTGGAATGCATTACTGCATTCAAGCAGCCACTCCTTGTCATGCCAGTTGTCCAACCCCCAGATCAGCTGGAGGATGAAATTCCTATGAACAGAGAAAAGCCAATCTTTGGATGCAGGGCTTTCCAGGGCAGTCACCAGCTCGGCCTCTGCTGTGTTCAGCTCAAAAGCATTGCTGAGAACAGCTCCTGTGGCCTCCCGAGACAGACTGACTGTGTCAGCTACTTGGCATTAGTCCAGCAAGTGCTTTCACCTGAAGTGGCCTTGTGAAACAAGAACCACCAGCCAAAAATAACCCAACAGTGAACACAGAGACAGCCCCAGAGCAGCACTGAGCTTATGGGATACAAGGGTGGGATCAAGCAGCAGGTCTCCAACTATTTGCTCAAAGGGGTTTGTTTGCCAGAAGGAATCCTCCATCAGACTATGGCAAAATACACCAGAACACGGTGCCATGTGGGGGGAGATGGCTGGGAAGAACAGAAGGACACTGGTCTGCTCTCATCACTCCAGGGTGAAGCACAGAGCACATCCAGGCACAGACCCTCAGCACATATAGTGGTCCCAGTGTCACCTGTACACGGACTGTGCGCTTGGGGTCACTTCTGTTGTCTGTGACACCACATTGGGAAACAAACCCACCCAAGCCCTGCTGCTACATTTTCCTGGACAGGACTTTCAAGAAAACATTGGGGCTGTTCATGCAGCAGAGGCCCAGTTTCAGAGAAGGCGCTGCCCAGTCAAGTTTCTTGGAATTGGGCTGTGTCAGAAGCCTCAAGACAGACACAGTGGATACTGACTGAAGATGAAGGTCAGTGTAACAGGATGACTCCACCAGACATCTCCTCCGTAGGGCTCTGGCAGCCAGGCAGGACCAACACTGTGAACTTGGTGTCAGCAAGAGACTGATCCAGCTGGGAGAAGTCCTGTGCAGTGCTGGAAACAGGGTGCGCTTAAACTCCCATTGCAGCCCAGGTTACTGGAGACCTGGAGCTCATACTGCTGGAATAATTGTCCTCTTCAATACACCTAAAAAAAGACTGCTCTCAGCAGCTCTGTCACTATACGATAGCAAGAGAAAAAAATGTCCTTTATCCTCCAACATCCTTTCCAAGGCCAAAAGCAACCACCAAGGCTTTTGAAGATAAATTAATGGTAAACTGCAGCAAGCAAAGAGGTGGGACAACAACAAATACGTGCCTTTAATTTTCACGTCTGACTTCTCTTGTTTCCAATGGCACAGAGCTGGTGAAGAGCTGGCAGCTCCTGCCTGCTCCAGCCTGTGCCTGGACCCTAGTCCATGGGGGCTGGTGCACCCCAGAAACACAGAGGGCCCAAAGCGCTGCTGCCTGGCAGCCACTGCCCCATAAGGCTCCCACACTGCTGCAGGGTGGGGCTCCACCTGCTCCAGGAGCATCCCAAACCCACTACAGGTGCCAGCTGCTCTGGGATTAGCCTCCCCACAGTGCCCATTCTCCACATGCTACGGCTGGTGCCTCCAGCACCACCATCACACCAACAACGAATCCTGTTCTCAGGGGTGTTTCTATTCCTGTCCCAGACATGCAGCAGACACAGGATGCCTATGAGATGACAGCAGACAAGCTTCATACTCACAAGCCCAAGGCTCGAGATGGGGAAGACAGCTTCGCATTAAAGCAGCCATAGGAAAAAAAAAACAACAACCCCCTTTTAGCAAGAGATTCAGTTCTCTCCTTTAGCTGTAACCATGATACACAGCCCAGCCGAGGAAACAGAACAGCAACACGTTATTTTGGATACTGCTTTGTAAACAGATGCATGGCCAGTTATGTCATTGTGGGAACACGGATGTGAGTAGGCTTGGAGGGAGCACCAGAGCACTTGCAGGGTTATTTCACTGCAAGCTCACAGCAGTTTGCATCATCTCTGTCAGGAAATTTCCATGGACTGCAGGTCCATCAGCACAAGCTGATGTCAGCAGCTTGTGCTGCAATACACCTGGGAGAATCTGTGAGGTGCCATCTCCCTCGGTACCACAGGACTGTCCCCTCCTACTCTGGCCACTAACAGACACAACCACGAAGACAGTTTCAGCAGGTATTTCCTCAGCTAATTGCTAATTACATTAATTGACAAGACATCTGACTCAGTTGCTCTAGAGCCTGGTGGAAGCTGGGCCTCCTTCTCCCTGTAGCAGGAATGCCTTATCTGTAGGGAGAGGGTGTAACAGCAGTGAGTCACCTGACAGACACAGCAGGCCAGCCCTGGGACAGAACTGATGCCAGCACAGCCTGCTGACTGCAGGAGGATGTGTCTGCCCTGGCAGCTCACACTGGGCAGGCAGGACTGGCAGTGCTCCAGCGCCACAGAGCAACACTGAACACAGGTGTTCTGCACCAGGTAACACAGCCAGCATTCCTGTGATGGGATCCATGGACAGAGGACTGCAGTCAGAACTGCTGAGCTCAAAGGAACAACTGAAAGAGTAGTACAGAACATTAACCTGTGCTTGCTCTCTGCACTGCCACACGAGTGTCACAGCCAGAGGGCTGAGGGAGAGCAGCAGAGCTCAGAGCTGGGAACAGCAGATTCAGGGCCCTTTTCCTCCCACCTGCACCTGACCCCCTTCGGTGCTGAGCAGCCACTGCCTATGCCCAGGTGCCAGATGGGCACACACAGCCCCCACCTCATCGTGGGGAGCTGGGGGGCTCACGCCTGAGCTCTGTTAACATTCCACTCACGAAGGACAGAAGATCCGGATAACTCCTGGTTTCTCTAGGCCTGGAACCCAAGCATGTTCCAATTTGCAATACAAATATTAGTATTGTGTTAGATAAAGTACCAGCTGTCCTGAGAGCCAGGATGCCATCCCAAATCCAGCACACCCTCCCAGGCTGCTGTCTGGCAGGACACATGCCGGGCCCAGCAGTATCACCCCCCAAGACTATTCAGTTGGAGTGTTTCAGAAGTGCTCCCTGTTCAGAATTCAGGGACAGAGTTCAATGCTATGGCAGCACTGAAGGAAACATCTTGATACAACTGTACTGGGAGTTTTGGCTGAGCTGGTAAATTTTCCACAGGAGCACCAGTGCACCCCAGTTCTGCAGGCACAGATGGGCACACAGCATTTCAATGAGTGGTCAAGAATGGACTGGAAGGCTGAGTACCCCCTTCAAAACTAAAAGCACCCCGGAATTTGTCTTAAGGACTTCAGTCTGAGCTTTCTCTTTGCTTACTTCTACCATGATCTTATAGTATGAACATGATTTAGGGGAAGATTTAACAGGGTATGATCTCTGGAAGCCTCACCTTACCAGGCTGCCTTTTCTCCCATCGGTTCCATCCCAGGATGCCTGCCCTTTGCCTACCCAGGCAGACTGCAGCAGTACCTCACCTCCTCAATACATGTAGCACCCTAAACACAGAGGAAAGCACAACAGCACTTCCTAAAGCTAGAGATGGGCTCCCGTGAGCAAATAATCCTGGAGTTCATTATCCAGGCTGTTATCAGAGGAATAATGCTCTCAGGAATCTAAGGAGAGAACTGCTTTATGGTTTAATTCAGCAGCCCCTGCCAGAATGAACTACTGTGCTTCAGGCTTTGGTTCTTGCACACCAGATGTCAGGAGTTTCAAAACACTCAAGTTATGTGACATTTAGATTTCCCACATAAAATGTATATTCTCTGTAAGGATCAGAACAATCCTTTGTTAATGTTATGTGTAAGAGCAATAAAGTGCAAAGAGCAATACCATGGAATAATAATTGCTTCTGCAGTTGGAAAGCTCTCAGTCTGGTTGTGGCAGGTTTAAGTCAGACTTTGTCCTGCCATGTTCCACTGGCATTCAGAGTGTGCAGCCCCTGGACAGAGGGATGTTGACCTGTTGGCTCCCTGAAGGTATCAGCGAACAAGAAGAGCCAACCAGAAGGCACAACCTGAAACTCTGGAGAGACACTACACTTCAAAAATCCCCAAACCACTATTAAGCGTAGGTTTCCCTACATTAAGACAACCCATCTATCCCCTGCTTTCCCATCCCTGTCCCCCTTCCTGCCAGTGAGCACTGTGGGAATCTCTGTGTAGCCTACCAAGGTGAGCAACCAGCACCTGCTGCCCCTCAAAACCAGAAACACAACCACAACATCAGCACACACCGTAAAGCAGCTGCACTCTGAGGAGCAGGTGCAGGGCTGAAATCACACCACCTGAAGAGTAATTTCCTGTATGCTTGAGAACATGGGCCCAGATTTTCATGCCTTGGTGCCTAACAGAATACCAGGTAGCAGTTCAGATGTATTAAGCACTCTGCTTTATCAATACTAGAAAAATCAGACCTCCCAATCAGAAACTCCTTACTAAGGAAATTCACTTGCTTGTCTTATCAGTGAGAGCTCACCATAAAGTAAGCTAAGAAATTTATTCATAAATCTCACCTGCAAGAGGAAAAAGGAGTTCTGCCTTCAGTTTTTAGTTATTGGAACATGCAGAAGCCATGCAGAGACCAGAGTTCCCATATGCACAAGGTCCACTGCAGAACACTCAGAGTTCCCCCTTCAGCAGCTCACTGCTGGACTATTTCCTTCCTACATTTCTGACTGTAGCTACTTGAAAACCCCAATTCTGACCTCCACCACTCAGAGACGGAAGAAAACAGCAATCAAGAGTTCAGAACTGCAGTCAGTGCTTCCCAGCAAGAGAACTCCACTGGCAGCCTTCTGAGCCTGTGCACTGGACCTCGACGTGTTACACAAGGCCAGCTCCAAATCTAGGCAGCCATAAGTACCATGCTCCAAGAGCAGGGCCAGGTCTGGCAGGAATCGGCTGTGGTACAGATGCATGGCTCAGAGAACCTCAGTACAGGAGGCCAAATGAACAGCAGCCACTGCCCCTTCAAATAAAGAAATCTGTTGGTAACCTGAAGCCAAGTGCACAGAGAGAACCCGGAGAACAGCTGAGCTCAGGTGTGCCCATGGTGCAGCACAGCACACACATGTATTTGCAAACCAGCACAGACCAGCCTCCTTCTGAATACAGTCCCTCTCCAGGAAAACCTCAAAGGGCTTGGAAAACCTGGGCATGGATTTAAGCATAGGTTATGGCTTCTGGAGGTTACTCAGAATCACAGAAAGATTTGTGTTGGAAGGGACCTTAAAGACCATCCATTTTCACCCCCTGTCACAGGCAGGGACACCTTCCACTTGCCCAGGCTGCCCTGCCTCTGCGGCCAGGTGTGCAGGCTTTCCAGTTTACCAGCCATTCCCAAGTTTCTGGCAATCCTGCTGACAGGATTAAGCACCAGTCAGCCTGAACAGAGTTAAACTGTCAGCTCAGCTTTCAGCACCAGGAGCACAGAGGTGTCTGACAGCACTGCCAGCTGTGCTTCCCTCCGAGCTTCAAAGTTTCTCACAGCATTGCGCAACACGCAGTGCAGCAAGTCTGCCTAAAATACACAAATACTACTGACATACAAGTGATCCACAGCCCTGAAGTTTGTCACTGGCTCGACAAGGAGATCTTTAAGACTGAAAGCAGCCAAGTGCCACCCTTGCCCACTCTGTGCTCACCCCACATCAGTACACAGAGCTCAGCGAGTGTAAAGAGCTCAGGCACCTTGGCTCACTGAGGTATCTTCCTTCTGCTGAGGGCTTAGGAAAGCCCAGACAATACAAAGAGAAAATGCATTTCTCTCCAAAGCAGCAGGAAGGACTCTCTTGTCTTTTGCCACACCGACCAGTCACCAAGAGGGAAAGAGACACCAAGGGAAAAGTCCTGCTCTGTGTGGCAGCTTGCCCAGATGGGAACCTGAGGCTTCCACACACTGGAAGTAACTTCACTTTTCTACTCATCTGCCTGCTCTGCAGCCTTTCCTTCTGTTTGCTTTGAGCACAAATCCATATTCGTTAGCCTCCATCGCTGGGTGGTGCTTGCAGGAGCTGTCACCTGTATATGAGTACACAAGGCCATGGCTGAAACAGGATCAGGCAGCTCTGGTTTCACAGCCTTTATCAGAGATCACACACAACAATTTGATGCCTGCTGCAAGCCAGGACCTGGAGACAACCAATCTGTTGACTTGCAATCTGAACAAGCACTCGGTGTCACAACCCTGAACCAGGTCCTGCTGCAAGAATGCCTGAAACTTCAGTGCTGGGAAGATGCCCAGAAAGACTTGTAGCAATTTTCACTACTTTATCTTTCAGGCAAGAACGCCATTTCCCTGTATCTCCTATATTCTTTGCAGTTATTCTGCAAAAATTGTCAGTGTCTACTCACTCACTCTTCCCTTTTAAGTCTGGACACCGCTTACCACGCTGTAGGTGACCATCTTCTACAAAGACAGCTTTTAGAACTTGTTTGAATGACAGGTCTGAAATTCAGAAAACTCAGCAGAACACCACATTAATCTGCAGAATATTAGGTTTTATGTTTCTGTTCCCATCCTCAAGCACTCAGCCTGCCTTGGCTGGCACCTCAGCTTTTTCCTCTTCTCCTTTATCAAGGCCAACTGAGCTCACCTGAGGGGTTTGAGGAAGCTTCAGATCCTGAGGGAAGGGGCTTGGTGCAGGGGAAAGGACATCACCCAATGCATTTGCAAGGGTAAAACACTTGCACTGCAGCCCAAGGGGGTCTGTGCAGCCCTGCAACGGGAAGCAGGTAACAGTTAATCCTCTAGGGCTCAAATGTGGGGATAAGGAACTCCAGAGAGTCTTATTCTGAGAGAATAAACCATCTCACAGTGACTCGCTCATGTAATAAAGGAATTTGACGAGGTTAACTGTTTAGACAAGCCCATGAGCAAGGACAGAAGGACAAGTTTCCTTCCAGGAAGCAACCTATTCATAGCCTTTAATGGAAATCTCCAAATACTTAGGAATTAGTTGCTTTGCTGTATTAAGGGAAGCTTCATCTCACCCTTCCCCATGGATGCAGTTCTCTACACACACTGAAAATGGAAAACATGCTACAATATAGATAAACCTACAAACCGTGCACAGTTTGTAGGTGAGCTTTTAACTCCTTTCCTGAACAGCCTCTGTCTGCCCACTGCAGCCATAAAGAGTGTCAATCTCAGACCTTCACACAGTTATCTTCTCCTCTACAGTAACCAGAGTGCTGGAAGTCAGAGCCAAGTAGCCTTGGAATGGCCTCGCGGCCACCAGGACAGATGTGACCAGTGTCAGGAGAGAATGAAAATATGTCCTACCCTCTGGTTTTTGGAGCAATGATGGTTACAAAGCAGATGTTAGCATCTTTAGCCAGACAGCAGCTACTTTAAAAACAGCAGCACTATAAATTAACCTGATGCAAATGCAACTGGCCTTTCAGCCATTTTCCCCCTAAATAGGACACATGTCAAATGTTTCACGGGAACAGACAAGGTGAAAAAAACCTGTGTCCTCATGCTATGAGCTGTTGTAGCCTTTCAGCCAGAAGACCCAGCAATTCAGAAGAAAAATTAAAAAAAAAAAAAAAAGATGAGTCTGTCAGCAGAACTGCTGGAAAACAGTTTTGATCTTTTCAGGAAAACAGCCAAAAATTTCTCTCACACTGAAAAAGTCAACTTGTTTCAGCTTCCACATTACATGAAGTTTTGTCCTTTTTGCCTGAATACAAGGTTGCTTAAAGCAAGCAAAGCTCAAGGGAGCTGATGTACTTGCCAAGGAAGTGTCAACCCTGAGAGATGATAACTCGGAGCAGCACCAGCCAGACTGTGCAGGTGCCATGCACGGGGTCCCTGCTGAGCAGTGGGACCAACATGCAGCACTAGGAGAGCACTCCAATCTCACTCAGAGACACCCCACGAACAGGGGAAATCTGCATGTTCATCCCCTAATATCAAACATTACAAACAGAACAGTTACATGTAACAAGCATCTGTGATGGGTATGACAAAGCTCCCTATCAAAACCAAGAAATAACTGGAAAGCATCAGCTCCCAGCTTGCCAGGCCAGGCACTGACACCACCCTGACTCCCATTAATCAGGAGGAAGTTAGTTAATATTTGAGTACGCTATTACAGCTCAAGGCAGAGGACTGAGTACACTGTGCCATGCTCTCAACTAGACTCCTTACAAAAAAAAGAAAAAAAGATAAAGCTGAAGACAAATGCAGAGCAAAGACTGTACAAAGCAGAATACATCCTCACAGTGTTCTGGTGACAAATCACAGTATTCCAGGAAACAGGAAGTTCACATTGTTTTGGCAAAGTGTAGAATTAAGCCATGAGATAAGCCCAATTCTCTGCTACATTCCCACCTCTGCTGAGCTCACACAGACCGTGTTGGCGCTCCTGGTCTCATCACCCAGCTCACCCCACTGGGTGCTTTCCACAGAGGAAGCAGCTGTCTCAGAAGTGCTGGAAAGGCAGGAGACCCCAAAAATGCTCTTCCAAGTCACACCCTGGTGAAACACCAGCTTTTCTGACTGATGTCAGGGCTGACAAAGCTCACTGTACCTGTTGCCCAGCCCAGCAGCACCAAGCCCGGTGCTGTGCCCAGGATGTGACCCACTGGGTGCCTGGTTTTCAGCACTACAAGCATTTGCCAACAGGGCCCAAGTGCAACAGCACAGCAACTGCTGGACATTTGGGGCTTCCTGGCATTTATTTAAGTAAGCTCAACAACACACGAGGAGACGGAGAGAGTTTTGAGAAGGAGGGTGTATGAGATCTTTTCTGCCACCACCACTCCGGTAACAGCCTTAAAATCACAGCCGTAATTCAGGCTCATTTCAAAGCTCCATATCCATATCCTACCCTGAACTCTATTGAGCTGTTCTGCTTTCTGCTCCAGCTATTGATTACTGGGGTGGATGGGGCGAGGGGGAACATGAGCAGCTCCCTCCCAGACACTTTTCAGTGATGCCACATCTCATGACATCATGACTGTCTCCATGGTGACACAGCAACACAACTGAATTGAAACAGGAGTAGGCCAATTAGAAATAGAAAGCTCTTTTGTGGCTGGAACCACAGTAATTAGCAGAAATAAGAGAAGCTGTTATAAAAAAGACACCATTGTAACAATAAAAACCTTGCTTTTAGCTTGCTAGGCGAACCCCAAACCATATATATGTATATATGTAAAATCCCTTCTAGACTGGAAAACCCGTATCACTAGCTGCATTCCCAGTTCCACAGAACGCTGAGCACAGCCTGGATCTGAGAGATCACTTTTCATCTCCCCTCACATCAAGTTCTCCTCTCCACTGGAGCCTGCTCACATGCTTACGAGACTGCTCAGCCCTTCAGCTCAAGCAGAGGTACCTTTCAGCCTGCCACAATTAGCACACACACATGTGCGGGGGCACACACAGAAGAAACCAACCCTGAGCTGCCAATCCACAGTGACTCACACCAGCTAAGGCTCCACCTTCAGGGATGAAGCACACCCAGGGTTTGGAATGGATGATATGAACAAGAACTGGACCCTCTAAATATCTACAAAGTTTTGTTTTCAACCTCCAAATGAGAGACATACAGGAGCAATCTCAGACAGAGCCAGTAACACTGTGATAGTGCCAAATCTGACTCCAGCTGATCTGCACTCCCCATCCTATGGTGCACGTTGATCAGGAAGCACTTGCTGCAGTCCCAGAGGTGGGGCAGCTGCTATATTGCTCCAGAGCGGCCAGGAGCAACACACAACTCCAGGAATTCCCCAGTGAGAACAGCTGCTTGGAGAGTTCCACAGTCAGGCTCTCAGCCTGAGGCACCTCCACTTTGGCCATGCATTCAGCCCATTAAATACCAGTGACATGCTGTACACTCACCATATGTTTCTTTTCTCAATCAAGCCTAAAAGCTGCAGCAGCTGGCAATGAGCTGAGCATAAACTTCCCAAGAAAGGAAGCCTGAAGGTGTGAGGCACAGCACAAAATCAGGGCACCTGGAGCGAGGAGAGCAGCACCCAACACAGCCACTGGAGCACAGCAACTCTGCACACACTGGAGGTTAAATCTCCACGGGTAACGCTGCCTCCCAGAGCGAAGCACACAGCTCCTGGGAGCAACCCTGTTGTGCTCCTCTCCTGCAATTCCATGGGAAAGTGAGGCATTCGCTGCTGGCAGGGCAGGCAGAGCACACAGGTCCCTAGTACTGGCACACGCATGGCATGTGGAGGCAGGGCAGCAATCTGCTTGGCAGCTGTTTGGGATAAGAGGCACAGCTGCCTAAAACTGAATCACCTTAGAAAAAAAAAATGCTGAAAAGCATCACACCATAAGAATTAGGATAAATTAGATTTAACAGGTACCCTCAACATCTGCTGCAGAAGCACTTTTCAGTCATAATCCATTCAAGTGAGAGTCTTCGTACACAACCCTTGTACCAGCCCCTACATCTGTCAGGTGAGGTTATTTCACATGCAGCAGCAGAACTTGAGGTAAGTAAGGCACTAACAGTGACTGAGATTTTTGCTGGGATCCACCATTAAAAATGAGCCATCCTCTGGCACATGCCTGAGAAATGGGACAATGGGACTTCCGCAAGCCATTGTCACCTCTGCACAGTTGGTTCCAAGAACAGACACCTTCTGGCACAAGGCTTCTGCAGAGCTGCACCCTGGTGGCTCAAATTTCCAAATAGTGGTGATCGACCCTTCAAAAAGCTTCTGTTCATTTTTTAGTATGTTCTGGACTCCGTGTTCCTGCTTTACAAGCTCGTTCACCCAGAACTGCAATCACATGCACCTGCTGCCTGCACACACACCATCACCCACACCCAGAGCATGTTTGCTAACAGAGCAAGAACTAGCACAGAGCAGAAAACATGATTTTCTGTGTGAACCAGGCCTTGCAGCAGTAGAAAAAGCCATTAGCTATAGAAGGGAAAGAAGCAGGCAGAGGCAGAAATAACGGCTTTGGAAATAACCAGGCTCTAAAGTTATTTTTAGAGCTGCCTCCCCCAACACCCAAGATACTCAGAGCCGTTGAAAAAAAATATAAATCAAAGGTAAGTGCACAAATAGCACTGCCAGGAGAAAGCAGACAGTGCTTCAAAGTTACTGCTGCCACAAGCAATGATGGCTGGCCTGGTTCTGTTCCATTCGGGGCAGCCTCGTCAGCCTGGACTCTGCTTTGCTGTGCCACAGCGAGCTCAGGGCATCCAACCCACATGTGCTGGGCTTTGCAGGATGGTGCCAGCTGGTCATTGCTATCTCCGGGACTGAGCACAGCCTGCATTGGGAAAGGACAGGCAGATCATCCATTCCCTTTGGGCAGCACACTGTTATCACAGGATCAAATAGGTTGGAAAATACCTCTGAAACTGAGTCCAGCCTGTGANCGGCCGCAAAGCGCGCCCGGCGCTGGGCAGGGAGCGCCCGGGGCCGCGGGGCCCAGCGGGGCCGGGCCGGAGCTGCCCCCAGCACCGGGACCCCGCTTCCTGCAGCGCCCGGGGCCACCCCGCCAGCTCCTGCTGCGACCCCAGTGCAGCACACTCCCCGTCCCGTTTGTGCGCCCGTGGGAAATCCACTCCGAGCACGTCTCGCGAGCACGGGGCATCTCCCAGCTCCAGCCCGCGGCTTCCGGGGCCCAGCCGGCTCCTGCTGTCACAGAATCACTGAATCACTTCGGCTGGAAAACACCTCCGAGACCACCGAGTCCAACCTGTGACCCATCCCCCCTTGTCACCGGCCCAGAGCACTGCCACGTCCAGTCCTTTCCTCGGACACCCCCAGGGAAGGGGACTCCACCACCTGCCCGGGCAGCCCTTCCAATGCCTGAGCACCCTTCCCGTGAAGAAATTCCTCCTAATGGCCAACCTAAACACCTTAAGGACAATGTCCTCTNGTGCAGCTGAAGCCTGAGCCCTCTCCTCCTGTCCGTTGCTCCCTGGGAGCAGAGCCTGATCCCTCCCCCGGCTGCCCTTCCTGTCAGGGAGTTGAGGAGAACCAGTAGGCCTCCCCTGAGCCTCCTTCTCTCCAGGCTGAGCCCCCTCAGCTGCTCCTGGTGCTCCATTCCCTTCCCTGGACAACGGGGTGACAGGCCGCGGCTGTGTCTCTGCACACTGACAGAGCACAGGGCGCTCTGGGAGCGGGAGCCGGAGCTCTCCCAGCACAGTCCAGCCGGGCACGGGCCCGGCCGCGGCAGCTCCCCGGGGCGGCGGCCCCGCTACGGCCCGGCCTCGCTCCCGCTGTGCCCNGAAATTCCTCCTAATGGCCAACCTAAACACCTTAAGGACAATGTCCTCTCATCCTGTTGCTGGTTGCCTGGGAGCAGAAGCTGGTCCTCGGTCCCAGCCCTGAGGATGCCACTCAAGACGTTCTCCCTTTTATCTCTTAACCCTGCACATTTCATCAAGAAACTACAAACAAGAACTAAAGCATCACAGAGATGAACACCCAAAACGCAGGGTTCCATTCTGGCCGGGGCCCACACAGGGCCCCGGTGGGTCTGACAGAACATGTGACTGTCAGAGCTGCGTGTTCACGAAACCCTCCCATGGCTGTGGCGGCTGACAGGGAGCAGCATTCACAGCAGCACCAACACGGCCACAGCAGCTGCAGCTCCATCCAGGCCTTTTGTCTGCCTTCCCCAAAGCCCTGATTCCCCTAGTCAGCCTGGTTCAGTGTTTGACTCGTGCAAGAACAACTGGGAGGGAGCAGGGCTTGGAGGGCTGCTCTGGCAGCATCCCCTCAGCACCCGAGTACTCTGCGGCACTCATCTCCAACAGGGTCCTCAATGGAGCAGTGATAAAAGTTAATGTGTGGCACCACACCACTGGTAGTGCAACGGCGAGGAGATTGCAGGGCGACAGCGACGCTGACACTGAACCTGTGCCAAGCACAAAGGCCAACAGCAGCAGCACTGTGGCCAAGGCAACAGGCTGCTGGTGAGCAGCTCTGCTTCCCAGCATCCAGGAGTCCCTGCTCAAGGCCTGGCACTTGGCACACTGCAAACCTAAGCATCACTGAAACCCAATACTTTGGAAATAAAGTAGCTGGTTTGTCCAGAACCAGGAGCTCAGGAGGTGCAAGCACTGTCCAACACCCTTGTACTTCCAAGGGATCAGATTAAGCACCAGTTCAGGGAGAAGTTCTCCAGCTCCATTCCACCAGTACCCATCTCCCCAAAGCCACTTTCTCCTCCAGAAAGTTCCAGCCCAGGCTGTACAAGGCTGGGCATTACAGCAGTCCTGCACTGCCAGGGAGCTTGCTGTGTGCAGAGCAGCAGTGCTGAGAGGCCAGAATTCCCAGTCTGGGCCTGCTGCTGAAGTGGCAGCTCAGCCTGGCAGCACTGGCAGCTGTTCAACAGAGCGCACCGCAGCCTGGAAGAGCTCCTGCACAGAGATGTTGTAACTCGGGACCCCATGTTTGAGGCATGCTGAGGGACTGAAAAGCTTCAGGGTTCAAACAAGGGGAAGGAGGGTTCCCAACAAAACAGCCACTCCCGTGACCTGAGAGCCCTGCCATTAGCATGCCGGCCCATGACCCGTCCTACACACGCTGTTCTCCACAGAGCAGCACTGACCAGGCTGGCAGCCAAGCACGGGCATGGCTCCTAACGAGGGCCTTCCGGAGGGTCCAGGCACTCCCTTGGGGACAATTCCACAGCAGCCTTTGGGACACTTTCTCTAGCTTCAGACACAGGTAGCTGGCTTATGTGTAAGGCCTAAGAGGGATGCCGCATCCATGCTTTAACTTCCCAATTTTAACTTCCAATTCAGTGCAGCTGTAGATATGCCCACTCTGGATAGGAAGTTTAGGCTTGGAGATCCCTCCTACACACAGCAAATGCCTGGCTGGGCCCTGTTCAGGTAGATCTTAACCACTCCCAGAATAGAAACAAAACAAGACAAATAATACTTAGAAGTTTGACTAATCTTATGAAAACAACTTGCAATAAAAATTCCCTTTTATCAACTCTTAAATAGCTTTCAGCTTTCATCAAACATCACCCTGCACTACAGCACTGCATCAGTAGAAAGGCATAAGCAACTTCTGATCTCCAC
The DNA here is from genome assembly GCA_013397845.1 of Melanocharis versteri. NCBI lineage: Eukaryota > Metazoa > Chordata > Aves > Passeriformes > Melanocharitidae > Melanocharis > Melanocharis versteri. The sequence continues at coordinate 79,581 of VZTG01001923.1, read as the reverse complement.
TTTGATTCCAGCTCTGACAGACCTGCACCACAGGTAAGAATTTACTTTTGAAACATTCACCACTCAAGTTTCTTGGTCAAACTTCAAACTGGAGAGACAAAACAGCAGCTTAAGCTTTGATCTCTTGGAACTAGGTTCGGAAAAGATCACTGCAGTGAAACCTGGATGTCTTAATGAAGAGCACTAAATGAGATACACAAGATTGATTGTCAACACATCCTTGATGTAAATACTAGTGTTAAGGTTTAAAACTTATGCACATTCACTGTTTCCTTTTCAAGCACTGCTGTCTGATGCACCAAGCTACTGCCTGGCTCTGGTGAGTTCCCTTAGGACTGGTTTCACATTCTTGGCATTCCCAGAGGAACTGACAAACTTCACCCCCCGAGACCCTACAGAGCAGTGGGCATAACCCAGTTCCTGTGTGCACTGTCTGCTCAGGTGATGCTGCAACACCTGTGTGGGCACCAAGAACCCTGCCCGTGTCCCAGCAGGTGCACACGCCCCTCTGCCTTTACTGGCAATTCACACCACAAGACTAAGCTCAGCACCAAGGAAGGAAGGAGGAGAGAATCAGAACTCAGCTTTCTTCCTAGATGTACAAAAATTTGGGAAGAGGCCTGGCAGTGCATAATCTACAGCCCTGTCCTCTACAGAAATTGAACAGTCTCCAGTCCTGGGGGACCATTAACTCTGCCAGCAATGCTTGCCACCTTTTATGACAGCAGACTAGCAGCCCACATTGAGCCATGAAAACACTGGGACTGCCCTACCTAATGCTGCCTCCTAATTTAATTAAGAGACCAGACTCATGTGGGCAGATGGATCTAAGCACTTACCTCACTGTTTTCAGTGAAAATCACAAATGCTTTTGCAATGGTACCTTTTGCATTCACCAGCCCAGACCCTGGCAGAGCAGAAGTGAAGCTCAGGGCTGAGGCCCAGTTCAGGACTTCAGCCGTGGGGCTGTTGGTTCCTCTTGCTTCTTCAGGGGACAGAAGGCTGGTACTTAATGCACCGATCTGCACCAAAGGGCCAGCAATTAATTAATTCTGCAAGACAAACTGAAGTGGACAGAATTTCTAAATATTTTCTCCTCTCCTAAACTGGCCCATCTGCAAATAGTTTAACTTTTGCCTGTTTAAAGGCAGCTTATGTCAAACCCTGGTGTCATTCTGCACCCCACTTCTTCCTCTCTCCAGGTGGGAGAGAAGGAGAGAAGGTAAAGAAACTCATTTTTCCATAAGCTCTTCTGGAGAGACTCAAATTCACCATTCCCAACTGTAGCCCTCACAGAACTTTATCTGACAGCCTGAACTCTAATCGCCTTTCACAGCAAACAGCAATCATACTTAGCACTGCTCCCCTCCCTTTTAAATCTGCTGATAGAAAACACACTGACAACTTTTCACTGCAGAAATTAAAGTGATTTTTCTTGAACAAGGCCACCCGCCTGCACAGCCTTAATCCTTCCAACTCACATATGTCCCTGTAACTTGCACTGCTCTGAATCCAATTATGCCTCCTCAACCCATTAAAAATATTTGAGGCTGTTGTGCAGGTTGCACAGAGCAAGAGTATCAGCTGAAGAGGCACGACCAAGCCCTGCTGCACCATGGCTCGGCAGGCGCACGTGAAGTGGGCTATGAGAAAAATTACAGTGTCACAGAGTGACTTTCACAGAGACCAGTGCCTAGTTCACTCCAAACCATCCCAGTCTGGGCTCAAACAACAAGAAAATCCATACAGGAGACAATAACTGACAAACAGCTATTTGTAAATGCCTGGCAGTCATTAGTTACCCACTAAAAGCTTTTAAAGTTCTTTTGCTCCGGCAGCAGGCACAGCTAGGAATGGGCTCATGGAGCAGCAGGTCTCCCATGCATGAGGCTGGAGGAGCAGAATAACCTCGAGACGAGCAGTCAGAAGTGTCCACAAATACAAACTGCACATACAGATCAAGCACGCGACTACTCAACGACTGACACACAGAGCTGTGAGCAGAACAAGCTGACAACGTCTGCTGGACACTGGCTACGCTTCCACACAGGGACCTGCGGGGCTCCCAGCATGCCGTGCTTTGCCAAATCCCACTGGATTCTACAGACAGACAACCCACATTTCACAGAAATCATTATCACCTTTGCTGCCCAGGGTCTCCTTGCCCTTTCCAGGCTGACACAATGCACAGCAGTGACACTCCAGCACTTCCAGGGCCACACGACAGATTCCAGGGCCCTCAGCTGCACCCCAAACTTACACTGCCACGACAGAAGTGGGACAGAAGTAGCAAGCTAGATGCAAAAATAGCATGTGGCAGTTCGGCATTTGCACCTTAAAGATGAGTATTCAGGTTTTCCACGCCTGCCAACAACAGACAAATTCTGCAGATAACCCTCCTCTGAATATCTGGGTACAGACACACATCAAGACTTTATCTGAAAGCCAAACACACTGAATTTGATCAATAGTTCCACTTTTCTCCATCCTTTCAAGAACATGTAACTTCATAGCACCAAATGCCTGTTGGAAGAGCAATTACTAGCAAAGGAATTTGGACCCTCTGGAGTCAAGTCTGCCAACTTACACGACTTGGCAATCTGGCTTGTTATCATCCCACATGATTGGAATTTATTTTAGGATTCAATGCCACATGCTGTGGGTTTTTTTTTCCTCCCTTTTCTTCTTTTCCTCCCCCAGGTGACAAGCTACAGCCTAGGATTCAGAAGTCCTAATTCCATTCCCATCTCAAAGACATTTCCTGCACACCCTGGGGTCAAGGTCTTTGCAGAATAAGTAATATTAGTCCTACCAACAGCATCCTGCAAACAATCCTCCTTTTTGAGCCACTCAATTAAAACTGGAATGGAAATTAAGAGCTGTATTTACTCACTGCTCACAACCAACCGTAACATCCCCACCCTCCTGCAAGGCACACCAACGCCGAGCTGCACCTGCGGTTAAATCCCAAGGGATTCAGCCTCAACTCCTGCACAAGGCGCGTGGCTCGAGGCTGGGCTGCCACACCAGGTACCTTCAGCCAGGACCTATTCTCCCAGGCTAAAAAAAGAGACTTTTCAGAGCCAGCTCTGGCCAGGAGATGCCAGCTCGCTGCGCTGCGAAATGTCAGCCTTCAGCTCCGTGCCTCGCCCAGACAATTCCCTTTTCTTCTCCAGGGGAGGAAGAATCCGAACGCCTGTCCAAAGAAAGGGCCCATGTCGCCCGGCGGGGAACGCATTTAGTGAAGCGCCGCTTCCTTCCCCGCGGCACCCAGGGGCTCCTTAACGGCCTGAAGCACCGGGCCGGCCACCGGCCGGAGCCCGCACGGCCCGCGTACAGCGGGGCTGGCACCGGGGCAGCGCCCACCCCCGCCCGGGCCCGGCTCCCCGCGGCGCAGGCGGCATGCGGGGGAGGAGGAGGAGGATGGAGCGGCCCCCACACC